>OX377623.1:0-83991 GCA_947397865.1 Polietes domitor
CTTGTCCCTTGTCCCTTGTCCCTTGTCCCTTGTCCCTTGTCCCTTGTCCCTTGTCCCTTGTCCCTTGTCCCTTGTCCCTTGTCCCTTGTCCCTTGTCCCTTGTCCCTTGTCCCTTGTCCCTTGTCCCTTGTCCCTTGTCCCTTGTCCCTTGTCCCTTGTCCCTTGTCCCTTGTCCCTTGTCCCTTGTCCCTTGTCCCTTGTCCCTTGTCCCTTGTCCCTTGTCCCTTGTCCCTTGTCCCTTGTCCCTTGTCCCTTGTCCCTTGTCCCTTGTCCCTTGTCCCTTGTCCCTTGTCCCTTGTCCCTTGTCCCTTGTCCCTTGTCCCTTGTCCCTTGTCCCTTGTCCCTTGTCCCTTGTCCCTTGTCCCTTGTCCCTTGTCCCTTGTCCCTTGTCCCTTGTCCCTTGTCCCTTGTCCCTTGTCCCTTGTCCCTTGTCCCTTGTCCCTTGTCCCTTGTCCCTTGTCCCTTGTCCCTTGTCCCTTGTCCCTTGTCCCTTGTCCCTTGTCCCTTGTCCCTTGTCCCTTGTCCCTTGTCCCTTGTCCCTTGTCCCTTGTCCCTTGTCCCTTGTCCCTTGTCCCTTGTCCCTTGTCCCTTGTCCCTTGTCCCTTGTCCCTTGTCCCTTGTCCCTTGTCCCTTGTCCCTTGTCCCTTGTCCCTTGTCCCTTGTCCCTTGTCCCTTGTCCCTTGTCCCTTGTCCCTTGTCCCTTGTCCCTTGTCCCTTGTCCCTTGTCCCTTGTCCCTTGTCCCTTGTCCCTTGTCCCTTGTCCCTTGTCCCTTGTCCCTTGTCCCTTGTCCCTTGTCCCTTGTCCCTTGTCCCTTGTCCCTTGTCCCTTGTCCCTTGTCCCTTGTCCCTTGTCCCTTGTCCCTTGTCCCTTGTCCCTTGTCCCTTGTCCCTTGTCCCTTGTCCCTTGTCCCTTGTCCCTTGTCCCTTGTCCCTTGTCCCTTGTCCCTTGTCCCTTGTCCCTTGTCCCTTGTCCCTTGTCCCTTGTCCCTTGTCCCTTGTCCCTTGTCCCTTGTCCCTTGTCCCTTGTCCCTTGTCCCTTGTCCCTTGTCCCTTGTCCCTTGTCCCTTGTCCCTTGTCCCTTGTCCCTTGTCCCTTGTCCCTTGTCCCTTGTCCCTTGTCCCTTGTCCCTTGTCCCTTGTCCCTTGTCCCTTGTCCCTTGTCCCTTGTCCCTTGTCCCTTGTCCCTTGTCCCTTGTCCCTTGTCCCTTGTCCCTTGTCCCTTGTCCCTTGTCCCTTGTCCCTTGTCCCTTGTCCCTTGTCCCTTGTCCCTTGTCCCTTGTCCCTTGTCCCTTGTCCCTTGTCCCTTGTCCCTTGTCCCTTGTCCCTTGTCCCTTGTCCCTTGTCCCTTGTCCCTTGTCCCTTGTCCCTTGTCCCTTGTCCCTTGTCCCTTGTCCCTTGTCCCTTGTCCCTTGTCCCTTGTCCCTTGTCCCTTGTCCCTTGTCCCTTGTCCCTTGTCCCTTGTCCCTTGTCCCTTGTCCCTTGTCCCTTGTCCCTTGTCCCTTGTCCCTTGTCCCTTGTCCCTTGTCCCTTGTCCCTTGTCCCTTGTCCCTTGTCCCTTGTCCCTTGTCCCTTGTCCCTTGTCCCTTGTCCCTTGTCCCTTGTCCCTTGTCCCTTGTCCCTTGTCCCTTGTCCCTTGTCCCTTGTCCCTTGTCCCTTGTCCCTTGTCCCTTGTCCCTTGTCCCTTGTCCCTTGTCCCTTGTCCCTTGTCCCTTGTCCCTTGTCCCTTGTCCCTTGTCCCTTGTCCCTTGTCCCTTGTCCCTTGTCCCTTGTCCCTTGTCCCTTGTCCCTTGTCCCTTGTCCCTTGTCCCTTGTCCCTTGTCCCTTGTCCCTTGTCCCTTGTCCCTTGTCCCTTGTCCCTTGTCCCTTGTCCCTTGTCCCTTGTCCCTTGTCCCTTGTCCCTTGTCCCTTGTCCCTTGTCCCTTGTCCCTTGTCCCTTGTCCCTTGTCCCTTGTCCCTTGTCCCTTGTCCCTTGTCCCTTGTCCCTTGTCCCTTGTCCCTTGTCCCTTGTCCCTTGTCCCTTGTCCCTTGTCCCTTGTCCCTTGTCCCTTGTCCCTTGTCCCTTGTCCCTTGTCCCTTGTCCCTTGTCCCTTGTCCCTTGTCCCTTGTCCCTTGTCCCTTGTCCCTTGTCCCTTGTCCCTTGTCCCTTGTCCCTTGTCCCTTGTCCCTTGTCCCTTGTCCCTTGTCCCTTGTCCCTTGTCCCTTGTCCCTTGTCCCTTGTCCCTTGTCCCTTGTCCCTTGTCCCTTGTCCCTTGTCCCTTGTCCCTTGTCCCTTGTCCCTTGTCCCTTGTCCCTTGTCCCTTGTCCCTTGTCCCTTGTCCCTTGTCCCTTGTCCCTTGTCCCTTGTCCCTTGTCCCTTGTCCCTTGTCCCTTGTCCCTTGTCCCTTGTCCCTTGTCCCTTGTCCCTTGTCCCTTGTCCCTTGTCCCTTGTCCCTTGTCCCTTGTCCCTTGTCCCTTGTCCCTTGTCCCTTGTCCCTTGTCCCTTGTCCCTTGTCCCTTGTCCCTTGTCCCTTGTCCCTTGTCCCTTGTCGCTCGTTGTCCCTTGTCGCTCGTTGTCCCTTGTCGCTCGATGTCCCTTGTCGCTCGATGTCCCTTGTCCCTTGTCACTCGTTGTCCCTTGTCGCTCGTTGTCCCTTGTCGCTCGTTGTCCCTTGTCCTTCGTTGTCCCTCGTTGTCCCTTGTCCCTCGTTGTGCCTTGTCGCTCTTTGTCCCTTGTCGCTCGTTGTCCCTTGTCGCTCGTTGTCCCTTGTCGCTCGTTGTCCCTTGTCCCTCGTTGTGCCTTGTCGCTCGTTGTCCCTCGTTGTGCCTTGTCGCTCGTTGTCCCTTGTCGCTCGTTGTCCCTTGTCCTTCGTTGTCCCTTGTCCCTCGTTGTCCCTTGTCCCTCGTTGTCCCTTGTCGCTCGTTGTCCCTTGTCGCTCGTTGTCCATTGTCGCTCGTTGTCCCTTGTCCCACGTTGTCCCTTATCCCTCGTTGTCCCTTGTCCCTCGTTGTCACTTGTCGCTCTTTGTCCCTTGTCGCTCGTTGTCCCTTGTCGCTCGTTGTCCCTTGTCCCTCGTTGTCCCTTGTCCCTCGTTGTCCCTTGTCGCTCGTTGTCCCTTGTCGCTCGTTGTCCCTTGTCCCTCGTTGCCCCTTGTCCCACGTTGTCCCTTGTCCTTCGTTGTCCCTTGTCCCTCGTTGTCCCTTATCCCTCGTTGTCCCTTGTCGCTCGTTGTCCCTTGTCGCTCGTTGTCCATTGTCGCTCGTTGTCCCTTGTCCCACGTTGTCCCTTATCCCTCGTTGTCCCTTGTCCCTCGTTGTCCCTTGTCGCTCGTTGTCCCTCGTTGTCCCTCGTTGTGCCTTGTCGCTCGTTGTCCCTTGTCCCTCGTTGTCCCTTGTCGCTCGTTGTCCCTTGTCGCTCGTTGTCCCTTGTCCCTCGTTGTCCCTTGTCCCTTGTCGCTCGTTGTCCCTTGTCCCACGTTGTCCCTTGTCCTTCGTTGTCCCTTGTCGCTCGTTGTCCCTTGTCGCTCGTTGCCCCTTGTCGCTCGTTGTCCCTTGTCGCTCGTTGTCCCTTGTCGCTCGATGTCCCTTGTCCCTCGTTGTCCCTTGTCACTCGCTCGTTGTCCCTTGTCGCTCGTTGTCCCTTGTCCCACGTTGTCCCTTATCCCTCGTTGTCCCTTGTCCTTCGTTGTCCCTCGTTGTCCCTTGTCCCTCGTTGTGCCTTGTCGCTCTTTGTCCCTTGTCGCTCGTTGTCCCTTGTCGCTCGTTGTCCCTTGTCGCTCGTTGTCCCTTGTCCCTCGTTGTGCCTTGTCGCTCGTTGTCCCTTGTCCCTCGTTGTCCCTTGTCCCTCGTTGTCCCTCGTTGTGCCTTGTCGCTCGTTGTCCCTTGTCCCTCGTTGTGCCTTGTCGCTCGTTGTCCCTTGCCGCTCGTTGTCCCTTGTCGCTCGTTGTCCCTCGTTATCCCTTGTCCCTTGCCCCTCGTTGTCCCTTGTCGCTCGTTGTCCCTTGTCCCTCGTTATCCATTGTCCCTTGCCCCTCGTTATCCCTTGTCGCTCTTTGTCCCTTGTCGCTCTTTGTCCCTTGTCCCTCGTTGTGCCTTGTCCCTCGTTGTCCCTTGCCCCTCGTTGTCCCTTGTCGCTCGTTGTCCCTTGTCGCTCGTTGTCCCTTGTCGCTCGTTGTCCTTTGTCCCTCGTTATCCCTTGTCCCTTGTCGCTCGTTGTCCCTTGTCCCACGTTGTCCCTTATCCGTCGTTGTCCCTTGTCGCTCGTTGTCCCTTGTCGCTCGTTGTCCCTTGTCCCACGTTGTCCCTTGTCCTTCGTTGTCCCTTGTCCCTTGTCCCTCGTTGTCCCTCGTTGTGCCTTGTCGCTCGTTGTCCCTTGTCCCTCGTTGTCCCTCGTTGTGCCTTGTCGCTCGTTGTCCCTTGCCGCTCGTTGTCCCTTGTCGCTCGTTGTCCCTCGTTATCCCTTGTCCCTTGCCCCTCGTTGTCCCTTGTCGCTCGTTGTCCCTTGTCCCTCGTTATCCATTGTCCCTTGCCCCTCGTTATCCCTTGTCGCTCTTTGTCCCTTGTCGCTCTTTGTCCCTTGTCGCTCTTTGTCCCTTGTCCCTCGTTGTGCCTTGTCCCTCGTTGTCCCTTGCCCCTCGTTGTCCCTTGTCGCTCGTTGTCCCTTGTCGCTCGTTGTCCCTTGTCGCTCGTTGTCCCTTGTCGCTCGTTGTCCTTTGTCCCTCGTTATCCCTTGTCCCTTGTCGCTCGTTGTCCCTTGTCCCACGTTGTCCCTTATCCCTCGTTGTCCCTTGTCGCTCGTTGTCCCTTGTCGCTCGTTGTCCCTTGTCCCACGTTGTCCCTTGTCCTTCGTTGTCCCTTGTCGCTCGTTGTCCCTTGTCGCTCGTTGTCCCTTGTCGCTCGTTGTCCCTTGTCGCTCGTTGTCCCTTGTCGCTCGTTGTCCCTTGTCGCTCGTTGTCCCTTGTCCCACGTTGTCCCTTATCCCTCGTTGTCCCTTGTCCCTCGTTGTTCCTTGTCGCTCTTTGTCCCTTGTCCCTCGTTGTCCCTTGTCGCTCTTTGTCCCTTGTCGCTCGTTGTCCCTTGTCCCTCGTTGTCCCTTGTCGCTCGTTGTCCCTTGTCCCACGTTGTCCCTTATCCCTCGTTGTCCCTTGTCCCTCGTTGTCCCTTGTCGCTCTTTGTCCCTTGTCCCTCGTTGTCCCTTGTCGCTCTTTGTCCCTTGTCGCTCGTTGTCCCTTGTCCCTCGTTGTGCCTTGTCGCTCGTTGTCCCTTGTCGCTCGTTGTCCCTTGTCGCTCGTTGTCCCTCGTTGTCCCTTGTCCCTCGTTGTCCCTTGTCCCTCGTTGTCCCTTGTCCCTCGTTATTCCTTGTCCCTTGTCGCTCGTTGTCCCTTGTCGCTCGTTGTCCCTTGTCCCACGTTGTCCCTTGTCCTTCGTTGTCCCTTGTCCCTCGTTGTCCCTTGTCGCTCGTTGTCCCTTGTCGCTCGTTGTCCCTTGTCGCTCGTTGTCCCTTGTCCCTTGTCGCTCGTTGTCCCTTGTCGCTCGTTGTCCCTTGTCGCTCGTTGTCCCTTGTCGCTCGTTGTCCCTTGTCGCTCGTTGTCCCTTGTCCCACGTTGTCCCTTGTCCCACGTTGTCCCTTATCCCTCGTTGTCCCTTGTCGCTCGTTGTCCCTCGTTATCCCTTGCCCCTCGTTGTCCCGTGTCGCTCGTTGTCCCTTGTCGCTCGTTGTCCCTCGTTATCCCTTGCCCCTCGTTGTCCCGTGTCGCTCTTTGTCCCTTGTCGCTCGTTGTCCCTTGTCCCTCGTTATCCCTTGTCCCTTGCCCCTCGTTATCCCTTGTCCCTTGTCCCTTGTCCCTTGTCCCTTGTCCCTTGTCCCTTGTCCCTTGTCCCTTGTCCCTTGTCCCTTGTCCCTTGTCCCTTGTCCCTTGTCCCTTGTCCCTTGTCCCTTGTCCCTTGTCCCTTGTCCCTTGTCCCTTGTCCCTTGTCCCTTGTCCCTTGTCCCTTGTCCCTTGTCCCTTGTCCCTTGTCCCTTGTCCCTTGTCCCTTGTCCCTTGTCCCTTGTCCCTTGTCCCTTGTCCCTTGTCCCTTGTCCCTTGTCCCTTGTCCCTTGTCCCTTGTCCCTTGTCCCTTGTCCCTTGTCCCTTGTCCCTTGTCCCTTGTCCCTTGTCCCTTGTCCCTTGTCCCTTGTCCCTTGTCCCTTGTCCCTTGTCCCTTGTCCCTTGTCCCTTGTCCCTTGTCCCTTGTCCCTTGTCCCTTGTCCCTTGTCCCTTGTCCCTTGTCCCTTGTCCCTTGTCCCTTGTCCCTTGTCCCTTGTCCCTTGTCCCTTGTCCCTTGTCCCTTGTCCCTTGTCCCTTGTCCCTTGTCCCTTGTCCCTTGTCCCTTGTCCCTTGTCCCTTGTCCCTTGTCCCTTGTCCCTTGTCCCTTGTCCCTTGTCCCTTGTCCCTTGTCCCTTGTCCCTTGTCCCTTGTCCCTTGTCCCTTGTCCCTTGTCCCTTGTCCCTTGTCCCTTGTCCCTTGTCCCTTGTCCCTTGTCCCTTGTCCCTTGTCCCTTGTCCCTTGTCCCTTGTCCCTTGTCCCTTGTCCCTTGTCCCTTGTCCCTTGTCCCTTGTCCCTTGTCCCTTGTCCCTTGTCCCTTGTCCCTTGTCCCTTGTCCCTTGTCCCTTGTCCCTTGTCCCTTGTCCCTTGTCCCTTGTCCCTTGTCCCTTGTCCCTTGTCCCTTGTCCCTTGTCCCTTGTCCCTTGTCCCTTGTCCCTTGTCCCTTGTCCCTTGTCCCTTGTCCCTTGTCCCTTGTCCCTTGTCCCTTGTCCCTTGTCCCTTGTCCCTTGTCCCTTGTCCCTTGTCCCTTGTCCCTTGTCCCTTGTCCCTTGTCCCTTGTCCCTTGTCCCTTGTCCCTTGTCCCTTGTCCCTTGTCCCTTGTCCCTTGTCCCTTGTCCCTTGTCCCTTGTCCCTTGTCCCTTGTCCCTTGTCCCTTGTCCCTTGTCCCTTGTCCCTTGTCCCTTGTCCCTTGTCCCTTGTCCCTTGTCCCTTGTCCCTTGTCCCTTGTCCCTTGTCCCTTGTCCCTTGTCCCTTGTCCCTTGTCCCTTGTCCCTTGTCCCTTGTCCCTTGTCCCTTGTCCCTTGTCCCTTGTCCCTTGTCCCTTGTCCCTTGTCCCTTGTCCCTTGTCCCTTGTCCCTTGTCCCTTGTCCCTTGTCCCTTGTCCCTTGTCCCTTGTCCCTTGTCCCTTGTCCCTTGTCCCTTGTCCCTTGTCCCTTGTCCCTTGTCCCTTGTCCCTTGTCCCTTGTCCCTTGTCCCTTGTCCCTTGTCCCTTGTCCCTTGTCCCTTGTCCCTTGTCCCTTGTCCCTTGTCCCTTGTCCCTTGTCCCTTGTCCCTTGTCCCTTGTCCCTTGTCCCTTGTCCCTTGTCCCTTGTCCCTTGTCCCTTGTCCCTTGTCCCTTGTCCCTTGTCCCTTGTCCCTTGTCCCTTGTCCCTTGTCCCTTGTCCCTTGTCCCTTGTCCCTTGTCCCTTGTCCCTTGTCCCTTGTCCCTTGTCCCTTGTCCCTTGTCCCTTGTCCCTTGTCCCTTGTCCCTTGTCCCTTGTCCCTTGTCCCTTGTCCCTTGTCCCTTGTCCCTTGTCCCTTGTCCCTTGTCCCTTGTCCCTTGTCGCTCTTGTCCCTTGTCGCTCTTTGTCCCTTGTCGCTCGTTGTCCCTTGTCCCTTGTCGCTCTTTGTCCCTTGTCGCTCTTTGTCCCTTGTCGCTCGTTGTCCCTTGTCCCTTGTCCCTTGTCCCTTGTCCCTTGTCCCTTGTCCCTTGTCCCTTGTCCCTTGTCCCTTGTCCCTTGTCCCTTGTCCCTTGTCCCTTGTCCCTTGTCCCTTGTCCCTTGTCCCTTGTCCCTTGTCCCTTGTCCCTTGTCGCTCTTTGTCCCTTGTCGCTCGTTGTCCCTTGTCCCTTGTCCCTTGTCCCTTGTCCCTTGTCCCTTGTCCCTTGTCCCTTGTCCCTTGTCCCTTGTCCCTTGTCCCTTGTCCCTTGTCCCTTGTCCCTTGTCCCTTGTCCCTTGTCCCTTGTCCCTTGTCCCTTGTCCCTTGTCCCTTGTCCCTTGTCCCTTGTCCCTTGTCCCTTGTCCCTTGTCCCTTGTCCCTTGTCCCTTGTCCCTTGTCCCTTGTCCCTTGTCCCTTGTCCCTTGTCCCTTGTCCCTTGTCCCTTGTCCCTTGTCCCTTGTCCCTTGTCCCTTGTCCCTTGTCCCTTGTCCCTTGTCCCTTGTCCCTTGTCCCTTGTCCCTTGTCCCTTGTCCCTTGTCCCTTGTCCCTTGTCCCTTGTCCCTTGTCCCTTGTCCCTTGTCCCTTGTCCCTTGTCCCTTGTCCCTTGTCCCTTGTCCCTTGTCCCTTGTCCCTTGTCCCTTGTCCCTTGTCCCTTGTCCCTTGTCCCTTGTCCCTTGTCCCTTGTCCCTTGTCCCTTGTCCCTTGTCCCTTGTCCCTTGTCCCTTGTCCCTTGTCCCTTGTCCCTTGTCCCTTGTCCCTTGTCCCTTGTCCCTTGTCCCTTGTCCCTTGTCCCTTGTCCCTTGTCCCTTGTCCCTTGTCCCTTGTCCCTTGTCCCTTGTCCCTTGTCCCTTGTCCCTTGTCCCTTGTCCCTTGTCCCTTGTCCCTTGTCCCTTGTCCCTTGTCCCTTGTCCCTTGTCCCTTGTCCCTTGTCCCTTGTCCCTTGTCCCTTGTCCCTTGTCCCTTGTCCCTTGTCCCTTGTCCCTTGTCCCTTGTCCCTTGTCCCTTGTCCCTTGTCCCTTGTCCCTTGTCCCTTGTCCCTTGTCCCTTGTCCCTTGTCCCTTGTCCCTTGTCCCTTGTCCCTTGTCCCTTGTCCCTTGTCCCTTGTCCCTTGTCCCTTGTCCCTTGTCCCTTGTCCCTTGTCCCTTGTCCCTTGTCCCTTGTCCCTTGTCCCTTGTCCCTTGTCCCTTGTCCCTTGTCCCTTGTCCCTTGTCCCTTGTCCCTTGTCCCTTGTCCCTTGTCCCTTGTCCCTTGTCCCTTGTCCCTTGTCCCTTGTCCCTTGTCCCTTGTCCCTTGTCCCTTGTCCCTTGTCCCTTGTCCCTTGTCCCTTGTCCCTTGTCCCTTGTCCCTTGTCCCTTGTCCCTTGTCCCTTGTCCCTTGTCCCTTGTCCCTTGTCCCTTGTCCCTTGTCCCTTGTCCCTTGTCCCTTGTCCCTTGTCCCTTGTCCCTTGTCCCTTGTCCCTTGTCCCTTGTCCCTTGTCCCTTGTCCCTTGTCCCTTGTCCCTTGTCCCTTGTCCCTTGTCCCTTGTCCCTTGTCCCTTGTCCCTTGTCCCTTGTCCCTTGTCCCTTGTCCCTTGTCCCTTGTCCCTTGTCCCTTGTCCCTTGTCCCTTGTCCCTTGTCCCTTGTCCCTTGTCCCTTGTCCCTTGTCCCTTGTCCCTTGTCCCTTGTCCCTTGTCCCTTGTCCCTTGTCCCTTGTCCCTTGTCCCTTGTCCCTTGTCCCTTGTCCCTTGTCCCTTGTCCCTTGTCCCTTGTCCCTTGTCCCTTGTCCCTTGTCCCTTGTCCCTTGTCCCTTGTCCCTTGTCCCTTGTCCCTTGTCCCTTGTCCCTTGTCCCTTGTCCCTTGTCCCTTGTCCCTTGTCCCTTGTCCCTTGTCCCTTGTCCCTTGTCCCTTGTCCCTTGTCCCTTGTCCCTTGTCCCTTGTCCCTTGTCCCTTGTCCCTTGTCCCTTGTCCCTTGTCCCTTGTCCCTTGTCCCTTGTCCCTTGTCCCTTGTCCCTTGTCCCTTGTCCCTTGTCCCTTGTCCCTTGTCCCTTGTCCCTTGTCCCTTGTCCCTTGTCCCTTGTCCCTTGTCCCTTGTCCCTTGTCCCTTGTCCCTTGTCCCTTGTCCCTTGTCCCTTGTCCCTTGTCCCTTGTCCCTTGTCCCTTGTCCCTTGTCCCTTGTCCCTTGTCCCTTGTCCCTTGTCCCTTGTCCCTTGTCCCTTGTCCCTTGTCCCTTGTCCCTTGTCCCTTGTCCCTTGTCCCTTGTCCCTTGTCCCTTGTCCCTTGTCCCTTGTCCCTTGTCCCTTGTCCCTTGTCCCTTGTCCCTTGTCCCTTGTCCCTTGTCCCTTGTCCCTTGTCCCTTGTCCCTTGTCCCTTGTCCCTTGTCCCTTGTCCCTTGTCCCTTGTCCCTTGTCCCTTGTCCCTTGTCCCTTGTCCCTTGTCCCTTGTCCCTTGTCCCTTGTCCCTTGTCCCTTGTCCCTTGTCCCTTGTCCCTTGTCCCTTGTCCCTTGTCCCTTGTCCCTTGTCCCTTGTCCCTTGTCCCTTGTCCCTTGTCCCTTGTCCCTTGTCCCTTGTCCCTTGTCCCTTGTCCCTTGTCCCTTGTCCCTTGTCCCTTGTCCCTTGTCCCTTGTCCCTTGTCCCTTGTCCCTTGTCCCTTGTCCCTTGTCCCTTGTCCCTTGTCCCTTGTCCCTTGTCCCTTGTCCCTTGTCCCTTGTCCCTTGTCCCTTGTCCCTTGTCCCTTGTCCCTTGTCCCTTGTCCCTTGTCCCTTGTCCCTTGTCCCTTGTCCCTTGTCCCTTGTCCCTTGTCCCTTGTCCCTTGTCCCTTGTCCCTTGTCCCTTGTCCCTTGTCCCTTGTCCCTTGTCCCTTGTCCCTTGTCCCTTGTCCCTTGTCCCTTGTCCCTTGTCCCTTGTCCCTTGTCCCTTGTCCCTTGTCCCTTGTCCCTTGTCCCTTGTCCCTTGTCCCTTGTCCCTTGTCCCTTGTCCCTTGTCCCTTGTCCCTTGTCCCTTGTCCCTTGTCCCTTGTCCCTTGTCCCTTGTCCCTTGTCCCTTGTCCCTTGTCCCTTGTCCCTTGTCCCTTGTCCCTTGTCCCTTGTCCCTTGTCCCTTGTCCCTTGTCCCTTGTCCCTTGTCCCTTGTCCCTTGTCCCTTGTCCCTTGTCCCTTGTCCCTTGTCCCTTGTCCCTTGTCCCTTGTCCCTTGTCCCTTGTCCCTTGTCCCTTGTCCCTTGTCCCTTGTCCCTTGTCCCTTGTCCCTTGTCCCTTGTCCCTTGTCCCTTGTCCCTTGTCCCTTGTCCCTTGTCCCTTGTCCCTTGTCCCTTGTCCCTTGTCCCTTGTCCCTTGTCCCTTGTCCCTTGTCCCTTGTCCCTTGTCCCTTGTCCCTTGTCCCTTGTCCCTTGTCCCTTGTCCCTTGTCCCTTGTCCCTTGTCCCTTGTCCCTTGTCCCTTGTCCCTTGTCCCTTGTCCCTTGTCCCTTGTCCCTTGTCCCTTGTCCCTTGTCCCTTGTCCCTTGTCCCTTGTCCCTTGTCCCTTGTCCCTTGTCCCTTGTCCCTTGTCCCTTGTCCCTTGTCCCTTGTCCCTTGTCCCTTGTCCCTTGTCCCTTGTCCCTTGTCCCTTGTCCCTTGTCCCTTGTCCCTTGTCCCTTGTCCCTTGTCCCTTGTCCCTTGTCCCTTGTCCCTTGTCCCTTGTCCCTTGTCCCTTGTCCCTTGTCCCTTGTCCCTTGTCCCTTGTCCCTTGTCCCTTGTCCCTTGTCCCTTGTCCCTTGTCCCTTGTCCCTTGTCCCTTGTCCCTTGTCCCTTGTCCCTTGTCCCTTGTCCCTTGTCCCTTGTCCCTTGTCCCTTGTCCCTTGTCCCTTGTCCCTTGTCCCTTGTCCCTTGTCCCTTGTCCCTTGTCCCTTGTCCCTTGTCCCTTGTCCCTTGTCCCTTGTCCCTTGTCCCTTGTCCCTTGTCCCTTGTCCCTTGTCCCTTGTCCCTTGTCCCTTGTCCCTTGTCCCTTGTCCCTTGTCCCTTGTCCCTTGTCCCTTGTCCCTTGTCCCTTGTCCCTTGTCCCTTGTCCCTTGTCCCTTGTCCCTTGTCCCTTGTCCCTTGTCCCTTGTCCCTTGTCCCTTGTCCCTTGTCCCTTGTCCCTTGTCCCTTGTCCCTTGTCCCTTGTCCCTTGTCCCTTGTCCCTTGTCCCTTGTCCCTTGTCCCTTGTCCCTTGTCCCTTGTCCCTTGTCCCTTGTCCCTTGTCCCTTGTCCCTTGTCCCTTGTCCCTTGTCCCTTGTCCCTTGTCCCTTGTCCCTTGTCCCTTGTCCCTTGTCCCTTGTCCCTTGTCCCTTGTCCCTTGTCCCTTGTCCCTTGTCCCTTGTCCCTTGTCCCTTGTCCCTTGTCCCTTGTCCCTTGTCCCTTGTCCCTTGTCCCTTGTCCCTTGTCCCTTGTCCCTTGTCCCTTGTCCCTTGTCCCTTGTCCCTTGTCCCTTGTCCCTTGTCCCTTGTCCCTTGTCCCTTGTCCCTTGTCCCTTGTCCCTTGTCCCTTGTCCCTTGTCCCTTGTCCCTTGTCCCTTGTCCCTTGTCCCTTGTCCCTTGTCCCTTGTCCCTTGTCCCTTGTCCCTTGTCCCTTGTCCCTTGTCCCTTGTCCCTTGTCCCTTGTCCCTTGTCCCTTGTCCCTTGTCCCTTGTCCCTTGTCCCTTGTCCCTTGTCCCTTGTCCCTTGTCCCTTGTCCCTTGTCCCTTGTCCCTTGTCCCTTGTCCCTTGTCCCTTGTCCCTTGTCCCTTGTCCCTTGTCCCTTGTCCCTTGTCCCTTGTCCCTTGTCCCTTGTCCCTTGTCCCTTGTCCCTTGTCCCTTGTCCCTTGTCCCTTGTCCCTTGTCCCTTGTCCCTTGTCCCTTGTCCCTTGTCCCTTGTCCCTTGTCCCTTGTCCCTTGTCCCTTGTCCCTTGTCCCTTGTCCCTTGTCCCTTGTCCCTTGTCCCTTGTCCCTTGTCCCTTGTCCCTTGTCCCTTGTCCCTTGTCCCTTGTCCCTTGTCCCTTGTCCCTTGTCCCTTGTCCCTTGTCCCTTGTCCCTTGTCCCTTGTCCCTTGTCCCTTGTCCCTTGTCCCTTGTCCCTTGTCCCTTGTCCCTTGTCCCTTGTCCCTTGTCCCTTGTCCCTTGTCCCTTGTCCCTTGTCCCTTGTCCCTTGTCCCTTGTCCCTTGTCCCTTGTCCCTTGTCCCTTGTCCCTTGTCCCTTGTCCCTTGTCCCTTGTCCCTTGTCCCTTGTCCCTTGTCCCTTGTCCCTTGTCCCTTGTCCCTTGTCCCTTGTCCCTTGTCCCTTGTCCCTTGTCCCTTGTCCCTTGTCCCTTGTCCCTTGTCCCTTGTCCCTTGTCCCTTGTCCCTTGTCCCTTGTCCCTTGTCCCTTGTCCCTTGTCCCTTGTCCCTTGTCCCTTGTCCCTTGTCCCTTGTCCCTTGTCCCTTGTCCCTTGTCCCTTGTCCCTTGTCCCTTGTCCCTTGTCCCTTGTCCCTTGTCCCTTGTCCCTTGTCCCTTGTCCCTTGTCCCTTGTCCCTTGTCCCTTGTCCCTTGTCCCTTGTCCCTTGTCCCTTGTCCCTTGTCCCTTGTCCCTTGTCCCTTGTCCCTTGTCCCTTGTCCCTTGTCCCTTGTCCCTTGTCCCTTGTCCCTTGTCCCTTGTCCCTTGTCCCTTGTCCCTTGTCCCTTGTCCCTTGTCCCTTGTCCCTTGTCCCTTGTCCCTTGTCCCTTGTCCCTTGTCCCTTGTCCCTTGTCCCTTGTCCCTTGTCCCTTGTCCCTTGTCCCTTGTCCCTTGTCCCTTGTCCCTTGTCCCTTGTCCCTTGTCCCTTGTCCCTTGTCCCTTGTCCCTTGTCCCTTGTCCCTTGTCCCTTGTCCCTTGTCCCTTGTCCCTTGTCCCTTGTCCCTTGTCCCTTGTCCCTTGTCCCTTGTCCCTTGTCCCTTGTCCCTTGTCCCTTGTCCCTTGTCCCTTGTCCCTTGTCCCTTGTCCCTTGTCCCTTGTCCCTTGTCCCTTGTCCCTTGTCCCTTGTCCCTTGTCCCTTGTCCCTTGTCCCTTGTCCCTTGTCCCTTGTCCCTTGTCCCTTGTCCCTTGTCCCTTGTCCCTTGTCCCTTGTCCCTTGTCCCTTGTCCCTTGTCCCTTGTCCCTTGTCCCTTGTCCCTTGTCCCTTGTCCCTTGTCCCTTGTCCCTTGTCCCTTGTCCCTTGTCCCTTGTCCCTTGTCCCTTGTCCCTTGTCCCTTGTCCCTTGTCCCTTGTCCCTTGTCCCTTGTCCCTTGTCCCTTGTCCCTTGTCCCTTGTCCCTTGTCCCTTGTCCCTTGTCCCTTGTCCCTTGTCCCTTGTCCCTTGTCCCTTGTCCCTTGTCCCTTGTCCCTTGTCCCTTGTCCCTTGTCCCTTGTCCCTTGTCCCTTGTCCCTTGTCCCTTGTCCCTTGTCCCTTGTCCCTTGTCCCTTGTCCCTTGTCCCTTGTCCCTTGTCCCTTGTCCCTTGTCCCTTGTCCCTTGTCCCTTGTCCCTTGTCCCTTGTCCCTTGTCCCTTGTCCCTTGTCCCTTGTCCCTTGTCCCTTGTCCCTTGTCCCTTGTCCCTTGTCCCTTGTCCCTTGTCCCTTGTCCCTTGTCCCTTGTCCCTTGTCCCTTGTCCCTTGTCCCTTGTCCCTTGTCCCTTGTCCCTTGTCCCTTGTCCCTTGTCCCTTGTCCCTTGTCCCTTGTCCCTTGTCCCTTGTCCCTTGTCCCTTGTCCCTTGTCCCTTGTCCCTTGTCCCTTGTCCCTTGTCCCTTGTCCCTTGTCCCTTGTCCCTTGTCCCTTGTCCCTTGTCCCTTGTCCCTTGTCCCTTGTCCCTTGTCCCTTGTCCCTTGTCCCTTGTCCCTTGTCCCTTGTCCCTTGTCCCTTGTCCCTTGTCCCTTGTCCCTTGTCCCTTGTCCCTTGTCCCTTGTCCCTTGTCCCTTGTCCCTTGTCCCTTGTCCCTTGTCCCTTGTCCCTTGTCCCTTGTCCCTTGTCCCTTGTCCCTTGTCCCTTGTCCCTTGTCCCTTGTCCCTTGTCCCTTGTCCCTTGTCCCTTGTCCCTTGTCCCTTGTCCCTTGTCCCTTGTCCCTTGTCCCTTGTCCCTTGTCCCTTGTCCCTTGTCCCTTGTCCCTTGTCCCTTGTCCCTTGTCCCTTGTCCCTTGTCCCTTGTCCCTTGTCCCTTGTCCCTTGTCCCTTGTCCCTTGTCCCTTGTCCCTTGTCCCTTGTCCCTTGTCCCTTGTCCCTTGTCCCTTGTCCCTTGTCCCTTGTCCCTTGTCCCTTGTCCCTTGTCCCTTGTCCCTTGTCCCTTGTCCCTTGTCCCTTGTCCCTTGTCCCTTGTCCCTTGTCCCTTGTCCCTTGTCCCTTGTCCCTTGTCCCTTGTCCCTTGTCCCTTGTCCCTTGTCCCTTGTCCCTTGTCCCTTGTCCCTTGTCCCTTGTCCCTTGTCCCTTGTCCCTTGTCCCTTGTCCCTTGTCCCTTGTCCCTTGTCCCTTGTCCCTTGTCCCTTGTCCCTTGTCCCTTGTCCCTTGTCCCTTGTCCCTTGTCCCTTGTCCCTTGTCCCTTGTCCCTTGTCCCTTGTCCCTTGTCCCTTGTCCCTTGTCCCTTGTCCCTTGTCCCTTGTCCCTTGTCCCTTGTCCCTTGTCCCTTGTCCCTTGTCCCTTGTCCCTTGTCCCTTGTCCCTTGTCCCTTGTCCCTTGTCCCTTGTCCCTTGTCCCTTGTCCCTTGTCCCTTGTCCCTTGTCCCTTGTCCCTTGTCCCTTGTCCCTTGTCCCTTGTCCCTTGTCCCTTGTCCCTTGTCCCTTGTCCCTTGTCCCTTGTCCCTTGTCCCTTGTCCCTTGTCCCTTGTCCCTTGTCCCTTGTCCCTTGTCCCTTGTCCCTTGTCCCTTGTCCCTTGTCCCTTGTCCCTTGTCCCTTGTCCCTTGTCCCTTGTCCCTTGTCCCTTGTCCCTTGTCCCTTGTCCCTTGTCCCTTGTCCCTTGTCCCTTGTCCCTTGTCCCTTGTCCCTTGTCCCTTGTCCCTTGTCCCTTGTCCCTTGTCCCTTGTCCCTTGTCCCTTGTCCCTTGTCCCTTGTCCCTTGTCCCTTGTCCCTTGTCCCTTGTCCCTTGTCCCTTGTCCCTTGTCCCTTGTCCCTTGTCCCTTGTCCCTTGTCCCTTGTCCCTTGTCCCTTGTCCCTTGTCCCTTGTCCCTTGTCCCTTGTCCCTTGTCCCTTGTCCCTTGTCCCTTGTCCCTTGTCCCTTGTCCCTTGTCCCTTGTCCCTTGTCCCTTGTCCCTTGTCCCTTGTCCCTTGTCCCTTGTCCCTTGTCCCTTGTCCCTTGTCCCTTGTCCCTTGTCCCTTGTCCCTTGTCCCTTGTCCCTTGTCCCTTGTCCCTTGTCCCTTGTCCCTTGTCCCTTGTCCCTTGTCCCTTGTCCCTTGTCCCTTGTCCCTTGTCCCTTGTCCCTTGTCCCTTGTCCCTTGTCCCTTGTCCCTTGTCCCTTGTCCCTTGTCCCTTGTCCCTTGTCCCTTGTCCCTTGTCCCTTGTCCCTTGTCCCTTGTCCCTTGTCCCTTGTCCCTTGTCCCTTGTCCCTTGTCCCTTGTCCCTTGTCCCTTGTCCCTTGTCCCTTGTCCCTTGTCCCTTGTCCCTTGTCCCTTGTCCCTTGTCCCTTGTCCCTTGTCCCTTGTCCCTTGTCCCTTGTCCCTTGTCCCTTGTCCCTTGTCCCTTGTCCCTTGTCCCTTGTCCCTTGTCCCTTGTCCCTTGTCCCTTGTCCTCCTTGTCCCTTGTCCCTTGTCCCTTGTCCCTTGTCCCTTGTCCCTTGTCCCTTGTCCCTTGTCCCTTGTCCCTTGTCCCTTGTCCCTTGTCCCTTGTCCCTTGTCCCTTGTCCCTTGTCCCTTGTCCCTTGTCCCTTGTCCCTTGTCCCTTGTCCCTTGTCCCTTGTCCCTTGTCCCTTGTCCCTTGTCCCTTGTCCCTTGTCCCTTGTCCCTTGTCCCTTGTCCCTTGTCCCTTGTCCCTTGTCCCTTGTCCCTTGTCCCTTGTCCCTTGTCCCTTGTCCCTTGTCCCTTGTCCCTTGTCCCTTGTCCCTTGTCCCTTGTCCCTTGTCCCTTGTCCCTTGTCCCTTGTCCCTTGTCCCTTGTCCCTTGTCCCTTGTCCCTTGTCCCTTGTCCCTTGTCCCTTGTCCCTTGTCCCTTGTCCCTTGTCCCTTGTCCCTTGTCCCTTGTCCCTTGTCCCTTGTCCCTTGTCCCTTGTCCCTTGTCCCTTGTCCCTTGTCCCTTGTCCCTTGTCCCTTGTCCCTTGTCCCTTGTCCCTTGTCCCTTGTCCCTTGTCCCTTGTCCCTTGTCCCTTGTCCCTTGTCCCTTGTCCCTTGTCCCTTGTCCCTTGTCCCTTGTCCCTTGTCCCTTGTCCCTTGTCCCTTGTCCCTTGTCCCTTGTCCCTTGTCCCTTGTCCCTTGTCCCTTGTCCCTTGTCCCTTGTCCCTTGTCCCTTGTCCCTTGTCCCTTGTCCCTTGTCCCTTGTCCCTTGTCCCTTGTCCCTTGTCCCTTGTCCCTTGTCCCTTGTCCCTTGTCCCTTGTCCCTTGTCCCTTGTCCCTTGTCCCTTGTCCCTTGTCCCTTGTCCCTTGTCCCTTGTCCCTTGTCCCTTGTCCCTTGTCCCTTGTCCCTTGTCCCTTGTCCCTTGTCCCTTGTCCCTTGTCCCTTGTCCCTTGTCCCTTGTCCCTTGTCCCTTGTCCCTTGTCCCTTGTCCCTTGTCCCTTGTCCCTTGTCCCTTGTCCCTTGTCCCTTGTCCCTTGTCCCTTGTCCCTTGTCCCTTGTCCCTTGTCCCTTGTCCCTTGTCCCTTGTCCCTTGTCCCTTGTCCCTTGTCCCTTGTCCCTTGTCCCTTGTCCCTTGTCCCTTGTCCCTTGTCCCTTGTCCCTTGTCCCTTGTCCCTTGTCCCTTGTCCCTTGTCCCTTGTCCCTTGTCCCTTGTCCCTTGTCCCTTGTCCCTTGTCCCTTGTCCCTTGTCCCTTGTCCCTTGTCCCTTGTCCCTTGTCCCTTGTCCCTTGTCCCTTGTCCCTTGTCCCTTGTCCCTTGTCCCTTGTCCCTTGTCCCTTGTCCCTTGTCCCTTGTCCCTTGTCCCTTGTCCCTTGTCCCTTGTCCCTTGTCCCTTGTCCCTTGTCCCTTGTCCCTTGTCCCTTGTCCCTTGTCCCTTGTCCCTTGTCCCTTGTCCCTTGTCCCTTGTCCCTTGTCCCTTGTCCCTTGTCCCTTGTCCCTTGTCCCTTGTCCCTTGTCCCTTGTCCCTTGTCCCTTGTCCCTTGTCCCTTGTCCCTTGTCCCTTGTCCCTTGTCCCTTGTCCCTTGTCCCTTGTCCCTTGTCCCTTGTCCCTTGTCCCTTGTCCCTTGTCCCTTGTCCCTTGTCCCTTGTCCCTTGTCCCTTGTCCCTTGTCCCTTGTCCCTTGTCCCTTGTCCCTTGTCCCTTGTCCCTTGTCCCTTGTCCCTTGTCCCTTGTCCCTTGTCCCTTGTCCCTTGTCCCTTGTCCCTTGTCCCTTGTCCCTTGTCCCTTGTCCCTTGTCCCTTGTCCCTTGTCCCTTGTCCCTTGTCCCTTGTCCCTTGTCCCTTGTCCCTTGTCCCTTGTCCCTTGTCCCTTGTCCCTTGTCCCTTGTCCCTTGTCCCTTGTCCCTTGTCCCTTGTCCCTTGTCCCTTGTCCCTTGTCCCTTGTCCCTTGTCCCTTGTCCCTTGTCCCTTGTCCCTTGTCCCTTGTCCCTTGTCCCTTGTCCCTTGTCCCTTGTCCCTTGTCCCTTGTCCCTTGTCCCTTGTCCCTTGTCCCTTGTCCCTTGTCCCTTGTCCCTTGTCCCTTGTCCCTTGTCCCTTGTCCCTTGTCCCTTGTCCCTTGTCCCTTGTCCCTTGTCCCTTGTCCCTTGTCCCTTGTCCCTTGTCCCTTGTCCCTTGTCCCTTGTCCCTTGTCCCTTGTCCCTTGTCCCTTGTCCCTTGTCCCTTGTCCCTTGTCCCTTGTCCCTTGTCCCTTGTCCCTTGTCCCTTGTCCCTTGTCCCTTGTCCCTTGTCCCTTGTCCCTTGTCCCTTGTCCCTTGTCCCTTGTCCCTTGTCCCTTGTCCCTTGTCCCTTGTCCCTTGTCCCTTGTCCCTTGTCCCTTGTCCCTTGTCCCTTGTCCCTTGTCCCTTGTCCCTTGTCCCTTGTCCCTTGTCCCTTGTCCCTTGTCCCTTGTCCCTTGTCCCTTGTCCCTTGTCCCTTGTCCCTTGTCCCTTGTCCCTTGTCCCTTGTCCCTTGTCCCTTGTCCCTTGTCCCTTGTCCCTTGTCCCTTGTCCCTTGTCCCTTGTCCCTTGTCCCTTGTCCCTTGTCCCTTGTCCCTTGTCCCTTGTCCCTTGTCCCTTGTCCCTTGTCCCTTGTCCCTTGTCCCTTGTCCCTTGTCCCTTGTCCCTTGTCCCTTGTCCCTTGTCCCTTGTCCCTTGTCCCTTGTCCCTTGTCCCTTGTCCCTTGTCCCTTGTCCCTTGTCCCTTGTCCCTTGTCCCTTGTCCCTTGTCCCTTGTCCCTTGTCCCTTGTCCCTTGTCCCTTGTCCCTTGTCCCTTGTCCCTTGTCCCTTGTCCCTTGTCCCTTGTCCCTTGTCCCTTGTCCCTTGTCCCTTGTCCCTTGTCCCTTGTCCCTTGTCCCTTGTCCCTTGTCCCTTGTCCCTTGTCCCTTGTCCCTTGTCCCTTGTCCCTTGTCCCTTGTCCCTTGTCCCTTGTCCCTTGTCCCTTGTCCCTTGTCCCTTGTCCCTTGTCCCTTGTCCCTTGTCCCTTGTCCCTTGTCCCTTGTCCCTTGTCCCTTGTCCCTTGTCCCTTGTCCCTTGTCCCTTGTCCCTTGTCCCTTGTCCCTTGTCCCTTGTCCCTTGTCCCTTGTCCCTTGTCCCTTGTCCCTTGTCCCTTGTCCCTTGTCCCTTGTCCCTTGTCCCTTGTCCCTTGTCCCTTGTCCCTTGTCCCTTGTCCCTTGTCCCTTGTCCCTTGTCCCTTGTCCCTTGTCCCTTGTCCCTTGTCCCTTGTCCCTTGTCCCTTGTCCCTTGTCCCTTGTCCCTTGTCCCTTGTCCCTTGTCCCTTGTCCCTTGTCCCTTGTCCCTTGTCCCTTGTCCCTTGTCCCTTGTCCCTTGTCCCTTGTCCCTTGTCCCTTGCTTGTCCCTTGTCCCTTGTCCCTTGTCCCTTGTCCCTTGTCCCTTGTCCCTTGTCCCTTGTCCCTTGTCCCTTGTCCCTTGTCCCTTGTCCCTTGTCCCTTGTCCCTTGTCCCTTGTCCCTTGTCCCTTGTCCCTTGTCCCTTGTCCCTTGTCCCTTGTCCCTTGTCCCTTGTCCCTTGTCCCTTGTCCCTTGTCCCTTGTCCCTTGTCCCTTGTCCCTTGTCCCTTGTCCCTTGTCCCTTGTCCCTTGTCCCTTGTCCCTTGTCCCTTGTCCCTTGTCCCTTGTCCCTTGTCCCTTGTCCCTTGTCCCTTGTCCCTTGTCCCTTGTCCCTTGTCCCTTGTCCCTTGTCCCTTGTCCCTTGTCCCTTGTCCCTTGTCCCTTGTCCCTTGTCCCTTGTCCCTTGTCCCTTGTCCCTTGTCCCTTGTCCCTTGTCCCTTGTCCCTTGTCCCTTGTCCCTTGTCCCTTGTCCCTTGTCCCTTGTCCCTTGTCCCTTGTCCCTTGTCCCTTGTCCCTTGTCCCTTGTCCCTTGTCCCTTGTCCCTTGTCCCTTGTCCCTTGTCCCTTGTCCCTTGTCCCTTGTCCCTTGTCCCTTGTCCCTTGTCCCTTGTCCCTTGTCCCTTGTCCCTTGTCCCTTGTCCCTTGTCCCTTGTCCCTTGTCCCTTGTCCTTGTCCCTTGTCCCTTGTCCCTTGTCCCTTGTCCCTTGTCCCTTGTCCCTTGTCCCTTGTCCCTTGTCCCTTGTCCCTTGTCCCTTGTCCCTTGTCCCTTGTCCCTTGTCCCTTGTCCCTTGTCCCTTGTCCCTTGTCCCTTGTCCCTTGTCCCTTGTCCCTTGTCCCTTGTCCCTTGTCCCTTGTCCCTTGTCCCTTGTCCCTTGTCCCTTGTCCCTTGTCCCTTGTCCCTTGTCCCTTGTCCCTTGTCCCTTGTCCCTTGTCCCTTGTCCCTTGTCCCTTGTCCCTTGTCCCTTGTCCCTTGTCCCTTGTCCCTTGTCCCTTGTCCCTTGTCCCTTGTCCCTTGTCCCTTGTCCCTTGTCCCTTGTCCCTTGTCCCTTGTCCCTTGTCCCTTGTCCCTTGTCCCTTGTCCCTTGTCCCTTGTCCCTTGTCCCTTGTCCCTTGTCCCTTGTCCCTTGTCCCTTGTCCCTTGTCCCTTGTCCCTTGTCCCTTGTCCCTTGTCCCTTGTCCCTTGTCCCTTGTCCCTTGTCCCTTGTCCCTTGTCCCTTGTCCCTTGTCCCTTGTCCCTTGTCCCTTGTCCCTTGTCCCTTGTCCCTTGTCCCTTGTCCCTTGTCCCTTGTCCCTTGTCCCTTGTCCCTTGTCCCTTGTCCCTTGTCCCTTGTCCCTTGTCCCTTGTCCCTTGTCCCTTGTCCCTTGTCCCTTGTCCCTTGTCCCTTGTCCCTTGTCCCTTGTCCCTTGTCCCTTGTCCCTTGTCCCTTGTCCCTTGTCCCTTGTCCCTTGTCCCTTGTCCCTTGTCCCTTGTCCCTTGTCCCTTGTCCCTTGTCCCTTGTCCCTTGTCCCTTGTCCCTTGTCCCTTGTCCCTTGTCCCTTGTCCCTTGTCCCTTGTCCCTTGTCCCTTGTCCCTTGTCCCTTGTCCCTTGTCCCTTGTCCCTTGTCCCTTGTCCCTTGTCCCTTGTCCCTTGTCCCTTGTCCCTTGTCCCTTGTCCCTTGTCCCTTGTCCCTTGTCCCTTGTCCCTTGTCCCTTGTCCCTTGTCCCTTGTCCCTTGTCCCTTGTCCCTTGTCCCTTGTCCCTTGTCCCTTGTCCCTTGTCCCTTGTCCCTTGTCCCTTGTCCCTTGTCCCTTGTCCCTTGTCCCTTGTCCCTTGTCCCTTGTCCCTTGTCCCTTGTCCCTTGTCCCTTGTCCCTTGTCCCTTGTCCCTTGTCCCTTGTCCCTTGTCCCTTGTCCCTTGTCCCTTGTCCCTTGTCCCTTGTCCCTTGTCCCTTGTCCCTTGTCCCTTGTCCCTTGTCCCTTGTCCCTTGTCCCTTGTCCCTTGTCCCTTGTCCCTTGTCCCTTGTCCCTTGTCCCTTGTCCCTTGTCCCTTGTCCCTTGTCCCTTGTCCCTTGTCCCTTGTCCCTTGTCCCTTGTCCCTTGTCCCTTGTCCCTTGTCCCTTGTCCCTTGTCCCTTGTCCCTTGTCCCTTGTCCCTTGTCCCTTGTCCCTTGTCCCTTGTCCCTTGCCCCTCGTTGTCCCTTGCCCCTCGTTGCCCCTTGCCCCTCGTTGCCCCTTGCCCCTCGTTGTCCCTTGCCCCTCGTTGTCCCTTGTCGCTCGTTGTCCCTTGTCGGTCGTTGTCCCTTGTCCCTCGTTGTCCCTTATCCCTCGTTGTCCCTTGTCCCTCGTTGTCTCTTGCCCCTCGTTGTCCCTTGTCGCTCGTTGTCCCTTGTCGCTCGTTATCCATTGTCCCTTGCCCCTCGTTGTCCCTTGTCGCTCTTTGTCCCTTGTCGCTCGTTGTCCCTTGTCCCTCGTTGTCCCTTGTCCCTCGTTATCCCTTGTCCCTCGTTATCCCTTGTCCCTCGTTATCCATTGTCCCTTGCCCCTCGTTATCCCTTGTCCCTTGTCCCTTGTCCCTTGTCCTTGTCCCTTGTCCCTTGTCCCTTGTCCCTTGTCCTTGTCCCTTGTCCCTTGTCCCTTGTCCCTTGTCCCTTGTCCCTTGTCCCTTGTCCCTTGTCCCTTGTCCCTTGTCCCTTGTCCCTTGTCCCTTGTCCCTTGTCCCTTGTCCCTTGTCCCTTGTCCCTTGTCCCTTGTCCCTTGTCCCTTGTCCCTTGTCCCTTGTCCCTTGTCCCTTGTCCCTTGTCCCTTGTCCCTTGTCCCTTGTCCCTTGTCCCTTGTCCCCTTGTCCCTTGTCCCTTGTCCCTTGTCCCTTGTCCCTTGTCCCTTGTCCCTTGTCCCTTGTCCCTTGTCCCTTGTCCCTTGTCCCTTGTCCCTTGACCCTTGTCCCTTGTCCCTTGTCCCTTGTCCCTTGTCCCTTGTCCCTTGTCCCTTGTCCCTTGTCCCTTGTCCCTTGTCCCTTGTCCCTTGTCCCTTGTCCCTTGTCCCTTGTCCCTTGTCCCTTGTCCCTTGTCCTTGTCCCTTGTCCCTTGTCCCTTGTCCCTTGTCCCTTGTCCCTTGTCCCTTGTCCCTTGTCCCTTGTCCCTTGTCCCTTGTCCCTTGTCCCTTGTCCCTTGTCCTTGTCCCTTGTCCCTTGTCCCTTGTCCCTTGTCCCTTGTCCTTGTCCCTTGTCCCTTGTCCCTTGTCCCTTGTCCCTTGTCCTTGTCCCTTGTCCCTTGTCCCTTGTCCCTTGTCCCTTGTCCCTTGTCCCTTGTCCCTTGTCCCTTGTCCCTTGTCCCTTGTCCCTTGTCCCTTGTCCCTTGTCCCTTGTCCCTTGTCCCTTGTCCCTTGTCCCTTGTCCCTTGTCCCTTGTCCCTTGTCCCTTGTCCCTTGTCCCTTGTCCCTTGTCCCTTGTCCCTTGTCCCTTGTCCCTTGTCCCTTGTCCCTTGTCCCTTGTCCCTTGTCCTTGTCCCTTGTCCCTTGTCCCTTGTCCTTGTCCCTTGTCCCTTGTCCCTTGTCCCTTGTCCCTTGTCCCTTGTCCCTTGTCCCTTGTCCCTTGTCCCTTGTCCCTTGTCCCTTGTCCCTTGTCCCTTGTCCCTTGTCCCTTGTCCCTTGTCCCTTGTCCCTTGTCCCTTGTCCCTTGTCCCTTGTCCCTTGTCCCTTGTCCCTTGTCCCTTGTCCTTGTCCCTTGTCCCTTGTCCCTTGTCCCTTGTCCCTTGTCCCTTGTCCCTTGTCCCTTGTCCCTTGTCCCTTGTCCCTTGTCCCTTGTCCCTTGTCCCTTGTCCCTTGTCCCTTGTCCCTTGTCCCTTGTCCCTTGTCCCTTGTCCCTTGTCCCTTGTCCCTTGTCCCTTGTCCCTTGTCCCTTGTCCCTTGTCCCTTGTCCCTTGTCCCTTGTCCCTTGTCCCTTGTCCCTTGTCCCTTGTCCCTTGTCCTTGTCCCTTGTCCCTTGTCCCTTGTCCCTTGTCCCTTGTCCCTTGTCCCTTGTCCCTTGTCCCTTGTCCCTTGTCCCTTGTCCCTTGTCCCTTGTCCCTTGTCCCTTGTCCCTTGTCCCTTGTCCCTTGTCCCTTGTCCCTTGTCCCTTGTCCCTTGTCCCTTGTCCCTTGTCCCTTGTCCCTTGTCCCTTGTCCCTTGTCCCTTGTCCCTTGTCCCTTGTCCCTTGTCCCTTGTCCCTTGTCCCTTGTCCCTTGTCCCTTGTCCCTTGTCCCTTGTCCCTTGTCCCTTGTCCCTTGTCCCTTGTCCCTTGTCCCTTGTCCCTTGTCCCTTGTCCCTTGTCCCTTGTCCCTTGTCCCTTGTCCCTTGTCCCTTGTCCCTTGTCCCTTGTCCCTTGTCCCTTGTCCCTTGTCCTTGTCCCTTGTCCCTTGTCCCTTGTCCCTTGTCCCTTGTCCCTTGTCCCTTGTCCCTTGTCCCTTGTCCTTGTCCCTTGTCCCTTGTCCCTTGTCCCTTGTCCTTGTCCCTTGTCCCTTGTCCCTTGTCCCTTGTCCCTTGTCCCTTGTCCCTTGTCCCTTGTCCCTTGTCCCTTGTCCCTTGTCCCTTGTCCCTTGTCCCTTGTCCCTTGTCCCTTGTCCCTTGTCCCTTGTCCCTTGTCCTTGTCCCTTGTCCCTTGTCCCTTGTCCCTTGTCCCTTGTCCCTTGTCCCTTGTCCCTTGTCCCTTGTCCCTTGTCCCTTGTCCCTTGTCCCTTGTCCTTGTCCCTTGTCCCTTGTCCCTTGTCCCTTGTCCCTTGTCCCTTGTCCCTTGTCCCTTGTCCCTTGTCCCTTGTCCCTTGTCCCTTGTCCCTTGTCCCTTGTCCCTTGTCCCTTGTCCCTTGTCCCTTGTCCCTTGTCCCTTGTCCCTTGTCCCTTGTCCCTTGTCCCTTGTCCCTTGTCCCTTGTCCCTTGTCCCTTGTCCCTTGTCCTTGTCCCTTGTCCCTTGTCCCTTGTCCCTTGTCCCTTGTCCCTTGTCCCTTGTCCCTTGTCCCTTGTCCCTTGTCCCTTGTCCCTTGTCCCTTGTCCCTTGTCCTTGTCCCTTGTCCCTTGTCCCTTGTCCCTTGTCCCTTGTCCCTTGTCCCTTGTCCCTTGTCCCTTGTCCCTTGTCCCTTGTCCCTTGTCCCTTGTCCTTGTCCCTTGTCCCTTGTCCCTTGTCCCTTGTCCCTTGTCCCTTGTCCCTTGTCCCTTGTCCCTTGTCCCTTGTCCCTTGTCCCTTGTCCCTTGTCCCTTGTCCCTTGTCCCTTGTCCCTTGTCCCTTGTCCCTTGTCCCTTGTCCCTTGTCCCTTGTCCCTTGTCCCTTGTCCCTTGTCCCTTGTCCCTTGTCCCTTGTCCCTTGTCCCTTGTCCCTTGTCCTTGTCCCTTGTCCCTTGTCCCTTGTCCCTTGTCCCTTGTCCCTTGTCCCTTGTCCCTTGTCCCTTGTCCCTTGTCCTTGTCCCTTGTCCCTTGTCCCTTGTCCCTTGTCCCTTGTCCCTTGTCCCTTGTCCCTTGTCCCTTGTCCCTTGTCCCTTGTCCCTTGTCCCTTGTCCCTTGTCCCTTGTCCCTTGTCCCTTGTCCCTTGTCCCTTGTCCCTTGTCCCTTGTCCCTTGTCCCTTGTCCCTTGTCCCTTGTCCCTTGTCCCTTGTCCCTTGTCCCTTGTCCCTTGTCCGTTGTCCCTTGTCCCTTGTCCGTTGTCCGTTGTCCGTTGTCCGTTGTCCGTTGTCCGTTGTCCGTTGTCCGTTGTCCCTTGTCCCTTGTCCCTTGTCCCTTGTCCCTTGTCCGTTGTCCCTTGTCCCTTGTCCCTTGTCCGTTGTCCGTTGTCCGTTGTCCGTTGTCCGTTGTCCCTTGTCCCTTGTCCGTTGTCCGTTGTCCGTTGTCCGTTGTCCGTTGTCCGTTGTCCCTTGTCCGTTGTCCCTTGTCCCTTGTCCCTTGTCCCTTGTCCCTTGTCCCTTGTCCCTTGTCCCTTGTCCCTTGTCCCTTGTCCCTTGTCCCTTGTCCCTTGTCCCTTGTCCCTTGTCCCTTGTCCCTTGTCCCTTGTCCCTTGTCCCTTGTCCCTTGTCCCTTGTCCCTTGTCCCTTGTCCCTTGTCCCTTGTCCCTTGTCCCTTGTCCCTTGTCCCTTGTCCCTTGTCCCTTGTCCCTTGTCCCTTGTCCTTGTCCCTTGTCCCTTGTCCCTTGTCCCTTGTCCCTTGTCCCTTGTCCCTTGTCCCTTGTCCCTTGTCCCTTGTCCCTTGTCCCTTGTCCCTTGTCCCTTGTCCCTTGTCCCTTGTCCCTTGTCCCTTGTCCCTTGTCCCTTGTCCCTTGTCCCTTGTCCCTTGTCCCTTGTCCCTTGTCCCTTGTCCCTTGTCCCTTGTCCCTTGTCCCTTGTCCCTTGTCCCTTGTCCCTTGTCCCTTGTCCCTTGTCCCTTGTCCCTTGTCCCTTGTCCCTTGTCCCTTGTCCCTTGTCCCTTGTCCCTTGTCCCTTGTCCCTTGTCCCTTGTCCCTTGTCCCTTGTCCCTTGTCCCTTGTCCTTGTCCCTTGTCCCTTGTCCCTTGTCCTTGTCCCTTGTCCCTTGTCCCTTGTCCCTTGTCCCTTGTCCTTGTCCCTTGTCCCTTGTCCCTTGTCCCTTGTCCCTTGTCCCTTGTCCCTTGTCCCTTGTCCCTTGTCCCTTGTCCCTTGTCCCTTGTCCCTTGTCCTTGTCCCTTGTCCCTTGTCCCTTGTCCCTTGTCCCTTGTCCCTTGTCCCTTGTCCCTTGTCCCTTGTCCCTTGTCCCTTGTCCCTTGTCCCTTGTCCCTTGTCCCTTGTCCCTTGTCCCTTGTCCCTTGTCCCTTGTCCCTTGTCCCTTGTCCCTTGTCCCTTGTCCCTTGTCCCTTGTCCCTTGTCCCTTGTCCCTTGTCCCTTGTCCCTTGTCCCTTGTCCCTTGTCCCTTGTCCCTTGTCCCTTGTCCCTTGTCCCTTGTCCCTTGTCCCTTGTCCCTTGTCCCTTGTCCCTTGTCCCTTGTCCCTTGTCCCTTGTCCCTTGTCCCTTGTCCCTTGTCCCTTGTCCCTTGTCCCTTGTCCCTTGTCCCTTGTCCCTTGTCCCTTGTCCCTTGTCCCTTGTCCCTTGTCCCTTGTCCCTTGTCCCTTGTCCCTTGTCCCTTGTCCCTTGTCCCTTGTCCCTTGTCCCTTGTCCCTTGTCCCTTGTCCCTTGTCCCTTGTCCCTTGTCCCTTGTCCCTTGTCCCTTGTCCCTTGTCCCTTGTCCCTTGTCCCTTGTCCCTTGTCCCTTGTCCCTTGTCCCTTGTCCCTTGTCCCTTGTCCCTTGTCCCTTGTCCCTTGTCCCTTGTCCCTTGTCCCTTGTCCCTTGTCCCTTGTCCCTTGTCCCTTGTCCCTTGTCCCTTGTCCCTTGTCCCTTGTCCCTTGTCCCTTGTCCCTTGTCCCTTGTCCCTTGTCCCTTGTCCCTTGTCCCTTGTCCCTTGTCCCTTGTCCTTGTCCCTTGTCCCTTGTCCCTTGTCCCTTGTCCGTTGTCCCTTGTCCCTTGTCCCTTGTCCCTTGTCCCTTGTCCCTTGTCCCTTGTCCCTTGTCCCTTGTCCCTTGTCCCTTGTCCGTTGTCCGTTGTCCGTTGTCCGTTGTCCGTTGTCCGTTGTCCGTTGTCCGTTGTCCGTTGTCCGTTGTCCCTTGTCCCTTGTCCCTTGTCCCTTGTCCCTTGTCCCTTGTCCCTTGTCCCTTGTCCCTTGTCCCTTGTCCCTTGTCCCTTGTCCCTTGTCCCTTGTCCCTTGTCCCTTGTCCCTTGTCCCTTGTCCCTTGTCCCTTGTCCCTTGTCCCTTGTCCCTTGTCCCTTGTCCCTTGTCCCTTGTCCCTTGTCCCTTGTCCCTTGTCCCTTGTCCCTTGTCCCTTGTCCCTTGTCCCTTGTCCCTTGTCCCTTGTCCCTTGTCCCTTGTCCCTTGTCCCTTGTCCCTTGTCCCTTGTCCCTTGTCCCTTGTCCCTTGTCCCTTGTCCCTTGTCCCTTGTCCCTTGTCCCTTGTCCCTTGTCCCTTGTCCCTTGTCCCTTGTCCCTTGTCCCTTGTCCCTTGTCCCTTGTCCCTTGTCCCTTGTCCCTTGTCCCTTGTCCCTTGTCCCTTGTCCCTTGTCCCTTGTCCTTGTCCCTTGTCCCTTGTCCCTTGTCCCTTGCCCCTCGTTGTCCCTTGCCCCTCGTTGCCCCTTGCCCCTCGTTGTCCCTTGTCGCTCGTTGTCCCTTGTCGCTCGTTGTCCCTTGTCGCTCGTTGTCCCTTGTCGGTCGTTGTCCCTTGTCCCTCGTTGTCCCTTATCCCTCGTTGTCCCTTGTCCCTCGTTGTCTCTTGCCCCTCGTTGTCTCTTGTCGCTCGTTGTCCCTTGTCGCTCGTTATCCATTGTCCCTTGCCCCTCGTTGTCCCTTGTCGCTCTTTGTCCCTTGTCGCTCGTTGTCCCTTGTCCCTCGTTGTCCCTTGTCCCTCGTTATCCCTTGTCCCTCGTTATCCATTGTCCCTTGCCCCTCGTTATCCCTTGTCCTTGTCCCTTGTCCCTTGTCCCTTGTCCCTTGTCCCTTGTCCCTTGTCCCTTGTCCCTTGTCCCTTGTCCCTTGTCCCTTGTCCCTTGTCCCTTGTCCCTTGTCCCTTGTCCCTTGTCCCTTGTCCCTTGTCCCTTGTCCCTTGTCCCTTGTCCCTTGTCCTTGTCCCTTGTCCCTTGTCCCTTGTCCCTTGTCCCTTGTCCCTTGTCCCTTGTCCCTTGTCCCTTGTCCCTTGTCCCTTGTCCCTTGTCCCTTGTCCCTTGTCCCTTGTCCCTTGTCCCTTGTCCCTTGTCCCTTGTCCCTTGTCCCTTGTCCCTTGTCCCTTGTCCCTTGTCCCTTGTCCTTGTCCCTTGTCCCTTGTCCCTTGTCCCTTGTCCCTTGTCCCTTGTCCCTTGTCCCTTGTCCCTTGTCCCTTGTCCCTTGTCCCTTGTCCCTTGTCCCTTGTCCCTTGTCCCTTGTCCCTTGTCCCTTGTCCCTTGTCCCTTGTCCCTTGTCCCTTGTCCCTTGTCCCTTGTCCCTTGTCCTTGTCCCTTGTCCCTTGTCCTTGTCCCTTGTCCCTTGTCCTTGTCCCTTGTCCCTTGTCCCTTGTCCCTTGTCCCTTGTCCTTGTCCCTTGTCCCTTGTCCCTTGTCCCTTGTCCCTTGTCCCTTGTCCCTTGTCCCTTGTCCCTTGTCCCTTGTCCCTTGTCCCTTGTCCCTTGTCCCTTGTCCCTTGTCCCTTGTCCCTTGTCCCTTGTCCCTTGTCCCTTGTCCTTGTCCCTTGTCCCTTGTCCCTTGTCCCTTGTCCCTTGTCCCTTGTCCCTTGTCCCTTGTCCCTTGTCCCTTGTCCCTTGTCCCTTGTCCCTTGTCCCTTGTCCCTTGTCCCTTGTCCCTTGTCCCTTGTCCCTTGTCCCTTGTCCCTTGTCCCTTGTCCCCTTGTCCCTTGTCCCTTGTCCTTGTCCCTTGTCCCTTGTCCCTTGTCCCTTGTCCCTTGTCCCTTGTCCCTTGTCCTTGTCCCTTGTCCCTTGTCCCTTGTCCCTTGTCCCTTGTCCCTTGTCCCTTGTCCCTTGTCCCTTGTCCCTTGTCCCTTGTCCCTTGTCCCTTGTCCCTTGTCCCTTGTCCCTTGTCCCTTGTCCCTTGTCCCTTGTCCCTTGTCCCTTGTCCCTTGTCCCTTGTCCTTGTCCCTTGTCCCTTGTCCCTTGTCCCTTGTCCCTTGTCCTTGTCCCTTGTCCCTTGTCCCTTGTCCCTTGTCCCTTGTCCCTTGTCCCTTGTCCCTTGTCCCTTGTCCCTTGTCCCTTGTCCCTTGTCCCTTGTCCCTTGTCCCTTGTCCCTTGTCCCTTGTCCCTTGTCCCTTGTCCCTTGTCCTTGTCCCTTGTCCCTTGTCCCTTGTCCCTTGTCCCTTGTCCCTTGTCCCTTGTCCCTTGTCCCTTGTCCCTTGTCCCTTGTCCCTTGTCCCTTGTCCCTTGTCCCTTGTCCCTTGTCCCTTGTCCCTTGTCCCTTGTCCGTTGTCCGTTGTCCGTTGTCCGTTGTCCGTTGTCCGTTGTCCGTTGTCCGTTGTCCGTTGTCCGTTGTCCGTTGTCCGTTGTCCGTTGTCCGTTGTCCGTTGTCCCTTGTCCCTTGTCCCTTGTCCCTTGTCCCTTGTCCCTTGTCCCTTGTCCCTTGTCCCTTGTCCCTTGTCCCTTGTCCCTTGTCCCTTGTCCCTTGTCCCTTGTCCCTTGTCCTTGTCCCTTGTCCCTTGTCCCTTGTCCCTTGTCCCTTGTCCCTTGTCCCTTGTCCCTTGTCCCTTGTCCCTTGTCCCTTGTCCCTTGTCCCTTGTCCCTTGTCCCTTGTCCCTTGTCCCTTGTCCCTTGTCCCTTGTCCCTTGTCCCTTGTCCCTTGTCCCTTGTCCCTTGTCCCTTGTCCCTTGTCCCTTGTCCCTTGTCCTTGTCCCTTGTCCCTTGTCCCTTGTCCCTTGTCCCTTGTCCCTTGTCCCTTGTCCCTTGTCCTTGTCCCTTGTCCCTTGTCCCTTGTCCCTTGTCCCTTGTCCCTTGTCCCTTGTCCCTTGTCCCTTGTCCCTTGTCCCTTGTCCCTTGTCCCTTGTCCCTTGTCCCTTGTCCCTTGTCCCTTGTCCCTTGTCCTTGTCCCTTGTCCCTTGTCCCTTGTCCCTTGTCCCTTGTCCTTGTCCCTTGTCCCTTGTCCCTTGTCCCTTGTCCCTTGTCCCTTGTCCCTTGTCCCTTGTCCCTTGTCCCTTGTCCCTTGTCCCTTGTCCCTTGTCCCTTGTCCCTTGTCCCTTGTCCCTTGTCCCTTGTCCCTTGTCCCTTGTCCCTTGTCCCTTGTCCCTTGTCCCTTGTCCCTTGTCCCTTGTCCCTTGTCCCTTGTCCCTTGTCCCTTGTCCCTTGTCCCTTGTCCCTTGTCCCTTGTCCCTTGTCCTTGTCCCTTGTCCCTTGTCCCTTGTCCCTTGTCCCTTGTCCCTTGTCCCTTGTCCCTTGTCCCTTGTCCCTTGTCCCTTGTCCCTTGTCCCTTGTCCCTTGTCCCTTGTCCCTTGTCCCTTGTCCCTTGTCCCTTGTCCCTTGTCCCTTGTCCCTTGTCCCTTGTCCCTTGTCCCTTGTCCCTTGTCCCTTGTCCCTTGTCCCTTGTCCCTTGTCCCTTGTCCCTTGTCCCTTGTCCCTTGTCCCTTGTCCCTTGTCCCTTGTCCCTTGTCCCTTGTCCCTTGTCCCTTGTCCCTTGTCCCTTGTCCCTTGTCCCTTGTCCCTTGTCCCTTGTCCGTTGTCCGTTGTCCGTTGTCCGTTGTCCGTTGTCCGTTGTCCGTTGTCCGTTGTCCGTTGTCCGTTGTCCGTTGTCCGTTGTCCGTTGTCCGTTGTCCGTTGTCCGTTGTCCGTTGTCCGTTGTCCGTTGTCCGTTGTCCGTTGTCCGTTGTCCGTTGTCCGTTGTCCGTTGTCCGTTGTCCGTTGTCCGTTGTCCGTTGTCCCTTGTCCCTTGTCCCTTGTCCCTTGTCCCTTGTCCTTGTCCCTTGTCCCTTGTCCCTTGTCCCTTGTCCCTTGTCCCTTGTCCCTTGTCCTTCCTTGTCCCTTGTCCCTTGTCCTTGTCCCTTGTCCCTTGTCCCTTGTCCCTTGTCCCTTGTCCCTTGTCCCTTGTCCCTTGTCCCTTGTCCCTTGTCCCTTGTCCCTTGTCCCTTGTCCCTTGTCCCTTGTCCCTTGTCCCTTGTCCCTTGTCCCTTGTCCCTTGTCCCTTGTCCCTTGTCCCTTGTCCCTTGTCCCTTGTCCCTTGTCCCTTGTCCCTTGTCCCTTGTCCCTTGTCCCTTGTCCCTTGTCCCTTGTCCCTTGTCCCTTGTCCCTTGTCCCTTGTCCCTTGTCCCTTGTCCCTTGTCCCTTGTCCCTTGTCCCTTGTCCCTTGTCCCTTGTCCCTTGTCCCTTGTCCCTTGTCCCTTGTCCCTTGTCCCTTGTCCCTTGTCCCTTGTCCCTTGTCCCTTGTCCCTTGTCCCTTGTCCCTTGTCCCTTGTCCCTTGTCCCTTGTCCCTTGTCCCTTGTCCCTTGTCCCTTGTCCCTTGTCCCTTGTCCCTTGTCCCTTGTCCCTTGTCCCTTGTCCCTTGTCCCTTGTCCCTTGTCCCTTGTCCCTTGTCCCTTGTCCCTTGTCCCTTGTCCCTTGTCCCTTGTCCCTTGTCCCTTGTCCCTTGTCCCTTGTCCCTTGTCCCTTGTCCCTTGTCCCTTGTCCTTGTCCCTTGTCCCTTGTCCCTTGTCCCTTGTCCCTTGTCCCTTGTCCCTTGTCCCTTGTCCCTTGTCCCTTGTCCCTTGTCCCTTGTCCCTTGTCCCTTGTCCCTTGTCCCTTGTCCCTTGTCCCTTGTCCCTTGTCCCTTGTCCCTTGTCCCTTGTCCCTTGTCCCTTGTCCCTTGTCCCTTGTCCCTTGTCCCTTGTCCCTTGTCCCTTGTCCCTTGTCCCTTGTCCCTTGTCCCTTGTCCCTTGTCCCTTGTCCCTTGTCCCTTGTCCCTTGTCCCTTGTCCCTTGTCCCTTGTCCCTTGTCCCTTGTCCCTTGTCCCTTGTCCCTTGTCCCTTGTCCCTTGTCCCTTGTCCCTTGTCCCTTGTCCCTTGTCCCTTGTCCCTTGTCCCTTGTCCCTTGTCCCTTGTCCCTTGTCCCTTGTCCCTTGTCCCTTGTCCCTTGTCCCTTGTCCCTTGTCCCTTGTCCCTTGTCCCTTGTCCCTTGTCCCTTGTCCCTTGTCCCTTGTCCCTTGTCCCTTGTCCCTTGTCCCTTGTCCCTTGTCCCTTGTCCCTTGTCCCTTGTCCCTTGTCCCTTGTCCCTTGTCCCTTGTCCCTTGTCCCTTGTCCCTTGTCCCTTGTCCCTTGTCCCTTGTCCCTTGTCCCTTGTCCCTTGTCCCTTGTCCCTTGTCCCTTGTCCCTTGTCCCTTGTCCCTTGTCCCTTGTCCCTTGTCCCTTGTCCCTTGTCCCTTGTCCCTTGTCCCTTGTCCCTTGTCCCTTGTCCCTTGTCCCTTGTCCCTTGTCCCTTGTCCCTTGTCCCTTGTCCCTTGTCCCTTGTCCCTTGTCCCTTGTCCCTTGTCCCTTGTCCCTTGTCCCTTGTCCCTTGTCCCTTGTCCCTTGTCCCTTGTCCCTTGTCCCTTGTCCCTTGTCCCTTGTCCCTTGTCCCTTGTCCCTTGTCCCTTGTCCCTTGTCCCTTGTCCCTTGTCCCTTGTCCCTTGTCCCTTGTCCCTTGTCCCTTGTCCCTTGTCCCTTGTCCCTTGTCCCTTGTCCCTTGTCCCTTGTCCCTTGTCCCTTGTCCCTTGTCCCTTGTCCCTTGTCCCTTGTCCCTTGTCCCTTGTCCCTTGTCCCTTGTCCCTTGTCCCTTGTCCCTTGTCCCTTGTCCCTTGTCCCTTGTCCCTTGTCCCTTGTCCCTTGTCCCTTGTCCCTTGTCCCTTGTCCCTTGTCCCTTGTCCCTTGTCCCTTGTCCCTTGTCCCTTGTCCCTTGTCCCTTGTCCCTTGTCCCTTGTCCCTTGTCCCTTGTCCCTTGTCCCTTGTCCCTTGTCCCTTGTCCCTTGTCCCTTGTCCCTTGTCCCTTGTCCCTTGTCCCTTGTCCCTTGTCCCTTGTCCCTTGTCCCTTGTCCCTTGTCCCTTGTCCCTTGTCCCTTGTCCCTTGTCCCTTGTCCCTTGTCCCTTGTCCCTTGTCCCTTGTCCCTTGTCCCTTGTCCCTTGTCCCTTGTCCCTTGTCCCTTGTCCCTTGTCCCTTGTCCCTTGTCCCTTGTCCCTTGTCCCTTGTCCCTTGTCCCTTGTCCCTTGTCCCTTGTCCCTTGTCCCTTGTCCCTTGTCCCTTGTCCCTTGTCCCTTGTCCCTTGTCCCTTGTCCCTTGTCCCTTGTCCCTTGTCCCTTGTCCCTTGTCCCTTGTCCCTTGTCCCTTGTCCCTTGTCCCTTGTCCCTTGTCCCTTGTCCCTTGTCCCTTGTCCCTTGTCCCTTGTCCCTTGTCCCTTGTCCCTTGTCCCTTGTCCCTTGTCCCTTGTCCCTTGTCCCTTGTCCCTTGTCCCTTGTCCCTTGTCCCTTGTCCCTTGTCCCTTGTCCCTTGTCCCTTGTCCCTTGTCCCTTGTCCCTTGTCCCTTGTCCCTTGTCCCTTGTCCCTTGTCCCTTGTCCCTTGTCCCTTGTCCCTTGTCCCTTGTCCCTTGTCCCTTGTCCCTTGTCCCTTGTCCCTTGTCCCTTGTCCCTTGTCCCTTGTCCCTTGTCCCTTGTCCCTTGTCCCTTGTCCCTTGTCCCTTGTCCCTTGTCCCTTGTCCCTTGTCCCTTGTCCCTTGTCCCTTGTCCCTTGTCCCTTGTCCCTTGTCCCTTGTCCCTTGTCCCTTGTCCCTTGTCCCTTGTCCCTTGTCCCTTGTCCCTTGTCCCTTGTCCCTTGTCCCTTGTCCCTTGTCCCTTGTCCCTTGTCCCTTGTCCCTTGTCCCTTGTCCCTTGTCCCTTGTCCCTTGTCCCTTGTCCCTTGTCCCTTGTCCCTTGTCCCTTGTCCCTTGTCCCTTGTCCCTTGTCCCTTGTCCCTTGTCCCTTGTCCCTTGTCCCTTGTCCCTTGTCCCTTGTCCCTTGTCCCTTGTCCCTTGTCCCTTGTCCCTTGTCCCTTGTCCCTTGTCCCTTGTCCCTTGTCCCTTGTCCCTTGTCCCTTGTCCCTTGTCCCTTGTCCCTTGTCCCTTGTCCCTTGTCCCTTGTCCCTTGTCCCTTGTCCCTTGTCCCTTGTCCCTTGTCCCTTGTCCCTTGTCCCTTGTCCCTTGTCCCTTGTCCCTTGTCCCTTGTCCCTTGTCCCTTGTCCCTTGTCCCTTGTCCCTTGTCCCTTGTCCCTTGTCCCTTGTCCCTTGTCCCTTGTCCCTTGTCCCTTGTCCCTTGTCCCTTGTCCCTTGTCCCTTGTCCCTTGTCCCTTGTCCCTTGTCCCTTGTCCCTTGTCCCTTGTCCCTTGTCCCTTGTCCCTTGTCCCTTGTCCCTTGTCCCTTGTCCCTTGTCCCTTGTCCCTTGTCCCTTGTCCCTTGTCCCTTGTCCCTTGTCCCTTGTCCCTTGTCCCTTGTCCCTTGTCCCTTGTCCCTTGTCCCTTGTCCCTTGTCCCTTGTCCCTTGTCCCTTGTCCCTTGTCCCTTGTCCCTTGTCCCTTGTCCCTTGTCCCTTGTCCCTTGTCCCTTGTCCCTTGTCCCTTGTCCCTTGTCCCTTGTCCCTTGTCCCTTGTCCCTTGTCCCTTGTCCCTTGTCCCTTGTCCCTTGTCCCTTGTCCCTTGTCCCTTGTCCCTTGTCCCTTGTCCCTTGTCCCTTGTCCCTTGTCCCTTGTCCCTTGTCCCTTGTCCCTTGTCCCTTGTCCCTTGTCCCTTGTCCCTTGTCCCTTGTCCCTTGTCCCTTGTCCCTTGTCCCTTGTCCCTTGTCCCTTGTCCCTTGTCCCTTGTCCCTTGTCCCTTGTCCCTTGTCCCTTGTCCCTTGTCCCTTGTCCCTTGTCCCTTGTCCCTTGTCCCTTGTCCCTTGTCCCTTGTCCCTTGTCCCTTGTCCCTTGTCCCTTGTCCCTTGTCCCTTGTCCCTTGTCCCTTGTCCCTTGTCCCTTGTCCCTTGTCCCTTGTCCCTTGTCCCTTGTCCCTTGTCCCTTGTCCCTTGTCCCTTGTCCCTTGTCCCTTGTCCCTTGTCCCTTGTCCCTTGTCCCTTGTCCCTTGTCCCTTGTCCCTTGTCCCTTGTCCCTTGTCCCTTGTCCCTTGTCCCTTGTCCCTTGTCCCTTGTCCCTTGTCCCTTGTCCCTTGTCCCTTGTCCCTTGTCCCTTGTCCCTTGTCCCTTGTCCCTTGTCCCTTGTCCCTTGTCCCTTGTCCCTTGTCCCTTGTCCCTTGTCCCTTGTCCCTTGTCCCTTGTCCCTTGTCCCTTGTCCCTTGTCCCTTGTCCCTTGTCCCTTGTCCCTTGTCCCTTGTCCCTTGTCCCTTGTCCCTTGTCCCTTGTCCCTTGTCCCTTGTCCCTTGTCCCTTGTCCCTTGTCCCTTGTCCCTTGTCCCTTGTCCCTTGTCCCTTGTCCCTTGTCCCTTGTCCCTTGTCCCTTGTCCCTTGTCCCTTGTCCCTTGTCCCTTGTCCCTTGTCCCTTGTCCCTTGTCCCTTGTCCCTTGTCCCTTGTCCCTTGTCCCTTGTCCCTTGTCCCTTGTCCCTTGTCCCTTGTCCCTTGTCCCTTGTCCCTTGTCCCTTGTCCCTTGTCCCTTGTCCCTTGTCCCTTGTCCCTTGTCCCTTGTCCCTTGTCCCTTGTCCCTTGTCCCTTGTCCCTTGTCCCTTGTCCCTTGTCCCTTGTCCCTTGTCCCTTGTCCCTTGTCCCTTGTCCCTTGTCCCTTGTCCCTTGTCCCTTGTCCCTTGTCCCTTGTCCCTTGTCCCTTGTCCCTTGTCCCTTGTCCCTTGTCCCTTGTCCCTTGTCCCTTGTCCCTTGTCCCTTGTCCCTTGTCCCTTGTCCCTTGTCCCTTGTCCCTTGTCCCTTGTCCCTTGTCCCTTGTCCCTTGTCCCTTGTCCCTTGTCCCTTGTCCCTTGTCCCTTGTCCCTTGTCCCTTGTCCCTTGTCCCTTGTCCCTTGTCCCTTGTCCCTTGTCCCTTGTCCCTTGTCCCTTGTCCCTTGTCCCTTGTCCCTTGTCCCTTGTCCCTTGTCCCTTGTCCCTTGTCCCTTGTCCCTTGTCCCTCGTTGCCCCTTGCCCCTCGTTGTCCCTTGTCGCTCGTTGTCCCTTGTCGCTCGTTGTCCCTTGTCGCTCGTTGTCCCTTGTCCCTCGTTGTCCCTTATCCCTCGTTGTCCCTTGTCCCTCGTTGTCTCTTGCCCCTCGTTGTCCCTTGTCGCTCGTTATCCATTGTCCCTTGCCCCTCGTTGTCCCTTGTCGCTCTTTGTCCCTTGTCGCTCGTTGTCCCTTGTCCCTCGTTGTCCCTTGTCCCTCGTTATCCCTTGTCCCTCGTTATCCATTGTCCCTTGCCCCTCGTTATCCCTTGTCGCTCTTTGTCCCTTGTCCCTTGTCCCTTGTCCCTTGTCCCTTGTCCCTTGTCCCTTGTCCCTTGTCCCTTGTCCCTTGTCCCTTGTCCCTTGTCCCTTGTCCCTTGTCCCTTGTCCCTTGTCCCTTGTCCCTTGTCCCTTGTCCCTTGTCCCTTGTCCCTTGTCCCTTGTCCCTTGTCCCTTGTCCCTTGTCCCTTGTCCCTTGTCCCTTGTCCCTTGTCCCTTGTCCCTTGTCCCTTGTCCCTTGTCCCTTGTCCCTTGTCCCTTGTCCCTTGTCCCTTGTCCCTTGTCCCTTGTCCCTTGTCCCTTGTCCCTTGTCCCTTGTCCCTTGTCCCTTGTCCCTTGTCCCTTGTCCCTTGTCCCTTGTCCCTTGTCCCTTGTCCCTTGTCCCTTGTCCCTTGTCCCTTGTCCCTTGTCCCTTGTCCCTTGTCCCTTGTCCCTTGTCCCTTGTCCCTTGTCCCTTGTCCCTTGTCCCTTGTCCCTTGTCCCTTGTCCCTTGTCCCTTGTCCCTTGTCCCTTGTCCCTTGTCCCTTGTCCCTTGTCCCTTGTCCCTTGTCCCTTGTCCCTTGTCCCTTGTCCCTTGTCCCTTGTCCCTTGTCCCTTGTCCCTTGTCCCTTGTCCCTTGTCCCTTGTCCCTTGTCCCTTGTCCCTTGTCCCTTGTCCCTTCTCCTTGTCCCTTCTTGTCGCTGCTAGTCTCTCCTTGTTCCTACTTGTCCCTCCTTGACCCTCCTTGTCCCTGCTAGTCTCTCCTTGTTCCTACTTGACCCTCCTTGCCCCTGTTTGTCCCTCCTAGTCCCTCATTGCCCCTCCATGTCCCTCCTTGTCCCTCCTGGTCCCCCTTGTCCCACCTTTCCCCTCCTGGTCCCTCCTTGTCCCTCCTAGTCCCTCCTTGTCCCTCATTGCCCCTCACTACCCCTCCATGTCCCTCATTGCCCCTCCTTGTCCTTCCTTTTCCCTCCTGGTCCTTGTCCTTGCTTGTCCCTCCTTGTCCCACCTTGTCCCTCCTGGTCCCTCCTTTTCCCTCATTGCCCCTCCTTGTCACTCCTTTTCCGTCCTTGTCACTCCTTGCCACTCCTTGCACCACCTTGTCCCTCCTTGTCACTCCTTGTCCCTCCATGATCCTCCTTGACCCTCCTTGTTCCTCCTTGAAACTCCTTTTCCCACCAGGTACCTTCTGGTCCATCCTTGTCCCTCCTGGTCCCTCCTTGCCTCTCCTTGTCCCTCCTTGTTCCTCCTTTTCCCTCCTGGTCCCTTCTTGTCCGTCCTTGTCCCGCCTTGTCCCTCCTGGTCCCTCCTTTTCCCTCATCGCCCCTCCTTGTCACTTCTTTTCCGTCCTTGTCCCTCCTTGTCACTCCTTGTCTCTCCTTGCACCACCTTGTCCCTCCTTGTCACTCATTGTCCCTCCTTGATCCTCCTTGTCCCTCCTTGTTCCTCCTTGTAACTCCTTTTCCCTCCTTGTTCCTCCTGGTCCCTCCTTGTCTCTCCTTGTCCCTCATTGTCCCTCCTTGTTCCTCCTTTTCCCTCCTGGTCACTGCTTGTCCCTCCTTGCCTCTACTTGTCTCTCCTTACCCTCATTGTCCCTCCTAGTCCCTCCTTCTCCCTCATTGTCCCTGCTTTCCCTCCTTGAACCAGCATGTCCCTGCGTGTCCCTCCTGGTCCCTCCTTGATCCTGCTTGTCCCTCCATGTCCTTCCTTGTCCCCGTTTGTCCCTCCTTGACACTGCTTGTCCCTCCATGCCCCTCCTTGCTTCTCCTTGCCCCTTCTTTTCCCTCCTTGTCTCTCCTTCTCCCTCCTTGTTCCTCCTTGTCACTCCTTTTCCCTCCTTTTCCCTCCTTTTCCCTCCTTTTCCCTCCTGGTCCCTCCTAGTCCCTTTTAGTCCCTGCGTGTCCCTCCTGGTCCCTCCTTGTCCCTCCTTGATCCTTCTTGTCCCTACTTGTCCCTCCTTGTCCTTCCTTGTCCCCGTTTGTCCCTCCTTGATCCTGCTTGTCTCTCCATATCTCTCCTTGCCCCTCCTGGTCCCTCCTTGCCCCTTCTTGTCCCTCATTTTCCCTCCTGGTCCCTCCTTGTCCTTCCTCGCCTCTCCTTGTCTCTCCTTGCCCCTCATTGTCCCTCCTAATCCCTCCTTGTCCTTCCTTGTTCCTCGTTTTCCCTCCTTGTCCCTGCTTGTCCCTCCTTGATCCTGCTGTCCCTCCTTGACCCTCCTTGTCCCTGTTTGTCCCTCCTTGATCCTGCTTATCCCTCCTTGACCATCCTTGTCCCTGTTTGTCCCTCCTTGATCCTGCTTGTCCCTCCTTGTCCCTTCTTGTCCCTGCTAGTCTCTCCTTGTTCCTACTTGTCCATCCTTGACCATCCTTGTACCTCCTTGACCCTCCTTGTCCCTGTTTGTCCCTCCTAGTCCCTCATTGCCCCTCCATGTCACTCATTGCCCCTCCTTGTCCCTCATTGCCCCACCATGTCCCTCCTTGATCCTGCTTGTCTCTCCATGTCCCTCCTTGTCTTGTGCTTGTCTCTCCATGTCTCTCCTTGCCCCTCCTTGTCCCTCCTGGTCCCTCCTTGTCCCTCCTTGCCCCTACTTATCCCTCATTTTCCCTCCTGGTCCCTCCTTGTCCTTCCTTGTCTCTCCTTGCCCCTCATTGCCCCTCATTGCCCCTCATTGCCCCTCCTTGTCCCTCCTTGTCACTCATTTTCCCTCCTTGCCTCTCCTTGTCTCTCCTTGCCCCTCCTAGTCACTCCTAGTCCCTCCTAGTCCCTCCTAGTCCCTCCTAGTCCCTCCTAGTCCCTTCTAGTCCCTCCTAGTCCCTCCTAGTCCCTCCTAGTCCCTCCTAGTCCCTCCTAGTCCCTCCTAGTCCCTTTTAGTCCCTCCTTTTCCCTCCTTCTCCTTCATTGTCCCTGCTTTTCCCTCCTTGATCCAGCTTGTCCCTGCGTGTCCCTCCTTGTCCCTACTTGATCCTGCTTGTCCCTACTTGTCCCTCCTTGTCCCCGTTTGTCCCTCCTTGATCCTGCTTGTACTTCCATGTCTCTCCTTGTCCCTCCTTGTCCCTAACTTAACCCTCCTTGTCCCTCATTGTCCTTCCTTGTCCCTCCTTGACCATCCTTGTCCCTCCTTTTCCCTTCTTGTCCCTCCTTGACTCTCCTTGTCCCTCCTTGACACTGCTTGTCCCTCATTGTACCTCCTTGTCCTTCCTTGTCCCCGTTTGTCTCTTCTTGGTAATGATTGTCTCTTCTTGCCCCTCCTTGATCCTGCTTGTCCTTCCTTGTCCCCGTTTGTCCCTCCTTGATCCTGCTTGTACTTCCATGTCTCTCCTTGCCCCTCCTTGTCCCTCCTTGTCCCTAACTTAACCCTCCTTGTCCCTCATTGTCCTTCCTTGTCCCTCCTTGACCATCCTTGTCCCTCCTTTTCCCTTCTTGTCCCTGCTTGTCCCTCCTTGACTCTCCTTGTCCCTCCTTGTCCCTCCTTGACACTGCTTGTCCCTCCTTGTCCCTCCTTGTCCCTCATTGTCCCTCCTTGTCCTTCCTTGTCCCTCCTTGATCCTGCTTGTCTCTCCATGTCTCTCCTTGCCCCTCCTTGTCCCTCCTGGTCCCTCATTGCCCCTCCTAGTCCCTCCTTGTCCCTCCTTGTCCCTCCATGTCCCTCCTTGTATCTCCTAGTCTCTCCTTGCCCCTCATTGTCCCTTGTCCCTTGTCCCTTGTCCCTTGTCCCTTGTCCCTTGTCCCTTGTCCCTTGTCCCTTGTCCCTTGTCCCTTGTCCCTTGTCCCTTGTCCCTTGTCCCTTGTCCCTTGTCCCTTGTCCCTTGTCCCTTGTCCCTTGTCCCTTGTCCCTTGTCCCTTGTCCCTTGTCCCTTGTCCCTTGTCCCTTGTCCCTTGTCCCTTGTCCCTTGTCCCTTGTCCCTTGTCCCTTGTCCCTTGTCCCTTGTCCCTTGTCCCTTGTCCCTTGTCCCTTGTCCCTTGTCCCTTGTCCCTTGTCCCTTGTCCCTTGTCCCTTGTCCCTTGTCCCTTGTCCCTTGTCCCTTGTCCCTTGTCCCTTGTCCCTTGTCCCTTGTCCCTTGTCCCTTGTCCCTTGTCCCTTGTCCCTTGTCCCTTGTCCCTTGTCCCTTGTCCCTTGTCCCTTGTCCCTTGTCCCTTGTCCCTTGTCCCTTGTCCCTTGTCCCTTGTCCCTTGTCCCTTGTCCCTTGTCCCTTGTCCCTTGTCCCTTGTCCCTTGTCCCTTGTCCCTTGTCCCTTGTCCCTTGTCCCTTGTCCCTTGTCCCTTGTCCCTTGTCCCTTGTCCCTTGTCCCTTGTCCCTTGTCCCTTGTCCCTTGTCCCTTGTCCCTTGTCCCTTGTCCCTTGTCCCTTGTCCCTTGTCCCTTGTCCCTTGTCCCTTGTCCCTTGTCCCTTGTCCCTTGTCCCTTGTCCCTTGTCCCTTGTCCCTTGTCCCTTGTCCCTTGTCCCTTGTCCCTTGTCCCTTGTCCCTTGTCCCTTGTCCCTTGTCCCTTGTCCCTTGTCCCTTGTCCCTTGTCCCTTGTCCCTTGTCCCTTGTCCCTTGTCCCTTGTCCCTTGTCCCTTGTCCCTTGTCCCTTGTCCCTTGTCCCTTGTCCCTTGTCCCTTGTCCCTTGTCCCTTGTCCCTTGTCCCTTGTCCCTTGTCCCTTGTCCCTTGTCCCTTGTCCCTTGTCCCTTGTCCCTTGTCCCTTGTCCCTTGTCCCTTGTCCCTTGTCCCTTGTCCCTTGTCCCTTGTCCCTTGTCCCTTGTCCCTTGTCCCTTGTCCCTTGTCCCTTGTCCCTTGTCCCTTGTCCCTTGTCCCTTGTCCCTTGTCCCTTGTCCCTTGTCCCTTGTCCCTTGTCCCTTGTCCCTTGTCCCTTGTCCCTTGTCCCTTGTCCCTTGTCCCTTGTCCCTTGTCCCTTGTCCCTTGTCCCTTGTCCCTTGTCCCTTGTCCCTTGTCCCTTGTCCCTTGTCCCTTGTCCCTTGTCCCTTGTCCCTTGTCCCTTGTCCCTTGTCCCTTGTCCCTTGTCCCTTGTCCCTTGTCCCTTGTCCCTTGTCCCTTGTCCCTTGTCCCTTGTCCCTTGTCCCTTGTCCCTTGTCCCTTGTCCTTTGTCCCTTGTCCCTTGTCGCTCGTTGTCCCTTGTCGCTCGTTGTCCCTTGTCGCTCGTCGTTCGTTGTCCCTTGTCCCTTGTCGCTCGTTGTCCCTTGTCCCTTGTCGCCCGTTGTCCCTTGAAGCTCGTTGTCCCTTGTCGCTCGTTGTCCCTTGTCGCTCGTTGTCCCTTGTCCCTTGTCGCTCGTTGTTCCTTGTCCCTTGTCGCTCGTTGTCTCTTGTCCCTTGTCCCTAGTCGCTCGTTGTCCCTTGTCCCTTGTCGCTCGTTGTCCCTTGTCCCTAGTCGCTCTTTGTCCCTTGTCGCTCGATGTCCCTTGTCGCTCGATGTCCCTTGTCGCTCGTTGTCTCTTGTCGCTCGTTCTCCCTTGTCCCTTGTAGCTCGTTGTCCCTTGTCGCTCGTTGTCCCTAGTCGCTCTTTGTCCCTTGTCGCTCGATGTCCCTTTTCGCTCGTTGTCCCTTGTCGCTCGTTGTACCTTGTCCTTTGTCGCTTGTTGTCCCTTGTCCCTAGTCGCTCGTTGTCCCTTGTCGCTCGATGTCCCTTGTCGCTCGTTGTCCCTTGTCGCTCGTTGTCCCTTGTCGCTCGTTGTCCCTTGTCGCTCGTTGTCCCTTGTCGCTCGTTGTCCCTAGTCGCTCGTTGTCCCTTGTCGCTCGATGTCCCTTGTCGCTCGTTGTCCCTTGTCGCTCGTTGTCCCTTGTCGCTCGTTGTCCCTTGTCGCTCGTTGTCCCTTGTCGCTCGATGTCCCTTGTCGCTCGTTGTCCCTGTCCCATGTCGCTAGTTTTCCCTGTCCCTGTCCCTTGTCCCTTGTCGCTCGTTGTTCCTTGTTGCTCGTTGTCCCTTGTCGCTCGTTGTCCCTTGTCGCTCGTTGTCCCTTGTCGCTCGTTATCCCTTGTCCCTTGTGCCTAGTCGCTCGTTGTCCCTTGTTGTCCCTTGTCCCTTGTCGCTCGATGTCCCTTGTCGCTCGATGTCCCTTGTAGCTCGTTGTCCCTTGTAGCTCGTTGTCCCTTGTCCCTTGTAGCTCGTTGTCCCTTATCGCTCGTTGTCCCTTGTCGCTCGTTGTCCCTTGTCCCTCGTTGTCCCTTGTCCCGTGTCGCTCGTTGTCCCTTGTCGCTCGTTGTCCCTTGTCGCTCGATGTCCCTTGTCGCTCGTTGTCCCTGTCCCTTGTCGCTCGTTGTCCCTGTCCCTTGACGCTCGTTGTCCCTTATCGCTCGTTGTCCCTTGTCGCTCGTTGTCCCTTGTCGCTCGTTGTCCCTTGTCGCTCGTTATCCCTTGTCCGTTGTCCCTTGTCGCTCGTTGTCCCTTGTGCCTAGTCGCTATTGTACCTAGTCGCTCGTTGTCCCTTGTCGCTCGATGTCCCTTGTCGCTCGTTGTCCCTTGTCGCTCGTTGTCCCTTATCCCTGGTCGCTCGTTGTCCCTTATCCCTGGTCGCTCGTTGTCCCTTGTCGCTCGTTGTCCCTTGTCCCGTGTCGCTCGTTGTCCCTGTCCCATGTCGCTAGTTTTCCCTGTCCCTGTCCCTTGTCCCTTGTCGCTCGTTGTTCCTTGTTGCTCGTTGTCCCTTGTCGCTCGTTGTCCCTTGTCGCTCGTTGTCCCTTGTCGCTCGTTATCCCTTGTCCCTTGTGCCTAGTCGCTCGTTGTCCCTTGTCGCTCGTTGTCCCTTGTTGTCCCTTGTCCCTTGTCGCTCGATGTCCCTTGTAGCTCGTTGTCCCTTGTAGCTCGTTGTCCCTTGTCCCTTGTAGCTCGTTGTCCCTTATCGCTCGTTGTCCCTTGTCGCTCGTTGTCCCTTGTCCCTCGTTGTCCCTTGTCCCGTGTCGCTCGTTGTCCCTTGTCGCTCGTTGTCCCTTGTCGCTCGATGTCCCTTGTCGCTCGATGTCCCTTGTCGCTCGTTGTCCCTGTCCCTTGTCGCTCGTTGTCCCTGTCCCTTGACGCTCGTTGTCCCTTATCGCTCGTTGTCCCTTGTCGCTCGTTGTCCCTTGTCGCTCGTTGTCCCTTGTCGCTCGTTATCCCTTGTCCGTTGTCGCTCGTTGTCCCTTGTCGCTCGTTGTCCCTTGTGCCTAGTCGCTATTGTACCTAGTCGCTCGTTGTCCCTTGTCGCTCGATGTCCCTTGTCGCTCGTTGTCCCTTGTCGCTCGTTGTCCCTTATCCCTGGTCGCTCGTTGTCCCTTGTCCCTTGTCGCTCGTTGTCCCTTGTCCCGTGTCGCTCGTTGTCCCGTGTCGCTCGTTGTCCCTTGTCGCTCGTTGTCCCTTGTCGCTCGTTGTCCCTTGTCGCTCGATGTCCCTTGTCGCTTGTTGTCCCTTGTCCCTTGTCGCTCGTTGTCCCTTGTCGCTAGTCGCTCTTTGTCCCTTGTCGCTCGATGTCCCTTGTCGCTCGTTCTCCCTTGTCCCTAGTCGCTCTTCTTGTCCCTAGTCGCTCGTTGTCCCTTGTCCCTTGTCGCTCGTTGTCCCTTGTCGCTCGATGTCCCTTGTCCCTTGTCGCTCGGTGTCCCTTTCCCTTGTCGCTCGTTGTCCCTTGTCGCTAGTTTCCCCTTGTCGCTCGTTGTCCCTTGTCGCTCGATGTCCCTTGTCGCTCGTTGTCCCTGTCCCATGTCGCTAGTTGTCCCTGTCCCTGTCCCTTGTCGCTCGTTGTTCCTTGTCCCTTGTCGCTCGTTGTCCCTTGTCGCTCGTTGTCCCTTGTCGCTCGTTATCCCTTGTCCCTTGTCGCTCGTTGTCCCTTGTGCCTAGTCGCTCGTTGTCCCTTGTCGCTCGATGCCCCTTGTCGCTCGTTGTCCCTTGTCGCTCGTTGTCCCTTGTCGCTCGTTGTCCCTTGTCGCTCGTTGTCCCTTGTCCCTTGTCGCTCGATGTCCCTTGTAGCTCGTTGTCCCTTGTCCCTTGTAGCTCGTTGTCCCTTGTCCCTTGTAGCTCGTTGTCCCTTATCGCTCGTTGTCCCTTGTCGCTCGTTGTCCCTTGTCCCTCGTTGTCCCTTGTCCCGTGTCGCTCGTTGTCCCTTGTCGCTCGTTGTCCCTTGTCGCTCGATGTCCCTTGTCGCTCGTTGTCCCTTGTCGCTCGTTATCCCTTGTCCGTTGTCGCTCGTTGTCCCTTGTCGCTCGTTGTCCCTTGTGCCTAGTCGCTATTGTACCTAGTCGCTCGTTGTCCCTTGTCGCTCGATGTCCCTTGTCGCTCGTTGTCCCTTGTCCCTCGTTGTCCCTTGTCCCGTGTCGCTCGTTGTCCCTTGTCGCTCGTTGTCCCTTGTCGCTCGATGTCCCTTGTCGCTCGTTGTCCCTTGTCGCTCGTTATCCCTTGTCCGTTGTCGCTCGTTGTCCCTTGTCGCTCGTTGTCCCTTGTGCCTAGTCGCTATTGTACCTAGTCGCTCGTTGTCCCTTGTCGCTCGTTGTCCCTTGTCCCTCGTTGTCCCTTGTCCCGTGTCGCTCGTTGTCCCTTGTCGCTCGTTGTCCCTTGTCGCTCGTTGTCCCTTGTCGCTCGTTGTCCCTTGTCGCTCGTTATCCCTTGTCCGTTGTCGCTCGTTGTCCCTTGTCGCTCGTTGTCCCTTGTGCCTAGTCGCTATTGTACCTAGTCGCTCGTTGTCCCTTGTCGCTCGATGTCCCTTGTCGCTCGTTGTCCCTTGTCGCTCGTTGTCCCTTATCCCTGGTCGCTCGTTGTCCCTTGTCCCTTGTCGCTCGTTGTCCCTTGTCCCGTGTCGCTCGTTGTCCCGTGTCGCTCGTTGTCCCTTGTCGCTCGTTGTCCCTTGTCGCTCGTTGTCCCTTGTCGCTCGATGTCCCTTGTCGCTTGTTGTCCCTTGTCCCTTGTCGCTCGTTGTCCCTTGTCGCTAGTCGCTCTTTGTCCCTTGTCGCTCGATGTCCCTTGTCGCTCGTTCTCCCTTGTCCCTAGTCGCTCTTCTTGTCCCTAGTCGCTCGTTGTCCCTTGTCCCTTGTCGCTCGTTGTCCCTTGTCGCTCGATGTCCCTTGTCCCTTGTCGCTCGGTGTCCCTTTCCCTTGTCGCTCGTTGTCCCTTGTCGCTAGTTTCCCCTTGTCGCTCGTTGTCCCTTGTCGCTCGATGTCCCTTGTCGCTCGTTGTCCCTGTCCCATGTCGCTAGTTGTCCCTGTCCCTGTCCCTTGTCGCTCGTTGTTCCTTGTCCCTTGTCGCTCGTTGTCCCTTGTCGCTCGTTGTCCCTTGTCGCTCGTTATCCCTTGTCCCTTGTCGCTCGTTGTCCCTTGTGCCTAGTCGCTCGTTGTCCCTTGTCGCTCGATGCCCCTTGTCGCTCGTTGTCCCTTGTCGCTCGTTGTCCCTTGTCGCTCGTTGTCCCTTGTCGCTCGTTGTCCCTTGTCCCTTGTCGCTCGATGTCCCTTGTAGCTCGTTGTCCCTTGTCCCTTGTAGCTCGTTGTCCCTTGTCCCTTGTAGCTCGTTGTCCCTTATCGCTCGTTGTCCCTTGTCGCTCGTTGTCCCTTGTCCCTCGTTGTCCCTTGTCCCGTGTCGCTCGTTGTCCCTTGTCGCTCGTTGTCCCTTGTCGCTCGATGTCCCTTGTCGCTCGTTGTCCCTGTCCCTTGTCGCTCGTTGTCCCTGTCCCTTGACGCTCGTTGTCCCTTATCGCTCGTTGTCCCTTGTCACTCGTTGTCCCTTGTCGCTCGTTGTCCCTTGTCGCTCGTTGTCCCTTGTCGCTCGTTATCCCTTGTCCGTTGTCGCTCGTTATCCCTTGTCCCTTGTCGCTCGTTGTCCCTTGTGCCTAGTCGCTATTGTCCCTAGTCGCTCGTTGTCCCTTGTCGCTCGATGTCCCTTGTCGCTCGTTGTCCCTTATCCCTGGTCGCTCGTTGTCCCTTGTCGCTCGTTGTCCCTTGTCCCGTGTCGCTCGTTGTCCCTTGTCGCTCGTTGTCCCTTGTCGCTCGTTGTCCCTTGTCGCTCGATGTCCCTTGTCGCTTGTTGTCCCTTGTCCCTTGTCGCTCGTTGTCCCTTGTCCCTAGTCGCTCTTTGTCCCTTGTCGCTCGATGTCCCTTGTCGCTCGTTCTCCCTTGTCCCTAGTCGCTCTTCTTGTCCCTAGTCGCTCGTTGTCCCTTGTCCCTTGTCGCTCGATGTCCCTTGTCCCTTGTCGCTCGTTGTCCCTTGTCGCTCGGTGTCCCTTTCCCTTGTCGCTCGTTGTCCCTTGTCGCTAGTTTCCCCTTGTCGCTCGTTGTCCCTTGTCGCTCGTTGTCCCTTGTCGCTCGTTGTCCCTTGTCGCTCGTCGTTCGTTGTCCCTTGTCGCTCGTCGTTCGTTGTCCCTTGTCGCTCGTTGTCCCTTGTCGCTCGTTGTCCCTTGTCGCTCGTTGTCCCTTGTCGCTCGTTGTCCCTTGTCGCTCGTTGTCCCGTGTCGCTCGTTGTCCCTTGTCCCGTGTCGCTCGTTGTCCCTTGTCCCTTGTCGCTCGTTGTCCCTTGTCGCTCGTTGTCCCTTGTCGCTCGTTTTCCCTTGTCGCTCGTTGTCCCTTGTCGCTCGTTGTCCCTTGTCCCTTGTCCCTTGTCCCTTGTCCCTTGTCCCTTGTCCCTTGTCCCTTGTCCCTTGTCCCTTGTCCCTTGTCCCTTGTCCCTTGTCCCTTGTCCCTTGTCCCTTGTCCCTTGTCCCTTGTCCCTTGTCCCTTGTCCCTTGTCCCTTGTCCCTTGTCCCTTGTCCCTTGTCCCTTGTCCCTTGTCCCTTGTCCCTTGTCCCTTGTCCCTTGTCCCTTGTCCCTTGTCCCTTGTCCCTTGTCCCTTGTCCCTTGTCCCTTGTCCCTTGTCCCTTGTCCCTTGTCCCTTGTCCCTTGTCCCTTGTCCCTTGTCCCTTGTCCCTTGTCCCTTGTCCCTTGTCCCTTGTCCCTTGTCCCTTGTCCCTTGTCCCTTGTCCCTTGTCCCTTGTCCCTTGTCCCTTGTCCCTTGTCCCTTGTCCCTTGTCCCTTGTCCCTTGTCCCTTGTCCCTTGTCCCTTGTCCCTTGTCCCTTGTCCCTTGTCCCTTGTCCCTTGTCCCTTGTCCCTTGTCCCTTGTCCCTTGTCCCTTGTCCCTTGTCCCTTGTCCCTTGTCCCTTGTCCCTTGTCCCTTGTCCCTTGTCCCTTGTCCCTTGTCCCTTGTCCCTTGTCCCTTGTCCCTTGTCCCTTGTCCCTTGTCCCTTGTCCCTTGTCCCTTGTCCCTTGTCCCTTGTCCCTTGTCCCTTGTCCCTTGTCCCTTGTCCCTTGTCCCTTGTCCCTTGTCCCTTGTCCCTTGTCCCTTGTCCCTTGTCCCTTGTCCCTTGTCCCTTGTCCCTTGTCCCTTGTCCCTTGTCCCTTGTCCCTTGTCCCTTGTCCCTTGTCCCTTGTCCCTTGTCCCTTGTCCCTTGTCCCTTGTCCCTTGTCCCTTGTCCCTTGTCCCTTGTCCCTTGTCCCTTGTCCCTTGTCCCTTGTCCCTTGTCCCTTGTCCCTTGTCCCTTGTCCCTTGTCCCTTGTCCCTTGTCCCTTGTCCCTTGTCCCTTGTCCCTTGTCCCTTGTCCCTTGTCCCTTGTCCCTTGTCCCTTGTCCCTTGTCCCTTGTCCCTTGTCCCTTGTCCCTTGTCCCTTGTCCCTTGTCCCTTGTCCCTTGTCCCTTGTCCCTTGTCCCTTGTCCCTTGTCCCTTGTCCCTTGTCCCTTGTCCCTTGTCCCTTGTCCCTTGTCCCTTGTCCCTTGTCCCTTGTCCCTTGTCCCTTGTCCCTTGTCCCTTGTCCCTTGTCCCTTGTCCCTTGTCCCTTGTCCCTTGTCCCTTGTCCCTTGTCCCTTGTCCCTTGTCCCTTGTCCCTTGTCCCTTGTCCCTTGTCCCTTGTCCCTTGTCCCTTGTCCCTTGTCCCTTGTCCCTTGTCCCTTGTCCCTTGTCCCTTGTCCCTTGTCCCTTGTCCCTTGTCCCTTGTCCCTTGTCCCTTGTCCCTTGTCCCTTGTCCCTTGTCCCTTGTCCCTTGTCCCTTGTCCCTTGTCCCTTGTCCCTTGTCCCTTGTCCCTTGTCCCTTGTCCCTTGTCCCTTGTCCCTTGTCCCTTGTCCCTTGTCCCTTGTCCCTTGTCCCTTGTCCCTTGTCCCTTGTCCCTTGTCCCTTGTCCCTTGTCCCTTGTCCCTTGTCCCTTGTCCCTTGTCCCTTGTCCCTTGTCCCTTGTCCCTTGTCCCTTGTCCCTTGTCCCTTGTCCCTTGTCCCTTGTCCCTTGTCCCTTGTCCCTTGTCCCTTGTCCCTTGTCCCTTGTCCCTTGTCCCTTGTCCCTTGTCCCTTGTCCCTTGTCCCTTGTCCCTTGTCCCTTGTCCCTTGTCCCTTGTCCCTTGTCCCTTGTCCCTTGTCCCTTGTCCCTTGTCCCTTGTCCCTTGTCCCTTGTCCCTTGTCCCTTGTCCCTTGTCCCTTGTCCCTTGTCCCTTGTCCCTTGTCCCTTGTCCCTTGTCCCTTGTCCCTTGTCCCTTGTCCCTTGTCCCTTGTCCCTTGTCCCTTGTCCCTTGTCCCTTGTCCCTTGTCCCTTGTCCCTTGTCCCTTGTCCCTTGTCCCTTGTCCCTTGTCCCTTGTCCCTTGTCCCTTGTCCCTTGTCCCTTGTCCCTTGTCCCTTGTCCCTTGTCCCTTGTCCCTTGTCCCTTGTCCCTTGTCCCTTGTCCCTTGTCCCTTGTCCCTTGTCCCTTGTCCCTTGTCCCTTGTCCCTTGTCCCTTGTCCCTTGTCCCTTGTCCCTTGTCCCTTGTCCCTTGTCCCTTGTCCCTTGTCCCTTGTCCCTTGTCCCTTGTCCCTTGTCCCTTGTCCCTTGTCCCTTGTCCCTTGTCCCTTGTCCCTTGTCCCTTGTCCCTTGTCCCTTGTCCCTTGTCCCTTGTCCCTTGTCCCTTGTCCCTTGTCCCTTGTCCCTTGTCCCTTGTCCCTTGTCCCTTGTCCCTTGTCCCTTGTCCCTTGTCCCTTGTCCCTTGTCCCTTGTCCCTTGTCCCTTGTCCCTTGTCCCTTGTCCCTTGTCCCTTGTCCCTTGTCCCTTGTCCCTTGTCCCTTGTCCCTTGTCCCTTGTCCCTTGTCCCTTGTCCCTTGTCCCTTGTCGCTCGTTGTCCCTTGTCGCTCGTTGTCCCTTGTCGCTCGTCGTTCGTTGTCCCTTGTCGCTCGTCGTTCGTTGTCCCTTGTCGCTCGTTGTCCCTTGTCCCTTGTCGCCCGTTGTCCCTTGAAGCTCGTTGTCCCTTGTCGCTCGTTGTCCCTTGTCCCTTGTCGCTCGTTGTTCCTTGTCCCTTGTCGCTCGTTGTCTCTTGTCCCTTGTCCCTAGTCGCTCGTTGTCCCTTGTCCCTTGTCGCTCGTTGTCCCTTGTCCCTAGTCGCTCTTTGTCCCTTGTCGCTCGATGTCCCTTGACGCTCGATGTCCCTTGTCGCTCGTTGTCTCTTGTCGCTCGTTCTCCCTTGTCCCTTGTAGCTCGTTGTCCCTTGTCGCTCGTTGTCCCTAGTCGCTCTTTGTCCCTTGTCGCTCGATGTCCCTTGTCGCTCGTTGTCCCTTGTCGCTCGTTGTACCTTGTCCTTTGTCGCTTGTTGTCCCTTGTCCCTAGTCGCTCGTTGTCCCTTGTCGCTCGATGTCCCTTGTCGCTCGTTGTCCCTTGTCGCTCGTTGTCCCTTGTCGCTCGTTGTCCCTTGTCGCTCGTTGTCCCTTGTCGCTCGTTGTCCCTAGTCGCTCGTTGTCCCTTGTCGCTCGATGTCCCTTGTCGCTCGTTGTCCCTTGTCGCTCGTTGTCCCTTGTCGCTCGTTGTCCCTTGTCCCTTGTCGCTCGATGTCCCTTGTCGCTCGTTGTCCCTTGTCGCTCGTTGTCCCTTGTCGCTCGTTGTCCCTTGTCCCTTGTCGCTCGTTGTCCCTTGTCCCTTGTCGCTCGTTGTCCCTTGTCACTTGTCGCTCGTTGTCCCTCGTTGTCCCTTGTCGCTCGTTGTCCCTTGTCGCTCGATGTCCCTTGTCGCTCGTTGTCCCTGTCCCATGTCGCTAGTTTTCCCTGTCCCTGTCCCTTGTCCCTTGTCGCTCGTTGTTCCTTGTTGCTCGTTGTCCCTTGTCGCTCGATGTCCCTTGTCGCTCGTTGTCCCTGTCCCATGTCGCTAGTTTTCCCTGTCCCTGTCCCTTGTCCCTTGTCGCTCGTTGTTCCTTGTTGCTCGTTGTCCCTTGTTGTCCCTTGTCCCTTGTCGCTCGATGTCCCTTGTAGCTCGTTGTCCCTTGTAGCTCGTTGTCCCTTGTCCCTTGTAGCTCGTTCTCCCTTATCGCTCGTTGTCCCTTGTCGCTCGTTGTCCCTTGTCCCTCGTTGTCCCTTGTCCCGTGTCGCTCGTTGTCCCTTGTCGCTCGTTGTCCCTTGTCGCTCGATGTCCCTTGTCGCTCGTTGTCCCTGTCCCTTGTCGCTCGTTGTCCCTGTCCCTTGACGCTCGTTGTCCCTTATCGCTCGTTGTCCCTTGTCGCTCGTTGTCCCTTGTCGCTCGTTGTCCCTTGTCGCTCGTTATCCCTTGTCCGTTGTCCCTTGTCGCTCGTTGTCCCTTGTGCCTAGTCGCTATTGTACCTAGTCGCTCGTTGTCCCTTGTCGCTCGATGTCCCTTGTCGCTCGTTGTCCCTTATCCCTGGTCGCTCGTTGTCCCTTATCCCTGGTCGCTCGTTGTCCCTTATCCCTGGTCGCTCGTTGTCCCTTGTCGCTCGTTGTCCCTTGTCCCGTGTCGCTCGTTGTCCCTGTCCCATGTCGCTAGTTTTCCCTGTCCCTGTCCCTTGTCCCTTGTCGCTCGTTGTTCCTTGTTGCTCGTTGTCCCTTGTCGCTCGTTGTCCCTTGTCGCTCGTTGTCCCTTGTCGCTCGTTATCCCTTGTCCCTTGTGCCTAGTCGCTCGTTGTCCCTTGTCGCTCGTTGTCCCTTGTCCCTTGTCGCTCGATGTCCCTTGTAGCTCGTTGTCCCTTGTAGCTCGTTGTCCCTTGTCCCTTGTAGCTCGTTGTCCCTTATCGCTCGTTGTCCCTTGTCGCTCGTTGTCCCTTGTCCCTTGTCCCGTGTCGCTCGTTGTCCCTTGTCGCTCGTTGTCCCTTGTCGCTCGATGTCCCTTGTCGCTCGTTGTCCCTGTCCCTTGTCGCTCGTTGTCCCTGTCCCTTGACGCTCGTTGTCCCTTATCGCTCGTTGTCCCTTGTCGCTCGTTGTCCCTTGTCGCTCGTTGTCCCTTGTCGCTCGTTATCCCTTGTCCGTTGTCGCTCGTTGTCCCTTGTGCCTAGTCGCTATTGTACCTAGTCGCTCGTTGTCCCTTGTCGCTCGATGTCCCTTGTCGCTCGTTGTCCCTTGTCGCTCGTTGTCCCTTATCCCTGGTCGCTCGTTGTCCCTTATCCCTGGTCGCTCGTTGTCCCTTGTCCCTTGTCGCTCGTTGTCCCTTGTCCCGTGTCGCTCGTTGTCCCGTGTCGCTCGTTGTCCCTTGTCGCTCGTTGTCCCTTGTCGCTCGTTGTCCCTTGTCGCTCGATGTCCCTTGTCGCTTGTTGTCCCTTGTCCCTTGTCGCTCGTTGTCCCTTGTCCCTAGTCGCTCTTTGTCCCTTGTCGCTCGATGTCCCTTGTCGCTCGTTCTCCCTTGTCCCTAGTCGCTCTTCTTGTCCCTAGTCGCTCGTTGTCCCTTGTCCCTTGTCGCTCGATGTCCCTTGTCCCTTGTCGCTCGGTGTCCCTTTCCCTTGTCGCTCGTTGTCCCTTGTCGCTAGTTTCCCCTTGTCGCTCGTTGTCCCTTGTCGCTCGTTGTCCCTTGTCGCTCGTTGTTCCTTGTCCCTTGTCGCTCGTTGTCCCTTGTCGCTCGTTGTCCCTTGTCGCTCGTTATCCCTTGTCCCTTGTCGCTCGTTGTCCCTTGTGCCTAGTCGCTCGTTGTCCCTTGTCGCTCGATGCCCCTTGTCGCTCGTTGTCCCTTGTCGCTCGTTGTCCCTTGTCGCTCGTTGTCCCTTGTCGCTCGTTGTCCCTTGTCCCTTGTCGCTCGATGTCCCTTGTAGCTCGTTGTCCCTTGTCCCTTGTAGCTCGTTGTCCCTTATCGCTCGTTGTCCCTTGTCCCTCGTTGTCCCTTGTCCCGTGTCGCTCGTTGTCCCTTGTCGCTCGTTGTCCCTTGTCGCTCGATGTCCCTTGTCGCTCGTTGTCCCTGTCCCTTGTCGCTCGTTGTCCCTGTCCCTTGACGCTCGTTGTCCCTTATCGCTCGTTGTCCCTTGTCGCTCGTTGTCCCTTGTCGCTCGTTGTCCCTTGTCGCTCGTTGTCCCTTGTCGCTCGTTGTCCCTTGTCGCTCGTTATCCCTTGTCCGTTGTCGCTCGTTATCCCTTGTCCCTTGTCGCTCGTTGTCCCTTGTGCCTAGTCGCTATTGTCCCTAGTCGCTCGTTGTCCCTTGTCGCTCGATGTCCCTTGTCGCTCGTTGTCCCTTATCCCTGGTCGCTCGTTGTCCCTTGTCGCTCGTTGTCCCTTGTCCCGTGTCGCTCGTTGTCCCTTGTCGCTCGTTGTCCCTTGTCGCTCGTTGTCCCTTGTCGCTCGATGTCCCTTGTCGCTTGTTGTCCCTTGTCCCTTGTCGCTCGTTGTCCCTTGTCCCTAGTCGCTCTTTGTCCCTTGTCGCTCGATGTCCCTTGTCGCTCGTTCTCCCTTGTCCCTAGTCGCTCTTCTTGTCCCTAGTCGCTCGTTGTCCCTTGTCCCTTGTCGCTCGATGTCCCTTGTCCCTTGTCGCTCGTTGTCCCTTGTCGCTCGGTGTCCCTTTCCCTTGTCGCTCGTTGTCCCTTGTCGCTCGTTGTCCCTTGTCGCTCGTTGTCCCTTGTCGTCGTCGTTCGTTGTCCCTTGTCGCTCGTCGTTCGTTGTCCCTTGTCGCTCGTTGTCCCTTGTCGCTCGTTTTCCCTTGTCGCTCGTTTTCCCTTGTCGCTCGTTGTCCCTTGTCGCTCGTTGTCCCTTGTCCCTTGTCCCTTGTCCCTTGTCCCTTGTCCCTTGTCCCTTGTCCCTTGTCCCTTGTCCCTTGTCCCTTGTCCCTTGTCCCTTGTCCCTTGTCCCTTGTCCCTTGTCCCTTGTCCCTTGTCCCTTGTCCCTTGTCCCTTGTCCCTTGTCCCTTGTCCCTTGTCCCTTGTCCCTTGTCCCTTGTCCCTTGTCCCTTGTCCCTTGTCCCTTGTCCCTTGTCCCTTGTCCCTTGTCCCTTGTCCCTTGTCCCTTGTCCCTTGTCCCTTGTCCCTTGTCCCTTGTCCCTTGTCCCTTGTCCCTTGTCCCTTGTCCCTTGTCCCTTGTCCCTTGTCCCTTGTCCCTTGTCCCTTGTCCCTTGTCCCTTGTCCCTTGTCCCTTGTCCCTTGTCCCTTGTCCCTTGTCCCTTGTCCCTTGTCCCTTGTCCCTTGTCCCTTGTCCCTTGTCCCTTGTCCCTTGTCCCTTGTCCCTTGTCCCTTGTCCCTTGTCCCTTGTCCCTTGTCCCTTGTCCCTTGTCCCTTGTCCCTTGTCCCTTGTCCCTTGTCCCTTGTCCCTTGTCCCTTGTCCCTTGTCCCTTGTCCCTTGTCCCTTGTCCCTTGTCCCTTGTCCCTTGTCCCTTGTCCCTTGTCCCTTGTCCCTTGTCCCTTGTCCCTTGTCCCTTGTCCCTTGTCCCTTGTCCCTTGTCCCTTGTCCCTTGTCCCTTGTCCCTTGTCCCTTGTCCCTTGTCCCTTGTCCCTTGTCCCTTGTCCCTTGTCCCTTGTCCCTTGTCCCTTGTCCCTTGTCCCTTGTCCCTTGTCCCTTGTCCCTTGTCCCTTGTCCCTTGTCCCTTGTCCCTTGTCCCTTGTCCCTTGTCCCTTGTCCCTTGTCCCTTGTCCCTTGTCCCTTGTCCCTTGTCCCTTGTCCCTTGTCCCTTGTCCCTTGTCCCTTGTCCCTTGTCCCTTGTCCCTTGTCCCTTGTCCCTTGTCCCTTGTCCCTTGTCCCTTGTCCCTTGTCCCTTGTCCCTTGTCCCTTGTCCCTTGTCCCTTGTCCCTTGTCCCTTGTCCCTTGTCCCTTGTCCCTTGTCCCTTGTCCCTTGTCCCTTGTCCCTTGTCCCTTGTCCCTTGTCCCTTGTCCCTTGTCCCTTGTCCCTTGTCCCTTGTCCCTTGTCCCTTGTCCCTTGTCCCTTGTCCCTTGTCCCTTGTCCCTTGTCCCTTGTCCCTTGTCCCTTGTCCCTTGTCCCTTGTCCCTTGTCCCTTGTCCCTTGTCCCTTGTCCCTTGTCCCTTGTCCCTTGTCCCTTGTCCCTTGTCCCTTGTCCCTTGTCCCTTGTCCCTTGTCCCTTGTCCCTTGTCCCTTGTCCCTTGTCCCTTGTCCCTTGTCCCTTGTCCCTTGTCCCTTGTCCCTTGTCCCTTGTCCCTTGTCCCTTGTCCCTTGTCCCTTGTCCCTTGTCCCTTGTCCCTTGTCCCTTGTCCCTTGTCCCTTGTCCCTTGTCCCTTGTCCCTTGTCCCTTGTCCCTTGTCCCTTGTCCCTTGTCCCTTGTCCCTTGTCCCTTGTCCCTTGTCCCTTGTCCCTTGTCCCTTGTCCCTTGTCCCTTGTCCCTTGTCCCTTGTCCCTTGTCCCTTGTCCCTTGTCCCTTGTCCCTTGTCCCTTGTCCCTTGTCCCTTGTCCCTTGTCCCTTGTCCCTTGTCCCTTGTCCCTTGTCCCTTGTCCCTTGTCCCTTGTCCCTTGTCCCTTGTCCCTTGTCCCTTGTCCCTTGTCCCTTGTCCCTTGTCCCTTGTCCCTTGTCCCTTGTCCCTTGTCCCTTGTCCCTTGTCCCTTGTCCCTTGTCCCTTGTCCCTTGTCCCTTGTCCCTTGTCCCTTGTCCCTTGTCCCTTGTCCCTTGTCCCTTGTCCCTTGTCCCTTGTCCCTTGTCCCTTGTCCCTTGTCCCTTGTCCCTTGTCCCTTGTCCCTTGTCCCTTGTCCCTTGTCCCTTGTCCCTTGTCCCTTGTCCCTTGTCCCTTGTCCCTTGTCCCTTGTCCCTTGTCCCTTGTCCCTTGTCCCTTGTCCCTTGTCCCTTGTCCCTTGTCCCTTGTCCCTTGTCCCTTGTCCCTTGTCCCTTGTCCCTTGTCCCTTGTCCCTTGTCCCTTGTCCCTTGTCCCTTGTCCCTTGTCCCTTGTCCCTTGTCCCTTGTCCCTTGTCCCTTGTCCCTTGTCCCTTGTCCCTTGTCCCTTGTCCCTTGTCCCTTGTCCCTTGTCCCTTGTCCCTTGTCCCTTGTCCCTTGTCCCTTGTCCCTTGTCCCTTGTCCCTTGTCCCTTGTCCCTTGTCCCTTGTCCCTTGTCCCTTGTCCCTTGTCCCTTGTCCCTTGTCCCTTGTCCCTTGTCCCTTGTCCCTTGTCCCTTGTCCCTTGTCCCTTGTCCCTTGTCCCTTGTCCCTTGTCCCTTGTCCCTTGTCCCTTGTCCCTTGTCCCTTGTCCCTTGTCCCTTGTCCCTTGTCCCTTGTCCCTTGTCCCTTGTCCCTTGTCCCTTGTCCCTTGTCCCTTGTCCCTTGTCCCTTGTCCCTTGTCCCTTGTCCCTTGTCCCTTGTCCCTTGTCCCTTGTCCCTTGTCCCTTGTCCCTTGTCCCTTGTCCCTTGTCCCTTGTCCCTTGTCCCTTGTCCCTTGTCCCTTGTCCCTTGTCCCTTGTCCCTTGTCCCTTGTCCCTTGTCCCTTGTCCCTTGTCCCTTGTCCCTTGTCCCTTGTCCCTTGTCCCTTGTCCCTTGTCCCTTGTCCCTTGTCCCTTGTCCCTTGTCCCTTGTCCCTTGTCCCTTGTCCCTTGTCCCTTGTCCCTTGTCCCTTGTCCCTTGTCCCTTGTCCCTTGTCCCTTGTCCCTTGTCCCTTGTCCCTTGTCCCTTGTCCCTTGTCCCTTGTCCCTTGTCCCTTGTCCCTTGTCCCTTGTCCCTTGTCCCTTGTCCCTTGTCCCTTGTCCCTTGTCCCTTGTCCCTTGTCCCTTGTCCCTTGTCCCTTGTCCCTTGTCCCTTGTCCCTTGTCCCTTGTCCCTTGTCCCTTGTCCCTTGTCCCTTGTCCCTTGTCCCTTGTCCCTTGTCCCTTGTCCCTTGTCCCTTGTCCCTTGTCCCTTGTCCCTTGTCCCTTGTCCCTTGTCCCTTGTCCCTTGTCCCTTGTCCCTTGTCCCTTGTCCCTTGTCCCTTGTCCCTTGTCCCTTGTCCCTTGTCCCTTGTCCCTTGTCCCTTGTCCCTTGTCCCTTGTCCCTTGTCCCTTGTCCCTTGTCCCTTGTCCCTTGTCCCTTGTCCCTTGTCCCTTGTCCCTTGTCCCTTGTCCCTTGTCCCTTGTCCCTTGTCCCTTGTCCCTTGTCCCTTGTCCCTTGTCCCTTGTCCCTTGTCCCTTGTCCCTTGTCCCTTGTCCCTTGTCCCTTGTCCCTTGTCCCTTGTCCCTTGTCCCTTGTCCCTTGTCCCTTGTCCCTTGTCCCTTGTCCCTTGTCCCTTGTCCCTTGTCCCTTGTCCCTTGTCCCTTGTCCCTTGTCCCTTGTCCCTTGTCCCTTGTCCCTTGTCCCTTGTCCCTTGTCCCTTGTCCCTTGTCCCTTGTCCCTTGTCCCTTGTCCCTTGTCCCTTGTCCCTTGTCCCTTGTCCCTTGTCCCTTGTCCCTTGTCCCTTGTCCCTTGTCCCTTGTCCCTTGTCCCTTGTCCCTTGTCCCTTGTCCCTTGTCCCTTGTCCCTTGTCCCTTGTCCCTTGTCCCTTGTCCCTTGTCCCTTGTCCCTTGTCCCTTGTCCCTTGTCCCTTGTCCCTTGTCCCTTGTCCCTTGTCCCTTGTCCCTTGTCCCTTGTCCCTTGTCCCTTGTCCCTTGTCCCTTGTCCCTTGTCCCTTGTCCCTTGTCCCTTGTCCCTTGTCCCTTGTCCCTTGTCCCTTGTCCCTTGTCCCTTGTCCCTTGTCCCTTGTCCCTTGTCCCTTGTCCCTTGTCCCTTGTCCCTTGTCCCTTGTCCCTTGTCCCTTGTCCCTTGTCCCTTGTCCCTTGTCCCTTGTCCCTTGTCCCTTGTCCCTTGTCCCTTGTCCCTTGTCCCTTGTCCCTTGTCCCTTGTCCCTTGTCCCTTGTCCCTTGTCCCTTGTCCCTTGTCCCTTGTCCCTTGTCCCTTGTCCCTTGTCCCTTGTCCCTTGTCCCTTGTCCCTTGTCCCTTGTCCCTTGTCCCTTGTCCCTTGTCCCTTGTCCCTTGTCCCTTGTCCCTTGTCCCTTGTCCCTTGTCCCTTGTCCCTTGTCCCTTGTCCCTTGTCCCTTGTCCCTTGTCCCTTGTCCCTTGTCCCTTGTCCCTTGTCCCTTGTCCCTTGTCCCTTGTCCCTTGTCCCTTGTCCCTTGTCCCTTGTCCCTTGTCCCTTGTCCCTTGTCCCTTGTCCCTTGTCCCTTGTCCCTTGTCCCTTGTCCCTTGTCCCTTGTCCCTTGTCCCTTGTCCCTTGTCCCTTGTCCCTTGTCCCTTGTCCCTTGTCCCTTGTCCCTTGTCCCTTGTCCCTTGTCCCTTGTCCCTTGTCCCTTGTCCCTTGTCCCTTGTCCCTTGTCCCTTGTCCCTTGTCCCTTGTCCCTTGTCCCTTGTCCCTTGTCCCTTGTCCCTTGTCCCTTGTCCCTTGTCCCTTGTCCCTTGTCCCTTGTCCCTTGTCCCTTGTCCCTTGTCCCTTGTCCCTTGTCCCTTGTCCCTTGTCCCTTGTCCCTTGTCCCTTGTCCCTTGTCCCTTGTCCCTTGTCCCTTGTCCCTTGTCCCTTGTCCCTTGTCCCTTGTCCCTTGTCCCTTGTCCCTTGTCCCTTGTCCCTTGTCCCTTGTCCCTTGTCCCTTGTCCCTTGTCCCTTGTCCCTTGTCCCTTGTCCCTTGTCCCTTGTCCCTTGTCCCTTGTCCCTTGTCCCTTGTCCCTTGTCCCTTGTCCCTTGTCCCTTGTCCCTTGTCCCTTGTCCCTTGTCCCTTGTCCCTTGTCGCTCGTTGTACCTTGTCGCTCGTTGTCCCTTGTCGCTCGTTGTCCCTTGTCGCTCGTCGTTCGTTGTCCCTTGTCGCTCGTCGTTCGTTGTCCCTTGTCGCTCGTTGTCCCTTGTCCCTTGTCGCCCGTTGTCCCTTGTCGCTCGTTGTCCCTTGTCGCTCGTTGTCCCTTGTCCCTTGTCGCTCGTTGTTCCTTGTCCCTTGTCGCTCGTTGTCTCTTGTCCCTTGTCCCTAGTCGCTCGTTGTCCCTTGTCCCTTGTCGCTCGTTGTCCCTTGTCCCTAGTCGCTCTTTGTCCCTTGTCGCTCGATGTCCCTTGTCGCTCGATGTCCCTTGTCGCTCGTTGTCTCTTGTCGCTCGTTCTCCCTTGTCCCTTGTAGCTCGTTGTCCCTTGTCGCTCGTTGTCCCTAGTCGCTCTTTGTCCCTTGTCGCTCGATGTCCCTTGTCGCTCGTTGTACCTTGTCCCTTGTCGCTTGTTGTCCCTTGTCCCTAGTCGCTCGTTGTCCCTTGTCGCTCGATGTCCCTTGTCGCTCGTTGTCCCTTGTCGCTCGTTGTCCCTTGTCGCTCGTTGTCCCTTGTCGCTCGTTGTCCCTTGTCGCTCGTTGTCCCTTGTCGCTCGTTGTCCCTTGTCCCTTGTCGCTCGTTGTCCCTTGTCACTTGTCGCTCGTTGTCCCTTGTCGCTCGTTGTCCATTGTCGCTCGATGTCCCTTGTCGCTCGTTGTCCCTGTCCCATGTCGCTAGTTTTCCCTGTCCCTGTCCCTTGTCCCTTGTCGCTCGTTGTTCCTTGTTGCTCGTTGTCCCTTGTCGCTCGTTGTCCCTTGTCGCTCGTTGTCCCTTGTCGCTCGTTATCCCTTGTCCCTTGTGCCTAGTCGCTCGTTGTCCCTTGTCGCTCGTTGTCCCTTGTTGTCCCTTGTCCCTTGTCGCTCGATGTCCCTTGTAGCTCGTTGTCCCTTGTAGCTCGTTGTCCCTTGTCCCTTGTAGCTCGTTGTCCCTTATCGCTCGTTGTCCCTTATCGCTCGTTGTCCCTTGTCGCTCGTTGTCCCTTGTCCCTCGTTGTCCCTTGTCCCGTGTCGCTCGTTGTCCCTTGTCGCTCGTTGTCCCTTGTCGCTCGATGTCCCTTGTCGCTCGTTGTCCCTGTCCCTTGTCGCTCGTTGTCCCTGTCCCTTGACGCTCGTTGTCCCTTATCGCTCGTTGTCCCTTGTCGCTCGTTGTCCCTTGTCGCTCGTTGTCCCTTGTCGCTCGTTATCCCTTGTCCGTTGTCGCTCGTTGTCCCTTGTCGCTCGTTGTCCCTTGTGCCTAGTCGCTATTGTACCTAGTCGCTCGTTGTCCCTTGTCGCTCGATGTCCCTTGTCGCTCGTTGTCCCTTATCCCTGGTCGCTCGTTGTCCCTTATCCCTGGTCGCTCGTTGTCCCTTGTCCCTTGTCGCTCGTTGTCCCTTGTCCCGTGTCGCTCGTTGTCCCTTGTCCCGTGTCGCTCGTTGTCCCGTGTCGCTCGTTGTCCCTTGTCGCTCGTTGTCCCTTGTCGCTCGTTGTCCCTTGTCGCTCGATGTCCCTTGTCGCTTGTTGTCCCTTGTCGCTCGTTGTCCCTTGTCCCTTGTCCCTAGTCGCTCTTTGTCCCTTGTCGCTCGATGTCCCTTGTCGCTCGTTCTCCCTTGTCCCTAGTCGCTCTTCTTGTCCCTAGTCGCTCGTTGTCCCTTGTCCCTTGTCGCTCGTTGTCCCTTGTCGCTCGATGTCCCTTGTCCCTTGTCGCTCGGTGTCCCTTTCCCTTGTCGCTCGTTGTCCCTTGTCGCTAGTTTCCCCTTGTCGCTCGTTGTCCCTTGTCGCTCGTTGTCCCTTGTCGCTCGTTGTCCCTGTCCCATGTCGCTAGTTGTCCCTGTCCCTGTCCCTTGTCGCTCGTTGTTCCTTGTCCCTTGTCGCTCGTTGTCCCTTGTCGCTCGTTATCCCTTGTCCCTTGTCGCTCGTTGTCCCTTGTGCCTAGTCGCTCGTTGTCCCTTGTCGCTCGATGCCCCTTGTCGCTCGTTGTCCCTTGTCGCTCGTTGTCCCTTGTCGCTCGTTGTCCCTTGTCGCTCGTTGTCCCTTGTCCCTTGTCGCTCGTTGTCCCTTGTAGCTCGTTGTCCCTTGTCCCTTGTAGCTCGTTGTCCCTTGTCCCTTGTAGCTCGTTGTCCCTTATCGCTCGTTGTCCCTTGTCGCTCGTTGTCCCTTGTCCCGTGTCGCTCGTTGTCCCTTGTCGCTCGTTGTCCCTTGTCGCTCGTTGTCCCTTGTCGCTCGATGTCCCTTGTCGCTCGTTGTCCCAGTCCCTTGTCGCTCGTTGTCCCTGTCCCTTGACGCTCGTTGTCCCTTATCGCTCGTTGTCCCTTGTCGCTCGTTGTCCCTTGTCGCTCGTTGTCCCTTGTCGCTCGTTATCCCTTGTCCGTTGTCGCTCGTTATCCCTTGTCCCTTGTCGCTCGTTGTCCCTTGTGCCTAGTCGCTATTGTCCCTAGTCGCTCGTTGTCCCTTGTCGCTCGATGTCCCTTGTCGCTCGTTGTCCCTTATCCCTGGTCGCTAGTTGTCCCTTGTCCCTTGTCGCTCGTTGTCCCTTGTCCCGTGTCGCTCGTTGTCCCTTGTCGCTCGTTGTCCCTTGTCGCTCGTTGTCCCTTGTCGCTCGATGTCCCTTGTCGTTTGTTGTCCCTTGTCCCTTGTCGCTCGTTGTCCCTTGTCCCTAGTCGCTCTTTGTCCCTTGTCGCTCGATGTCCCTTGTCGCTCGTTCTCCCTTGTCCCTAGTCGCTCTTCTTGTCCCTAGTCGCTCGTTGTCCCTTGTCCCTTGTCGCTCGTTGTCCCTTGTCGCTCGATGTCCCTTGTCCCTTGTCGCTCGTTGTCCCTTGTCGCTCGGTGTCCCTTTCCCTTGTCGCTCGTTGTCCCTTGTCGCTAGTTTCCCCTTGTCGCTCGTTGTCCCTTGTCGCTCGTTGTCCCTTGTCGCTCGTTGTCCCTTGTCGCTCGTTGTCCCTTGTCCCTTGTCGTTCGTTGTCCCTTGTCGCTCGTCGTTCGTTGTCCCTTGTCGCTCGTCGTTCGTTGTCCCTTGTCCCTTGTCGCTCGTTGTCCCTTGTCGCTCGTTGTCCCTTGTCGCTCGTTGTCCCTTGTCGCTCGTTGTCCCGTGTCGCTCGTTGTCCCTTGTCCCGTGTCGCTCGTTGTCCCTTGTCCCTTGTCGCTCGTTTTCCCTTGTCGCTCGTTGTCCCTTGTCGCTCGTTGTCCCTTGTCGCTCGTTGTCCCTGGTCGCTCGTTGTCCCTTGTCGCTCGTTGTCCCTTGTCCCTTGTCCCTTGTCCCTTGTCCCTTGTCCCTTGTCCCTTGTCCCTTGTCCCTTGTCCCTTGTCCCTTGTCCCTTGTCCCTTGTCCCTTGTCCCTTGTCCCTTGTCCCTTGTCCCTTGTCCCTTGTCCCTTGTCCCTTGTCCCTTGTCCCTTGTCCCTTGTCCCTTGTCCCTTGTCCCTTGTCCCTTGTCCCTTGTCCCTTGTCCCTTGTCCCTTGTCCCTTGTCCCTTGTCCCTTGTCCCTTGTCCCTTGTCCCTTGTCCCTTGTCCCTTGTCCCTTGTCCCTTGTCCCTTGTCCCTTGTCCCTTGTCCCTTGTCCCTTGTCCCTTGTCCCTTGTCCCTTGTCCCTTGTCCCTTGTCCCTTGTCCCTTGTCCCTTGTCCCTTGTCCCTTGTCCCTTGTCCCTTGTCCCTTGTCCCTTGTCCCTTGTCCCTTGTCCCTTGTCCCTTGTCCCTTGTCCCTTGTCCCTTGTCCCTTGTCCCTTGTCCCTTGTCCCTTGTCCCTTGTCCCTTGTCCCTTGTCCCTTGTCCCTTGTCCCTTGTCCCTTGTCCCTTGTCCCTTGTCCCTTGTCCCTTGTCCCTTGTCCCTTGTCCCTTGTCCCTTGTCCCTTGTCCCTTGTCCCTTGTCCCTTGTCCCTTGTCCCTTGTCCCTTGTCCCTTGTCCCTTGTCCCTTGTCCCTTGTCCCTTGTCCCTTGTCCCTTGTCCCTTGTCCCTTGTCCCTTGTCCCTTGTCCCTTGTCCCTTGTCCCTTGTCCCTTGTCCCTTGTCCCTTGTCCCTTGTCCCTTGTCCCTTGTCCCTTGTCCCTTGTCCCTTGTCCCTTGTCCCTTGTCCCTTGTCCCTTGTCCCTTGTCCCTTGTCCCTTGTCCCTTGTCCCTTGTCCCTTGTCCCTTGTCCCTTGTCCCTTGTCCCTTGTCCCTTGTCCCTTGTCCCTTGTCCCTTGTCCCTTGTCCCTTGTCCCTTGTCCCTTGTCCCTTGTCCCTTGTCCCTTGTCCCTTGTCCCTTGTCCCTTGTCCCTTGTCCCTTGTCCCTTGTCCCTTGTCCCTTGTCCCTTGTCCCTTGTCCCTTGTCCCTTGTCCCTTGTCCCTTGTCCCTTGTCCCTTGTCCCTTGTCCCTTGTCCCTTGTCCCTTGTCCCTTGTCCCTTGTCCCTTGTCCCTTGTCCCTTGTCCCTTGTCCCTTGTCCCTTGTCCCTTGTCCCTTGTCCCTTGTCCCTTGTCCCTTGTCCCTTGTCCCTTGTCCCTTGTCCCTTGTCCCTTGTCCCTTGTCCCTTGTCCCTTGTCCCTTGTCCCTTGTCCCTTGTCCCTTGTCCCTTGTCCCTTGTCCCTTGTCCCTTGTCCCTTGTCCCTTGTCCCTTGTCCCTTGTCCCTTGTCCCTTGTCCCTTGTCCCTTGTCCCTTGTCCCTTGTCCCTTGTCCCTTGTCCCTTGTCCCTTGTCCCTTGTCCCTTGTCCCTTGTCCCTTGTCCCTTGTCCCTTGTCCCTTGTCCCTTGTCCCTTGTCCCTTGTCCCTTGTCCCTTGTCCCTTGTCCCTTGTCCCTTGTCCCTTGTCCCTTGTCCCTTGTCCCTTGTCCCTTGTCCCTTGTCCCTTGTCCCTTGTCCCTTGTCCCTTGTCCCTTGTCCCTTGTCCCTTGTCCCTTGTCCCTTGTCCCTTGTCCCTTGTCCCTTGTCCCTTGTCCCTTGTCCCTTGTCCCTTGTCCCTTGTCCCTTGTCCCTTGTCCCTTGTCCCTTGTCCCTTGTCCCTTGTCCCTTGTCCCTTGTCCCTTGTCCCTTGTCCCTTGTCCCTTGTCCCTTGTCCCTTGTCCCTTGTCCCTTGTCCCTTGTCCCTTGTCCCTTGTCCCTTGTCCCTTGTCCCTTGTCCCTTGTCCCTTGTCCCTTGTCCCTTGTCCCTTGTCCCTTGTCCCTTGTCCCTTGTCCCTTGTCCCTTGTCCCTTGTCCCTTGTCCCTTGTCCCTTGTCCCTTGTCCCTTGTCCCTTGTCCCTTGTCCCTTGTCCCTTGTCCCTTGTCCCTTGTCCCTTGTCCCTTGTCCCTTGTCCCTTGTCCCTTGTCCCTTGTCCCTTGTCCCTTGTCCCTTGTCCCTTGTCCCTTGTCCCTTGTCCCTTGTCCCTTGTCCCTTGTCCCTTGTCCCTTGTCCCTTGTCCCTTGTCCCTTGTCCCTTGTCCCTTGTCCCTTGTCCCTTGTCCCTTGTCCCTTGTCCCTTGTCCCTTGTCCCTTGTCCCTTGTCCCTTGTCCCTTGTCCCTTGTCCCTTGTCCCTTGTCCCTTGTCCCTTGTCCCTTGTCCCTTGTCCCTTGTCCCTTGTCCCTTGTCCCTTGTCCCTTGTCCCTTGTCCCTTGTCCCTTGTCCCTTGTCCCTTGTCCCTTGTCCCTTGTCCCTTGTCCCTTGTCCCTTGTCCCTTGTCCCTTGTCCCTTGTCCCTTGTCCCTTGTCCCTTGTCCCTTGTCCCTTGTCCCTTGTCCCTTGTCCCTTGTCCCTTGTCCCTTGTCCCTTGTCCCTTGTCCCTTGTCCCTTGTCCCTTGTCCCTTGTCCCTTGTCCCTTGTCCCTTGTCCCTTGTCCCTTGTCCCTTGTCCCTTGTCCCTTGTCCCTTGTCCCTTGTCCCTTGTCCCTTGTCCCTTGTCCCTTGTCCCTTGTCCCTTGTCCCTTGTCCCTTGTCCCTTGTCCCTTGTCCCTTGTCCCTTGTCCCTTGTCCCTTGTCCCTTGTCCCTTGTCCCTTGTCCCTTGTCCCTTGTCCCTTGTCCCTTGTCCCTTGTCCCTTGTCCCTTGTCCCTTGTCCCTTGTCCCTTGTCCCTTGTCCCTTGTCCCTTGTCCCTTGTCCCTTGTCCCTTGTCCCTTGTCCCTTGTCCCTTGTCCCTTGTCCCTTGTCCCTTGTCCCTTGTCCCTTGTCCCTTGTCCCTTGTCCCTTGTCCCTTGTCCCTTGTCCTTGTCCCTTGTCCCTTGTCCCTTGTCCCTTGTCCCTTGTCCCTTGTCCCTTGTCCCTTGTCCCTTGTCCCTTGTCCCTTGTCCCTTGTCCCTTGTCCCTTGTCCCTTGTCCCTTGTCCCTTGTCCCTTGTCCCTTGTCCCTTGTCCCTTGTCCCTTGTCCCTTGTCCCTTGTCCCTTGTCCCTTGTCCCTTGTCCCTTGTCCCTTGTCCCTTGTCCCTTGTCCCTTGTCCCTTGTCCTTGTCCCTTGTCCCTTGTCCCTTGTCCCTTGTCCCTTGTCCCTTGTCCCTTGTCCCTTGTCCCTTGTCCCTTGTCCCTTGTCCCTTGTCCCTTGTCCCTTGTCCCTTGTCCCTTGTCCCTTGTCCCTTGTCCCTTGTCCCTTGTCCCTTGTCCCTTGTCCCTTGTCCCTTGTCCCTTGTCCCTTGTCCCTTGTCCCTTGTCCCTTGTCCCTTGTCCCTTGTCCCTTGTCCCTTGTCCCTTGTCCCTTGTCCCTTGTCCCTTGTCCCTTGTCCCTTGTCCCTTGTCCCTTGTCGCTCGTTGTCCCTTGTCGCTCGTTGTCCCTTGTCGCTCGTTGTCCCTTGTCCCTCGTTGTCCCTTGTCGCTCGTTGGCCCTTGTCGCTCGTTGTCCCTTGTCCCACGTTGTCCCTTGTCCCACGTTGTCCCTTATCCCTCGTTGTCCCTTGTCGCTCGTTGTCCCTTGTCGCTCGTTGTCCATTGTCCCACGTTGTCCCTTATCCCTCGTTGTCCATTGTCCCTCGTTGTCCCTTGTCGCTCTTTGTCCCTTGTCGCTCGTTGTCCCTTGTCGCTCGTTGTCCCTTGTCCCTCGTTGTGCCTTGTCGCTCGTTGTCCCTTGTCGCTCGTTGTCCCTTGTCGCTCGTTGTCCCTTGTCCCTCGTTGTCCCTTGTCCCTCGTTGTCCCTTGTCCCTCGTTATTCCTTGTCCCTTGTCGCTCGTTGTCCCTTGTCCCACGTTGTCCCTTGTCCCTCGTTGTCCCTTGTCGCTCGTTGTCCCTTGTCGCTCGTTGTCCCTTGTCGCTCGTTGTCCCTTGTCGCTCGTTGTCCCTTGTCGCTCGTTGTCCCTTGTCGCTCGATGTCCCTTGTCCCTCGTTGTCCCTTGTCACTCGTTGTCCCTTGTCGCTCGTTGTCCCTTGTCGCTCGTTGTCCCTTGTCCCACGTTGTCCCTTATCCCTCGTTGTCCCTTGTCCTTCGTTGTCCCTCGTTGTCCCTTGTCCCTCGTTGTGCCTTGTCGCTCTTTGTCCCTTGTCGCTCGTTGTCCCTTGTCGCTCGTTGTCCCTTGTCGCTCGTTGTCCCTTGTCGCTCGTTGTCCCTTGTCCCTCGTTGTGCCTTGTCGCTCGTTGTCCCTTGTCGCTCGTTGTCCCTCGTTATCCCTTGTCCCTTGCCCCTCGTTGTCCCTTGTCGCTCGTTGTCCCTTGTCCCTCGTTATCCCTTGTCCCTCGTTATCCATTGTCCCTTGCCCCTCGTTATCGTCCCTTGCCCCTCGTTATCCCTTGTCGCTCTTTGTCCCTTGTCGCTCTTTGTCCCTTGTCCCTCGTTGTGCCTTGTCCCTCGTTGTCCCTTGCCCCTCGTTGTCCCTTGTCGCTCGTTGTCCCTTGTCGCTCGTTGTCCCTTGTCGCTCGTTGTCCTTTGTCCCTCGTTATCCCTTGTCCCTTGTCGCTCGTTGTCCCTTGTCCCACGTTGTCCCTTATCCCTCGTTGTCCCTTGTCGCTCTTTGTCCCTTGTCGCTCGTTGTCCCTTGTCGCTCGTTGTCCCTTGTCCCACGTTGTCCCTTGTCCTTCGTTGTCCCTTGTCGCTCGTTGTCCCTTGTCGCTCGTTGTCCCTTGTCGCTCGTTGTCCCTTGTCGCTCGTTGTCCCTTGTCCCACGTTGTCCCTTATCCCTCGTTGTCCCTTGTCCCTCGTTGTCCCTTGTCGCTCTTTGTCCCTTGTCCCTCGTTGTCCCTTGTCGCTCTTTGTCCCTTGTCGCTCGTTGTCCCTTGTCCCTCGTTGTCCCTCGTTGTGCCTTGTCGCTCGTTGTCCATTGTCGCTCGTTGTCCCTTGTCCCTCGTTGTCCCTTGTCCCTCGTTATTCCTTGTCCCTTGTCGCTCGTTGTCCCTTGTCGCTCGTTGTCCCTTGTCCCACGTTGTCCCTTGTCCTTCGTTGTCCCTTGTCAATTGTCGCTCGTTGTCCCTTGTCGCTCGTTGTCCCTTGTCGCTCGTTGTCCCTTGTCCCACGTTGTCCCTTGTCCCACGTTGTCCCTTATCCCTCGTTGTCCCTTGTCCTTCGTTGTCCCTTGTCCCTCGTTGTGCCTTGTCGCTCTTTGTCCCTTGTCGCTCTTTGTCCCTTGTCGCTCGTTGTCCCTTGTCGCTCGTTGTCCCTTGTCGCTCGTTGTCCCTTGTCCCTCGTTGTGCCTTGTCGCTCGTTGTGCCTTGTCGCTCGTTGTCCCTTGTCCCTCGTTATCCCTTGTCCCTTGCCCCTCGTTGTCCCGTGTCGCTCTTTGTCCCGTGTCGCTCTTTGTCCCTTGTCGCTCGTTGTCCCTCGTTATCCCTTGTCCCTCGTTATCCATTGTCCCTTGTCGCTCGTTGTCCCTTGTCCCTTGTCCCTTGTCCCTTGTCCCTTGTCCCTTGTCCCTTGTCCCTTGTCCCTTGTCCCTTGTCCCTTGTCCCTTGTCCCTTGTCCCTTGTCCCTTGTCCCTTGTCCCTTGTCCCTTGTCCCTTGTCCCTTGTCCCTTGTCCCTTGTCCCTTGTCCCTTGTCCCTTGTCCCTTGTCCCTTGTCCCTTGTCCCTTGTCCCTTGTCCCTTGTCCCTTGTCCCTTGTCCCTTGTCCCTTGTCCCTTGTCCCTTGTCCCTTGTCCCTTGTCCCTTGTCCCTTGTCCCTTGTCCCTTGTCCCTTGTCCCTTGTCCCTTGTCCCTTGTCCCTTGTCCCTTGTCCCTTGTCCCTTGTCCCTTGTCCCTTGTCCCTTGTCCCTTGTCCCTTGTCCCTTGTCCCTTGTCCCTTGTCCCTTGTCCCTTGTCCCTTGTCCCTTGTCCCTTGTCCCTTGTCCCTTGTCCCTTGTCCCTTGTCCCTTGTCCCTTGTCCCTTGTCCCTTGTCCCTTGTCCCTTGTCCCTTGTCCCTTGTCCCTTGTCCCTTGTCCCTTGTCCCTTGTCCCTTGTCCCTTGTCCCTTGTCCCTTGTCCCTTGTCCCTTGTCCCTTGTCCCTTGTCCCTTGTCCCTTGTCCCTTGTCCCTTGTCCCTTGTCCCTTGTCCCTTGTCCCTTGTCCCTTGTCCCTTGTCCCTTGTCCCTTGTCCCTTGTCCCTTGTCCCTTGTCCCTTGTCCCTTGTCCCTTGTCCCTTGTCCCTTGTCCCTTGTCCCTTGTCCCTTGTCCCTTGTCCCTTGTCCCTTGTCCCTTGTCCCTTGTCCCTTGTCCCTTGTCCCTTGTCCCTTGTCCCTTGTCCCTTGTCCCTTGTCCCTTGTCCCTTGTCCCTTGTCCCTTGTCCCTTGTCCCTTGTCCCTTGTCCCTTGTCCCTTGTCCCTTGTCCCTTGTCCCTTGTCCCTTGTCCCTTGTCCCTTGTCCCTTGTCCCTTGTCCCTTGTCCCTTGTCCCTTGTCCCTTGTCCCTTGTCCCTTGTCCCTTGTCCCTTGTCCCTTGTCCCTTGTCCCTTGTCCCTTGTCCCTTGTCCCTTGTCCCTTGTCCCTTGTCCCTTGTCCCTTGTCCCTTGTCCCTTGTCCCTTGTCCCTTGTCCCTTGTCCCTTGTCCCTTGTCCCTTGTCCCTTGTCCCTTGTCCCTTGTCCCTTGTCCCTTGTCCCTTGTCCCTTGTCCCTTGTCCCTTGTCCCTTGTCCCTTGTCCCTTGTCCCTTGTCCCTTGTCCCTTGTCCCTTGTCCCTTGTCCCTTGTCCCTTGTCCCTTGTCCCTTGTCCCTTGTCCCTTGTCCCTTGTCCCTTGTCCCTTGTCCCTTGTCCCTTGTCCCTTGTCCCTTGTCCCTTGTCCCTTGTCCCTTGTCCCTTGTCCCTTGTCCCTTGTCCCTTGTCCCTTGTCCCTTGTCCCTTGTCCCTTGTCCCTTGTCCCTTGTCCCTTGTCCCTTGTCCCTTGTCCCTTGTCCCTTGTCCCTTGTCCCTTGTCCCTTGTCCCTTGTCCCTTGTCCCTTGTCCCTTGTCCCTTGTCCCTTGTCCCTTGTCCCTTGTCCCTTGTCCCTTGTCCCTTGTCCCTTGTCCCTTGTCCCTTGTCCCTTGTCCCTTGTCCCTTGTCCCTTGTCCCTTGTCCCTTGTCCCTTGTCCCTTGTCCCTTGTCCCTTGTCCCTTGTCCCTTGTCCCTTGTCCCTTGTCCCTTGTCCCTTGTCCCTTGTCCCTTGTCCCTTGTCCCTTGTCCCTTGTCCCTTGTCCCTTGTCCCTTGTCCCTTGTCCCTTGTCCCTTGTCCCTTGTCCCTTGTCCCTTGTCCCTTGTCCCTTGTCCCTTGTCCCTTGTCCCTTGTCCCTTGTCCCTTGTCCCTTGTCCCTTGTCCCTTGTCCCTTGTCCCTTGTCCCTTGTCCCTTGTCCCTTGTCCCTTGTCCCTTGTCCCTTGTCCCTTGTCCCTTGTCCCTTGTCCCTTGTCCCTTGTCCCTTGTCCCTTGTCCCTTGTCCCTTGTCCCTTGTCCCTTGTCCCTTGTCCCTTGTCCCTTGTCCCTTGTCCCTTGTCCCTTGTCCCTTGTCCCTTGTCCCTTGTCCCTTGTCCCTTGTCCCTTGTCCCTTGTCCCTTGTCCCTTGTCCCTTGTCCCTTGTCCCTTGTCCCTTGTCCCTTGTCCCTTGTCCCTTGTCCCTTGTCCCTTGTCCCTTGTCCCTTGTCCCTTGTCCCTTGTCCCTTGTCCCTTGTCCCTTGTCCCTTGTCCCTTGTCCCTTGTCCCTTGTCCCTTGTCCCTTGTCCCTTGTCCCTTGTCCCTTGTCCCTTGTCCCTTGTCCCTTGTCCCTTGTCCCTTGTCCCTTGTCCCTTGTCCCTTGTCCCTTGTCCCTTGTCCCTTGTCCCTTGTCCCTTGTCCCTTGTCCCTTGTCCCTTGTCCCTTGTCCCTTGTCCCTTGTCCCTTGTCCCTTGTCCCTTGTCCCTTGTCCCTTGTCCCTTGTCCCTTGTCCCTTGTCCCTTGTCCCTTGTCCCTTGTCCCTTGTCCCTTGTCCCTTGTCCCTTGTCCCTTGTCCCTTGTCCCTTGTCCCTTGTCCCTTGTCCCTTGTCCCTTGTCCCTTGTCCCTTGTCCCTTGTCCCTTGTCCCTTGTCCCTTGTCCCTTGTCCCTTGTCCCTTGTCCCTTGTCCCTTGTCCCTTGTCCCTTGTCCCTTGTCCCTTGTCCCTTGTCCCTTGTCCCTTGTCCCTTGTCCCTTGTCCCTTGTCCCTTGTCCCTTGTCCCTTGTCCCTTGTCCCTTGTCCCTTGTCCCTTGTCCCTTGTCCCTTGTCCCTTGTCCCTTGTCCCTTGTCCCTTGTCCCTTGTCCCTTGTCCCTTGTCCCTTGTCCCTTGTCCCTTGTCCCTTGTCCCTTGTCCCTTGTCCCTTGTCCCTTGTCCCTTGTCCCTTGTCCCTTGTCCCTTGTCCCTTGTCCCTTGTCCCTTGTCCCTTGTCCCTTGTCCCTTGTCCCTTGTCCCTTGTCCCTTGTCCCTTGTCCCTTGTCCCTTGTCCCTTGTCCCTTGTCCCTTGTCCCTTGTCCCTTGTCCCTTGTCCCTTGTCCCTTGTCCCTTGTCCCTTGTCCCTTGTCCCTTGTCCCTTGTCCCTTGTCCCTTGTCCCTTGTCCCTTGTCCCTTGTCCCTTGTCCCTTGTCCCTTGTCCCTTGTCCCTTGTCCCTTGTCCCTTGTCCCTTGTCCCTTGTCCCTTGTCCCTTGTCCCTTGTCCCTTGTCCCTTGTCCCTTGTCCCTTGTCCCTTGTCCCTTGTCCCTTGTCCCTTGTCCCTTGTCCCTTGTCCCTTGTCCCTTGTCCCTTGTCCCTTGTCCCTTGTCCCTTGTCCCTTGTCCCTTGTCCCTTGTCCCTTGTCCCTTGTCCCTTGTCCCTTGTCCCTTGTCCCTTGTCCCTTGTCCCTTGTCCCTTGTCCCTTGTCCCTTGTCCCTTGTCCCTTGTCCCTTGTCCCTTGTCCCTTGTCCCTTGTCCCTTGTCCCTTGTCCCTTGTCCCTTGTCCCTTGTCCCTTGTCCCTTGTCCCTTGTCCCTTGTCCCTTGTCCCTTGTCCCTTGTCCCTTGTCCCTTGTCCCTTGTCCCTTGTCCCTTGTCCCTTGTCCCTTGTCCCTTGTCCCTTGTCCCTTGTCCCTTGTCCCTTGTCCCTTGTCCCTTGTCCCTTGTCCCTTGTCCCTTGTCCCTTGTCCCTTGTCCCTTGTCCCTTGTCCCTTGTCCCTTGTCCCTTGTCCCTTGTCCCTTGTCCCTTGTCCCTTGTCCCTTGTCCCTTGTCCCTTGTCCCTTGTCCCTTGTCCCTTGTCCCTTGTCCCTTGTCCCTTGTCCCTTGTCCCTTGTCCCTTGTCCCTTGTCCCTTGTCCCTTGTCCCTTGTCCCTTGTCCCTTGTCCCTTGTCCCTTGTCCCTTGTCCCTTGTCCCTTGTCCCTTGTCCCTTGTCCCTTGTCCCTTGTCCCTTGTCCCTTGTCCCTTGTCCCTTGTCCCTTGTCCCTTGTCCCTTGTCCCTTGTCCCTTGTCCCTTGTCCCTTGTCCCTTGTCCCTTGTCCCTTGTCCCTTGTCCCTTGTCCCTTGTCCCTTGTCCCTTGTCCCTTGTCCCTTGTCCCTTGTCCCTTGTCCCTTGTCCCTTGTCCCTTGTCCCTTGTCCCTTGTCCCTTGTCCCTTGTCCCTTGTCCCTTGTCCCTTGTCCCTTGTCCCTTGTCCCTTGTCCCTTGTCCCTTGTCCCTTGTCCCTTGTCCCTTGTCCCTTGTCCCTTGTCCCTTGTCCCTTGTCCCTTGTCCCTTGTCCCTTGTCCCTTGTCCCTTGTCCCTTGTCCCTTGTCCCTTGTCCCTTGTCCCTTGTCCCTTGTCCCTTGTCCCTTGTCCCTTGTCCCTTGTCCCTTGTCCCTTGTCCCTTGTCCCTTGTCCCTTGTCCCTTGTCCCTTGTCCCTTGTCCCTTGTCCCTTGTCCCTTGTCCCTTGTCCCTTGTCCCTTGTCCCTTGTCCCTTGTCCCTTGTCCCTTGTCCCTTGTCCCTTGTCCCTTGTCCCTTGTCCCTTGTCCCTTGTCCCTTGTCCCTTGTCCCTTGTCCCTTGTCCCTTGTCCCTTGTCCCTTGTCCCTTGTCCCTTGTCCCTTGTCCCTTGTCCCTTGTCCCTTGTCCCTTGTCCCTTGTCCCTTGTCCCTTGTCCCTTGTCCCTTGTCCCTTGTCCCTTGTCCCTTGTCCCTTGTCCCTTGTCCCTTGTCCCTTGTCCCTTGTCCCTTGTCCCTTGTCCCTTGTCCCTTGTCCCTTGTCCCTTGTCCCTTGTCCCTTGTCCCTTGTCCCTTGTCCCTTGTCCCTTGTCCCTTGTCCCTTGTCCCTTGTCCCTTGTCCCTTGTCCCTTGTCCCTTGTCCCTTGTCCCTTGTCCCTTGTCCCTTGTCCCTTGTCCCTTGTCCCTTGTCCCTTGTCCCTTGTCCCTTGTCCCTTGTCCCTTGTCCCTTGTCCCTTGTCCCTTGTCCCTTGTCCCTTGTCCCTTGTCCCTTGTCCCTTGTCCCTTGTCCCTTGTCCCTTGTCCCTTGTCCCTTGTCCCTTGTCCCTTGTCCCTTGTCCCTTGTCCCTTGTCCCTTGTCCCTTGTCCCTTGTCCCTTGTCCCTTGTCCCTTGTCCCTTGTCCCTTGTCCCTTGTCCCTTGTCCCTTGTCCCTTGTCCCTTGTCCCTTGTCCCTTGTCCCTTGTCCCTTGTCCCTTGTCCCTTGTCCCTTGTCCCTTGTCCCTTGTCCCTTGTCCCTTGTCCCTTGTCCCTTGTCCCTTGTCCCTTGTCCCTTGTCCCTTGTCCCTTGTCCCTTGTCCCTTGTCCCTTGTCCCTTGTCCCTTGTCCCTTGTCCCTTGTCCCTTGTCCCTTGTCCCTTGTCCCTTGTCCCTTGTCCCTTGTCCCTTGTCCCTTGTCCCTTGTCCCTTGTCCCTTGTCCCTTGTCCCTTGTCCCTTGTCCCTTGTCCCTTGTCCCTTGTCCCTTGTCCCTTGTCCCTTGTCCCTTGTCCCTTGTCCCTTGTCCCTTGTCCCTTGTCCCTTGTCCCTTGTCCCTTGTCCCTTGTCCCTTGTCCCTTGTCCCTTGTCCCTTGTCCCTTGTCCCTTGTCCCTTGTCCCTTGTCCCTTGTCCCTTGTCCCTTGTCCCTTGTCCCTTGTCCCTTGTCCCTTGTCCCTTGTCCCTTGTCCCTTGTCCCTTGTCCCTTGTCCCTTGTCCCTTGTCCCTTGTCCCTTGTCCCTTGTCCCTTGTCCCTTGTCCCTTGTCCCTTGTCCCTTGTCCCTTGTCCCTTGTCCCTTGTCCCTTGTCCCTTGTCCCTTGTCCCTTGTCCCTTGTCCCTTGTCCCTTGTCCCTTGTCCCTTGTCCCTTGTCCCTTGTCCCTTGTCCCTTGTCCCTTGTCCCTTGTCCCTTGTCCCTTGTCCCTTGTCCCTTGTCCCTTGTCCCTTGTCCCTTGTCCCTTGTCCCTTGTCCCTTGTCCCTTGTCCCTTGTCCCTTGTCCCTTGTCCCTTGTCCCTTGTCCCTTGTCCCTTGTCCCTTGTCCCTTGTCCCTTGTCCCTTGTCCCTTGTCCCTTGTCCCTTGTCCCTTGTCCCTTGTCCCTTGTCCCTTGTCCCTTGTCCCTTGTCCCTTGTCCCTTGTCCCTTGTCCCTTGTCCCTTGTCCCTTGTCCCTTGTCCCTTGTCCCTTGTCCCTTGTCCCTTGTCCCTTGTCCCTTGTCCCTTGTCCCTTGTCCCTTGTCCCTTGTCCCTTGTCCCTTGTCCCTTGTCCCTTGTCCCTTGTCCCTTGTCCCTTGTCCCTTGTCCCTTGTCCCTTGTCCCTTGTCCCTTGTCCCTTGTCCCTTGTCCCTTGTCCCTTGTCCCTTGTCCCTTGTCCCTTGTCCCTTGTCCCTTGTCCCTTGTCCCTTGTCCCTTGTCCCTTGTCCCTTGTCCCTTGTCCCTTGTCCCTTGTCCCTTGTCCCTTGTCCCTTGTCCCTTGTCCCTTGTCCCTTGTCCCTTGTCCCTTGTCCCTTGTCCCTTGTCCCTTGTCCCTTGTCCCTTGTCCCTTGTCCCTTGTCCCTTGTCCCTTGTCCCTTGTCCCTTGTCCCTTGTCCCTTGTCCCTTGTCCCTTGTCCCTTGTCCCTTGTCCCTTGTCCCTTGTCCCTTGTCCCTTGTCCCTTGTCCCTTGTCCCTTGTCCCTTGTCCCTTGTCCCTTGTCCCTTGTCCCTTGTCCCTTGTCCCTTGTCCCTTGTCCCTTGTCCCTTGTCCCTTGTCCCTTGTCCCTTGTCCCTTGTCCCTTGTCCCTTGTCCCTTGTCCCTTGTCCCTTGTCCCTTGTCCCTTGTCCCTTGTCCCTTGTCCCTTGTCCCTTGTCCCTTGTCCCTTGTCCCTTGTCCCTTGTCCCTTGTCCCTTGTCCCTTGTCCCTTGTCCCTTGTCCCTTGTCCCTTGTCCCTTGTCCCTTGTCCCTTGTCCCTTGTCCCTTGTCCCTTGTCCCTTGTCCCTTGTCCCTTGTCCCTTGTCCCTTGTCCCTTGTCCCTTGTCCCTTGTCCCTTGTCCCTTGTCCCTTGTCCCTTGTCCCTTGTCCCTTGTCCCTTGTCCCTTGTCCCTTGTCCCTTGTCCCTTGTCCCTTGTCCCTTGTCCCTTGTCCCTTGTCCCTTGTCCCTTGTCCCTTGTCCCTTGTCCCTTGTCCCTTGTCCCTTGTCCCTTGTCCCTCGTTGTCCCTTGCCCCTCGTTGTCCCTTGCCCCTCGTTGCCCCTTGCCCCTCGTTGTCCCTTGTCGCTCGTTGTCCCTTGCCCCTCGTTGCCCCTTGTCGCTCGTTGTCCCTTGTCGCTCGTTGTCCCTTGTCGCTCGTTGTCCCTTGTCGCTCGTTGTCCCTTGTCGCTCGTTGTCCCTTGTCGCTCGTTGTCCCTTGTCGGTCGTTGTCCCTTGTCCCTCGTTGTCCCTTATCCCTCGTTGTCCCTTGTCCCTCGTTGTCCCTTGTCGCTCGTTGTCCCTTGTCCCTTGTCCCTTGTCCCTTGTCCCTTGTCCCTTGTCCCTTGTCCCTTGTCCCTTGTCCCTTGTCCCTTGTCCCTTGTCCCTTGTCCCTTGTCCCTTGTCCCTTGTCCCTTGTCCCTTGTCCCTTGTCCCTTGTCCCTTGTCCCTTGTCCCTTGTCCCTTGTCCCTTGTCCCTTGTCCCTTGTCCCTTGTCCCTTGTCCCTTGTCCCTTGTCCCTTGTCCCTTGTCCCTTGTCCCTTGTCCCTTGTCCCTTGTCCCTTGTCCCTTGTCCCTTGTCCCTTGTCCCTTGTCCCTTGTCCCTTGTCCCTTGTCCCTTGTCCCTTGTCCCTTGTCCCTTGTCCCTTGTCCCTTGTCCCTTGTCCCTTGTCCCTTGTCCCTTGTCCCTTGTCCCTTGTCCCTTGTCCCTTGTCCCTTGTCCCTTGTCCCTTGTCCCTTGTCCCTTGTCCCTTGTCCCTTGTCCCTTGTCCCTTGTCCCTTGTCCCTTGTCCCTTGTCCCTTGTCCCTTGTCCCTTGTCCCTTGTCCCTTGTCCCTTGTCCCTTGTCCCTTGTCCCTTGTCCCTTGTCCCTTGTCCCTTGTCCCTTGTCCCTTGTCCCTTGTCCCTTGTCCCTTGTCCCTTGTCCCTTGTCCCTTGTCCCTTGTCCCTTGTCCCTTGTCCCTTGTCCCTTGTCCCTTGTCCCTTGTCCCTTGTCCCTTGTCCCTTGTCCCTTGTCCCTTGTCCCTTGTCCCTTGTCCCTTGTCCCTTGTCCCTTGTCCCTTGTCCCTTGTCCCTTGTCCCTTGTCCCTTGTCCCTTGTCCCTTGTCCCTTGTCCCTTGTCCCTTGTCCCTTGTCCCTTGTCCCTTGTCCCTTGTCCCTTGTCCCTTGTCCCTTGTCCCTTGTCCCTTGTCCCTTGTCCCTTGTCCCTTGTCCCTTGTCCCTTGTCCCTTGTCCCTTGTCCCTTGTCCCTTGTCCCTTGTCCCTTGTCCCTTGTCCCTTGTCCCTTGTCCCTTGTCCCTTGTCCCTTGTCCCTTGTCCCTTGTCCCTTGTCCCTTGTCCCTTGTCCCTTGTCCCTTGTCCCTTGTCCCTTGTCCCTTGTCCCTTGTCCCTTGTCCCTTGTCCCTTGTCCCTTGTCCCTTGTCCCTTGTCCCTTGTCCCTTGTCCCTTGTCCCTTGTCCCTTGTCCCTTGTCCCTTGTCCCTTGTCCCTTGTCCCTTGTCCCTTGTCCCTTGTCCCTTGTCCCTTGTCCCTTGTCCCTTGTCCCTTGTCCCTTGTCCCTTGTCCCTTGTCCCTTGTCCCTTGTCCCTTGTCCCTTGTCCCTTGTCCCTTGTCCCTTGTCCCTTGTCCCTTGTCCCTTGTCCCTTGTCCCTTGTCCCTTGTCCCTTGTCCCTTGTCCCTTGTCCCTTGTCCCTTGTCCCTTGTCCCTTGTCCCTTGTCCCTTGTCCCTTGTCCCTTGTCCCTTGTCCCTTGTCCCTTGTCCCTTGTCCCTTGTCCCTTGTCCCTTGTCCCTTGTCCCTTGTCCCTTGTCCCTTGTCCCTTGTCCCTTGTCCCTTGTCCCTTGTCCCTTGTCCCTTGTCCCTTGTCCCTTGTCCCTTGTCCCTTGTCCCTTGTCCCTTGTCCCTTGTCCCTTGTCCCTTGTCCCTTGTCCCTTGTCCCTTGTCCCTTGTCCCTTGTCCCTTGTCCCTTGTCCCTTGTCCCTTGTCCCTTGTCCCTTGTCCCTTGTCCCTTGTCCCTTGTCCCTTGTCCCTTGTCCCTTGTCCCTTGTCCCTTGTCCCTTGTCCCTTGTCCCTTGTCCCTTGTCCCTTGTCCCTTGTCCCTTGTCCCTTGTCCCTTGTCCCTTGTCCCTTGTCCCTTGTCCCTTGTCCCTTGTCCCTTGTCCCTTGTCCCTTGTCCCTTGTCCCTTGTCCCTTGTCCCTTGTCCCTTGTCCCTTGTCCCTTGTCCCTTGTCCCTTGTCCCTTGTCCCTTGTCCCTTGTCCCTTGTCCCTTGTCCCTTGTCCCTTGTCCCTTGTCCCTTGTCCCTTGTCCCTTGTCCCTTGTCCCTTGTCCCTTGTCCCTTGTCCCTTGTCCCTTGTCCCTTGTCCCTTGTCCCTTGTCCCTTGTCCCTTGTCCCTTGTCCCTTGTCCCTTGTCCCTTGTCCCTTGTCCCTTGTCCCTTGTCCCTTGTCCCTTGTCCCTTGTCCCTTGTCCCTTGTCCCTTGTCCCTTGTCCCTTGTCCCTTGTCCCTTGTCCCTTGTCCCTTGTCCCTTGTCCCTTGTCCCTTGTCCCTTGTCCCTTGTCCCTTGTCCCTTGTCCCTTGTCCCTTGTCCCTTGTCCCTTGTCCCTTGTCCCTTGTCCCTTGTCCCTTGTCCCTTGTCCCTTGTCCCTTGTCCCTTGTCCCTTGTCCCTTGTCCCTTGTCCCTTGTCCCTTGTCCCTTGTCCCTTGTCCCTTGTCCCTTGTCCCTTGTCCCTTGTCCCTTGTCCCTTGTCCCTTGTCCCTTGTCCCTTGTCCCTTGTCCCTTGTCCCTTGTCCCTTGTCCCTTGTCCCTTGTCCCTTGTCCCTTGTCCCTTGTCCCTTGTCCCTTGTCCCTTGTCCCTTGTCCCTTGTCCCTTGTCCCTTGTCCCTTGTCCCTTGTCCCTTGTCCCTTGTCCCTTGTCCCTTGTCCCTTGTCCCTTGTCCCTTGTCCCTTGTCCCTTGTCCCTTGTCCCTTGTCCCTTGTCCCTTGTCCCTTGTCCCTTGTCCCTTGTCCCTTGTCCCTTGTCCCTTGTCCCTTGTCCCTTGTCCCTTGTCCCTTGTCCCTTGTCCCTTGTCCCTTGTCCCTTGTCCCTTGTCCCTTGTCCCTTGTCCCTTGTCCCTTGTCCCTTGTCCCTTGTCCCTTGTCCCTTGTCCATTGTCCATTGTCCCTTGTCCCTTGTCCCTTGTCCCTTGTCCCTTGTCCCTTGTCCCTTGTCCCTTGTCCCTTGTCCCTTGTCCCTTGTCCCTTGTCCCTTGTCCCTTGTCCCTTGTCCCTTGTCCCTTGTCGCTCGTTGTACCTTGTCGCTCGTTGTCCCTTGTCGCTCGTTGTCCCTTGTCGCTCGTCGTTCGTTGTCCCTTGTCGCTCGTCGTTCGTTGTCCCTTGTCGCTCGTCGTTCGTTGTCCCTTGTCGCTCGTTGTCCCTTGTCCCTTGTCGCCCGTTGTCCCTTGTCGCTCGTTGTCCCTTGTCGCTCGTTGTCCCTTGTCCCTTGTCGCTCGTTGTTCCTTGTCCCTTGTCGCTCGTTGTCTCTTGTCCCTTGTCCCTAGTCGCTCGTTGTCCCTTGTCCCTTGTCGCTCGTTGTCCCTTGTCCCTAGTCGCTCTTTGTCCCTTGTCGCTCGATGTCCCTTGTCGCTCGATGTCCCTTGTCGCTCGTTGTCTCTTGTCGCTCGTTCTCCCTTGTCCCTTGTAGCTCGTTGTCCCTTGTCGCTCGTTGTCCCTAGTCGCTCTTTGTCCCTTGTCGCTCGATGTCCCTTGTCGCTCGTTGTACCTTGTCCCTTGTCGCTTGTTGTCCCTTGTCCCTAGTCGCTCGTTGTCCCTTGTCGCTCGATGTCCCTTGTCGCTCGTTGTCCCTTGTCGCTCGTTGTCCCTTGTCGCTCGTTGTCCCTTGTCGCTCGTTGTCCCTTGTCGCTCGTTGTCCCTTGTCGCTCGTTGTCCCTTGTCCCTTGTCGCTCGTTGTCCCTTGTCACTTGTCGCTCGTTGTCCCTTGTCGCTCGTTGTCCCTTGTCGCTCGATGTCCCTTGTCGCTCGTTGTCCCTGTCCCATGTCGCTAGTTTTCCCTGTCCCTGTCCCTTGTCCCTTGTCGCTCGTTGTTCCTTGTCGCTCGTTGTCCCTTGTCGCTCGTTGTCCCTTGTCGCTCGTTGTCCCTTGTCGCTCGTTATCCCTTGTCCCTTGTGCCTAGTCGCTCGTTGTCCCTTGTCGCTCGTTGTCCCTTGTTGTCCCTTGTCCCTTGTCGCTCGATGTCCCTTGTAGCTCGTTGTCCCTTGTAGCTCGTTGTCCCTTGTCCCTTGTAGCTCGTTGTCCCTTATCGCTCGTTGTCCCTTATCGCTCGTTGTCCCTTGTCGCTCGTTGTCCCTTGTCCCTCGTTGTCCCTTGTCCCGTGTCGCTCGTTGTCCCTTGTCGCTCGTTGTCCCTTGTCGCTCGATGTCCCTTGTCGCTCGTTGTCCCTGTCCCTTGTCGCTCGTTGTCCCTGTCCCTTGACGCTCGTTGTCCCTTATCGCTCGTTGTCCCTTGTCGCTCGTTGTCCCTTGTCGCTCGTTGTCCCTTGTCGCTCGTTATCCCTTGTCCGTTGTCGCTCGTTGTCCCTTGTCGCTCGTTGTCCCTTGTGCCTAGTCGCTATTGTACCTAGTCGCTCGTTGTCCCTTGTCGCTCGATGTCCCTTGTCGCTCGTTGTCCCTTATCCCTGGTCGCTCGTTGTCCCTTATCCCTGGTCGCTCGTTGTCCCTTGTCCCTTGTCGCTCGTTGTCCCTTGTCCCGTGTCGCTCGTTGTCCCTTGTCCCGTGTCGCTCGTTGTCCCGTGTCGCTCGTTGTCCCTTGTCGCTCGTTGTCCCTTGTCGCTCGTTGTCCCTTGTCGCTCGATGTCCCTTGTCGCTTGTTGTCCCTTGTCCCTTGTCGCTCGTTGTCCCTTGTCCCTAGTCGCTCTTTGTCCCTTGTCGCTCGATGTCCCTTGTCGCTCGTTCTCCCTTGTCCCTAGTCGCTCTTCTTGTCCCTAGTCGCTCGTTGTCCCTTGTCCCTTGTCGCTCGTTGTCCCTTGTCGCTCGATGTCCCTTGTCCCTTGTCGCTCGGTGTCCCTTTCCCTTGTCGCTCGTTGTCCCTTGTCGCTAGTTTCCCCTTGTCGCTCGTTGTCCCTTGTCGCTCGTTGTCCCTTGTCGCTCGTTGTCCCTGTCCCATGTCGCTAGTTGTCCCTTGTGCCTAGTCGCTCGTTGTCCCTTGTCGCTCGATGCCCCTTGTCGCTCGTTGTCCCTTGTCGCTCGTTGTCCCTTGTCGCTCGTTGTCCCTTGTCCCTTGTCGCTCGTTGTCCCTTGTAGCTCGTTGTCCCTTGTCCCTTGTAGCTCGTTGTCCCTTGTCCCTTGTAGCTCGTTGTCCCTTATCGCTCGTTGTCCCTTGTCGCTCGTTGTCCCTTGTCCCGTGTCGCTCGTTGTCCCTTGTCGCTCGTTGTCCCTTGTCGCTCGTTGTCCCTTGTCGCTCGATGTCCCTTGTCGCTCGTTGTCCCAGTCCCTTGTCGCTCGTTGTCCCTGTCCCTTGACGCTCGTTGTCCCTTATCGCTCGTTGTCCCTTGTCGCTCGTTGTCCCTTGTCGCTCGTTGTCCCTTGTCGCTCGTTATCCCTTGTCCGTTGTCGCTCGTTATCCCTTGTCCCTTGTCGCTCGTTGTCCCTTGTGCCTAGTCGCTATTGTCCCTAGTCGCTCGTTGTCCCTTGTCGCTCGATGTCCCTTGTCGCTCGTTGTCCCTTATCCCTGGTCGCTCGTTGTCCCTTGTCCCTTGTCGCTCGTTGTCCCTTGTCCCGTGTCGCTCGTTGTCCCTTGTCGCTCGTTGTCCCTTGTCGCTCGTTGTCCCTTGTCGCTCGATGTCCCTTGTCGTTTGTTGTCCCTTGTCCCTTGTCGCTCGTTGTCCCTTGTCCCTAGTCGCTCTTTGTCCCTTGTCGCTCGATGTCCCTTGTCGCTCGTTCTCCCTTGTCCCTAGTCGCTCTTCTTGTCCCTAGTCGCTCGTTGTCCCTTGTCCCTTGTCGCTCGTTGTCCCTTGTCGCTCGATGTCCCTTGTCCCTTGTCGCTCGTTGTCCCTTGTCGCTCGGTGTCCCTTTCCCTTGTCGCTCGTTGTCCCTTGTCGCTAGTTTCCCCTTGTCGCTCGTTGTCCCTTGTCGCTCGTTGTCCCTTGTCGCTCGTTGTCCCTTGTCGCTCGTTGTCCCTTGTCGCTCGTCGTTCGTTGTCCCTTGTCGCTCGTCGTTCGTTGTCCCTTGTCGCTCGTCGTTCGTTGTCCCTTGTCCCTTGTCGCTCGTTGTCCCTTGTCGCTCGTTGTCCCTTGTCGCTCGTTGTCCCGTGTCGCTCGTTGTCCCTTGTCCCGTGTCGCTCGTTGTCCCTTGTCCCTTGTCGCTCGTTGTCCCTGGTCGCTCGTTGTCCCTTGTCCCTTGTCCCTTGTCCCTTGTCCCTTGTCCCTTGTCCCTTGTCCCTTGTCCCTTGTCCCTTGTCCCTTGTCCCTTGTCCCTTGTCCCTTGTCCCTTGTCCCTTGTCCCTTGTCCCTTGTCCCTTGTCCCTTGTCCCTTGTCCCTTGTCCCTTGTCCCTTGTCCCTTGTCCCTTGTCCCTTGTCCCTTGTCCCTTGTCCCTTGTCCCTTGTCCCTTGTCCCTTGTCCCTTGTCCCTTGTCCCTTGTCCCTTGTCCCTTGTCCCTTGTCCCTTGTCCCTTGTCCCTTGTCCCTTGTCCCTTGTCCCTTGTCCCTTGTCCCTTGTCCCTTGTCCCTTGTCCCTTGTCCCTTGTCCCTTGTCCCTTGTCCCTTGTCCCTTGTCCCTTGTCCCTTGTCCCTTGTCCCTTGTCCCTTGTCCCTTGTCCCTTGTCCCTTGTCCCTTGTCCCTTGTCCCTTGTCCCTTGTCCCTTGTCCCTTGTCCCTTGTCCCTTGTCCCTTGTCCCTTGTCCCTTGTCCCTTGTCCCTTGTCCCTTGTCCCTTGTCCCTTGTCCCTTGTCCCTTGTCCCTTGTCCCTTGTCCCTTGTCCCTTGTCCCTTGTCCCTTGTCCCTTGTCCCTTGTCCCTTGTCCCTTGTCCCTTGTCCCTTGTCCCTTGTCCCTTGTCCCTTGTCCCTTGTCCCTTGTCCCTTGTCCCTTGTCCCTTGTCCCTTGTCCCTTGTCCCTTGTCCCTTGTCCCTTGTCCCTTGTCCCTTGTCCCTTGTCCCTTGTCCCTTGTCCCTTGTCCCTTGTCCCTTGTCCCTTGTCCCTTGTCCCTTGTCCCTTGTCCCTTGTCCCTTGTCCCTTGTCCCTTGTCCCTTGTCCCTTGTCCCTTGTCCCTTGTCCCTTGTCCCTTGTCCCTTGTCCCTTGTCCCTTGTCCCTTGTCCCTTGTCCCTTGTCCCTTGTCCCTTGTCCCTTGTCCCTTGTCCCTTGTCCCTTGTCCCTTGTCCCTTGTCCCTTGTCCCTTGTCCCTTGTCCCTTGTCCCTTGTCCCTTGTCCCTTGTCCCTTGTCCCTTGTCCCTTGTCCCTTGTCCCTTGTCCCTTGTCCCTTGTCCCTTGTCCCTTGTCCCTTGTCCCTTGTCCCTTGTCCCTTGTCCCTTGTCCCTTGTCCCTTGTCCCTTGTCCCTTGTCCCTTGTCCCTTGTCCCTTGTCCCTTGTCCCTTGTCCCTTGTCCCTTGTCCCTTGTCCCTTGTCCCTTGTCCCTTGTCCCTTGTCCCTTGTCCCTTGTCCCTTGTCCCTTGTCCCTTGTCCCTTGTCCCTTGTCCCTTGTCCCTTGTCCCTTGTCCCTTGTCCCTTGTCCCTTGTCCCTTGTCCCTTGTCCCTTGTCCCTTGTCCCTTGTCCCTTGTCCCTTGTCCCTTGTCCCTTGTCCCTTGTCCCTTGTCCCTTGTCCCTTGTCCCTTGTCCCTTGTCCCTTGTCCCTTGTCCCTTGTCCCTTGTCCCTTGTCCCTTGTCCCTTGTCCCTTGTCCCTTGTCCCTTGTCCCTTGTCCCTTGTCCCTTGTCCCTTGTCCCTTGTCCCTTGTCCCTTGTCCCTTGTCCCTTGTCCCTTGTCCCTTGTCCCTTGTCCCTTGTCCCTTGTCCCTTGTCCCTTGTCCCTTGTCCCTTGTCCCTTGTCCCTTGTCCCTTGTCCCTTGTCCCTTGTCCCTTGTCCCTTGTCCCTTGTCCCTTGTCCCTTGTCCCTTGTCCCTTGTCCCTTGTCCCTTGTCCCTTGTCCCTTGTCCCTTGTCCCTTGTCCCTTGTCCCTTGTCCCTTGTCCCTTGTCCCTTGTCCCTTGTCCCTTGTCCCTTGTCCCTTGTCCCTTGTCCCTTGTCCCTTGTCCCTTGTCCCTTGTCCCTTGTCCCTTGTCCCTTGTCCCTTGTCCCTTGTCCCTTGTCCCTTGTCCCTTGTCCCTTGTCCCTTGTCCCTTGTCCCTTGTCCCTTGTCCCTTGTCCCTTGTCCCTTGTCCCTTGTCCCTTGTCCCTTGTCCCTTGTCCCTTGTCCCTTGTCCCTTGTCCCTTGTCCCTTGTCCCTTGTCCCTTGTCCCTTGTCCCTTGTCCCTTGTCCCTTGTCCCTTGTCCCTTGTCCCTTGTCCCTTGTCCCTTGTCCCTTGTCCCTTGTCCCTTGTCCCTTGTCCCTTGTCCCTTGTCCCTTGTCCCTTGTCCCTTGTCCCTTGTCCCTTGTCCCTTGTCCCTTGTCCCTTGTCCCTTGTCCCTTGTCCCTTGTCCCTTGTCCCTTGTCCCTTGTCCCTTGTCCCTTGTCCCTTGTCCCTTGTCCCTTGTCCCTTGTCCCTTGTCCCTTGTCCCTTGTCCCTTGTCCCTTGTCCCTTGTCCCTTGTCCCTTGTCCCTTGTCCCTTGTCCCTTGTCCCTTGTCCCTTGTCCCTTGTCCCTTGTCCCTTGTCCCTTGTCGCTCGTTGTCCCTTGTCCCTCTTTGTCCCTTGTCCCTCTTTGTCCCTTGTCGCTCGTTGTCCCTTGTCGCTCGTTGGCCCTTGTCGCTCGTTGTCCCTTGTCCCACGTTGTCCCTCGTTGTCCCTTGTCGCTCGTTGTCCCTTGTCGCTCGTTGTCCCTTGTCGCTCGTTGTCCATTGTCCCACGTTGTCCCTTATCCCTCGTTGTCCCTTGTCCCTCGTTGTCCCTTGTCGCTCTTTGTCCCTTGTCGCTCGTTGTCCCTTGTCCCTCGTTGTGCCTTGTCGCTCGTTGTCCCTTGTCGCTCGTTGTCCCTTGTCGCTCGTTGTCCCTTGTCCCTCGTTGTCCCTTGTCCCTCGTTGTCCCTTGTCCCTCGTTATTCCTTGTCCCTTGTCGCTCGTTGTCCCTTGTCCCTCGTTGTCCCTTGTCGCTCGTTGTCCCTTGTCGCTCGTTGTCCCTTGTCGCTCGTTGTCCCTTGTCGCTCGTTGTCCCTTGTCGCTCGTTGTCCCTTGTCGCTCGATGTCCCTTGTCCCTCGTTGTCCCTTGTCACTCGTTGTCCCTTGTCGCTCGTTGTCCCTTGTCGCTCGTTGTCCCTTGTCCCACGTTGTCCCTTATCCCTCGTTGTCCCTTGTCCTTCGTTGTCCCTCGTTGTCCCTTGTCCCTCGTTGTGCCTTGTCGCTCTTTGTCCCTTGTCGCTCGTTGTCCCTTGTCGCTCGTTGTCCCTTGTCGCTCGTTGTCCCTTGTCCCTCGTTGTGCCTTGTCGCTCGTTGTCCCTTGTCCCTCGTTGTGCCTTGTCGCTCGTTGTCCCTTGTCGCTCGTTGTCCCTTGTCGCTCGTTGTCCCTCGTTATCCCTTGTCCCTTGCCCCTCGTTGTCCCTTGTCGCTCGTTGTCCCTTGTCCCTCGTTATCCCTTGTCCCTCGTTATCCATTGTCCCTTGCCCCTCGTTATCCCTTGTCGCTCTTTGTCCCTTGTCGCTCTTTGTCCCTTGTCCCTCGTTGTGCCTTGTCCCTCGTTGTCCCTTGCC
>OX377623.1:84191-127857 GCA_947397865.1 Polietes domitor
CGACAAGGGACAACGAGGGACAAGGGACAACGTGGGACAACGAGGGACAAGGGACAACGAGCGACAAGGGACAACGAGCGACAAGGGACAAAGAGCGACAAGGGACAACGAGGGATAAGGGACAACGTGGGACAAGGGACAACGAGCGACAAGGGACAACGAGCGACAAGGGACAACGAGCGACAAGGGACAACGAGCGACAAGGGACAAGGGACAACGAGCGACAAGGGACAAGGGACAACGAGCGACAAGGGACAACGAGCGACAAGGGACAACGAGGGACAAGGGACAACGAAGGACAAGGGACAACGTGGGACAAGGGACAACGAGCGACAAGGGACAAAGAGCGACAAGGGACAACAAGGGACAAGGGACAAGGGACAAGGGACAAGGGACAAGGGACAAGGGACAAGGGACAAGGGACAAGGGACAAGGGACAAGGGACAAGGGACAAGGGACAAGGGACAAGGGACAAGGGACAAGGGACAAGGGACAAGGGACAAGGGACAAGGGACAAGGGACAAGGGACAAGGGACAAGGGACAAGGGACAAGGGACAAGGGACAAGGGACAAGGGACAAGGGACAAGGGACAAGGGACAAGGGACAAGGGACAAGGGACAAGGGACAAGGGACAAGGGACAAGGGACAAGGGACAAGGGACAAGGGACAAGGGACAAGGGACAAGGGACAAGGGACAAGGGACAAGGGACAAGGGACAAGGGACAAGGGACAAGGGACAAGGGACAAGGGACAAGGGACAAGGGACAAGGGACAAGGGACAAGGGACAAGGGACAAGGGACAAGGGACAAGGGACAAGGGACAAGGGACAAGGGACAAGGGACAAGGGACAAGGGACAAGGGACAAGGGACAAGGGACAAGGGACAAGGGACAAGGGACAAGGGACAAGGGACAAGGGACAAGGGACAAGGGACAAGGGACAAGGGACAAGGGACAAGGGACAAGGGACAAGGGACAAGGGACAAGGGACAAGGGACAAGGGACAAGGGACAAGGGACAAGGGACAAGGGACAAGGGACAAGGGACAAGGGACAAGGGACAAGGGACAAGGGACAAGGGACAAGGGACAAGGGACAAGGGACAAGGGACAAGGGACAAGGGACAAGGGACAAGGGACAAGGGACAAGGGACAAGGGACAAGGGACAAGGGACAAGGGACAAGGGACAAGGGACAAGGGACAAGGGACAAGGGACAAGGGACAAGGGACAAGGGACAAGGGACAAGGGACAAGGGACAAGGGACAAGGGACAAGGGACAAGGGACAAGGGACAAGGGACAAGGGACAAGGGACAAGGGACAAGGGACAAGGGACAAGGGACAAGGGACAAGGGACAAGGGACAAGGGACAAGGGACAAGGGACAAGGGACAAGGGACAAGGGACAAGGGACAAGGGACAAGGGACAAGGGACAAGGGACAAGGGACAAGGGACAAGGGACAAGGGACAAGGGACAAGGGACAAGGGACAAGGGACAAGGGACAAGGGACAAGGGACAAGGGACAAGGGACAAGGGACAAGGGACAAGGGACAAGGGACAAGGGACAAGGGACAAGGGACAAGGGACAAGGGACAAGGGACAAGGGACAAGGGACAACGAGCGACAAGGGACAACGAGCGACAAGGGACAACGAGCGACAAGGGACAACGAGCGACAAGGGACAACGAGCGACAAGGGACAACGAGCGACAAGGGACAACGAGCGACAAGGGACAACGAGGGACAAGGGACAACGAGCGACAAGGGACAACGAGCGACAAGGGACAACGAGCGACAAGGGACAACGAGCGACAAGGGACAACGAGCGACAAGGGACAACGAAGGACAAGGGACAAAGTGGGACAAGGGACAAGGGACAACGAGGGACCAGGGATAACGAGGGACAAGGGATAACGAGGGACAAGGGACAACGAGCGACAAGGCACAACGAGGGACAACGAGCGACAAGGGACAACGAGCGACAAGGGACAACGAGCGACAAGGGACAACGAGGGACAAGGGACAACGAGGGACAAGGGACAACGTGGGACAACGAGGGACAAGGGACAACGAGCGACAAGGGACAACGAGCGACAAGGGACAACGAGTGACAAGGGACAACGAGGGATAAGGGACAACGTGGGACAAGGGACAACGAGCGACAAGGGACAAGGGACAAAGAGCGACAAGGGACAACGAGCGACAAGGGACAACGAGCGACAAGGGACAACGAGCGACAAGGGACAACGAGCGAGGGACAAGGGACAAGGGACAAGGGACAAGGGACAAGGGACAAGGGACAAGGGACAAGGGACAAGGGACAAGGGACAAGGGACAAGGGACAAGGGACAAGGGACAAGGGACAAGGGACAAGGGACAAGGGACAAGGGACAAGGGACAAGGGACAAGGGACAAAGGACAAGGGACAAGGGACAAGGGACAAGGGACAAGGGACAAGGGACAAGGGACAAGGGACAAGGGACAAGGGACAAGGGACAAGGGACAAGGGACAAGGGACAAGGGACAAGGGACAAGGGACAAGGGACAAGGGACAAGGGACAAGGGACAAGGGACAAGGGACAAGGGACAAGGGACAAGGGACAAGGGACAAGGGACAAGGGACAAGGGACAAGGGACAAGGGACAAGGGACAAGGGACAAGGGACAAGGGACAAGGGACAAGGGACAAGGGACAAGGGACAAGGGACAAGGGACAAGGGACAAGGGACAAGGGACAAGGGACAAGGGACAAGGGACAAGGGACAAGGGACAAGGGACAAGGGACAAGGGACAAGGGACAAGGGACAAGGGACAAGGGACAAGGGACAAGGGACAAGGGACAAGGGACAAGGGACAAGGGACAAGGGACAAGGGACAAGGGACAAGGGACAAGGGACAAGGGACAAGGGACAAGGGACAAGGGACAAGGGACAAGGGACAAGGGACAAGGGACAAGGGACAAGGGACAAGGGACAAGGGACAAGGGACAAGGGACAAGGGACAAGGGACAAGGGACAAGGGACAAGGGACAAGGGACAAGGGACAAGGGACAAGGGACAAGGGACAAGGGACAAGGGACAAGGGACAAGGGACAAGGGACAAGGGACAAGGGACAAGGGACAAGGGACAAGGGACAAGGGACAAGGGACAAGGGACAAGGGACAAGGGACAAGGGACAAGGGACAAGGGACAAGGGACAAGGGACAAGGGACAAGGGACAAGGGACAAGGGACAAGGGACAAGGGACAAGGGACAAGGGACAAGGGACAAGGGACAAGGGACAAGGGACAAGGGACAAGGGACAAGGGACAAGGGACAAGGGACAAGGGACAAGGGACAAGGGACAAGGGACAAGGGACAAGGGACAAGGGACAAGGGACAAGGGACAAGGGACAAGGGACAAGGGACAAGGGACAAGGGACAAGGGACAAGGGACAAGGGACAAGGGACAAGGGACAAGGGACAAGGGACAAGGGACAAGGGACAAGGGACAAGGGACAAGGGACAAGGGACAAGGGACAAGGGACAAGGGACAAGGGACAAGGGACAAGGGACAAGGGACAAGGGACAAGGGACAAGGGACAAGGGACAAGGGACAAGGGACAAGGGACAAGGGACAAGGGACAAGGGACAAGGGACAAGGGACAAGGGACAAGGGACAAGGGACAAGGGACAAGGGACAAGGGACAAGGGACAAGGGACAAGGGACAAGGGACAAGGGACAAGGGACAAGGGACAAGGGACAAGGGACAAGGGACAAGGGACAAGGGACAAGGGACAAGGGACAAGGGACAAGGGACAAGGGACAAGGGACAAGGGACAAGGGACAAGGGACAAGGGACAAGGGACAAGGGACAAGGGACAAGGGACAAGGGACAAGGGACAAGGGACAAGGGACAAGGGACAAGGGACAAGGGACAAGGGACAAGGGACAAGGGACAAGGGACAAGGGACAAGGGACAAGGGACAAGGGACAAGGGACAAGGGACAAGGGACAAGGGACAAGGGACAAGGGACAAGGGACAAGGGACAAGGGACAAGGGACAAGGGACAAGGGACAAGGGACAAGGGACAAGGGACAAGGGACAAGGGACAAGGGACAAGGGACAAGGGACAAGGGACAAGGGACAAGGGACAAGGGACAAGGGACAAGGGACAAGGGACAAGGGACAAGGGACAAGGGACAAGGGACAAGGGACAAGGGACAAGGGACAAGGGACAAGGGACAAGGGACAAGGGACAAGGGACAAGGGACAAGGGACAAGGGACAAGGGACAAGGGACAAGGGACAAGGGACAAGGGACAAGGGACAAGGGACAAGGGACAAGGGACAAGGGACAAGGGACAAGGGACAAGGGACAAGGGACAAGGGACAAGGGACAAGGGACAAGGGACAAGGGACAAGGGACAAGGGACAAGGGACAAGGGACAAGGGACAAGGGACAAGGGACAAGGGACAAGGGACAAGGGACAAGGGACAAGGGACAAGGGACAAGGGACAAGGGACAAGGGACAAGGGACAAGGGACAAGGGACAAGGGACAAGGGACAAGGGACAAGGGACAAGGGACAAGGGACAAGGGACAAGGGACAAGGGACAAGGGACAAGGGACAAGGGACAAGGGACAAGGGACAAGGGACAAGGGACAAGGGACAAGGGACAAGGGACAAGGGACAAGGGACAAGGGACAAGGGACAAGGGACAAGGGACAAGGGACAAGGGACAAGGGACAAGGGACAAGGGACAAGGGACAAGGGACAAGGGACAAGGGACAAGGGACAAGGGACAAGGGACAAGGGACAAGGGACAAGGGACAAGGGACAAGGGACAAGGGACAAGGGACAAGGGACAAGGGACAAGGGACAAGGGACAAGGGACAAGGGACAAGGGACAAGGGACAAGGGACAAGGGACAAGGGACAAGGGACAAGGGACAAGGGACAAGGGACAAGGGACAAGGGACAAGGGACAAGGGACAAGGGACAAGGGACAAGGGACAAGGGACAAGGGACAAGGGACAAGGGACAAGGGACAAGGGACAAGGGACAAGGGACAAGGGACAAGGGACAAGGGACAAGGGACAAGGGACAAGGGACAAGGGACAAGGGACAAGGGACAAGGGACAAGGGACAAGGGACAAGGGACAAGGGACAAGGGACAAGGGACAAGGGACAAGGGACAAGGGGCAAGGGACAAGGGACAAGGGACAAGGGACAAGGGACAAGGGACAAGGGACAAGGGACAAGGGACAAGGGACAAGGGACAAGGGACAAGGGACAAGGGACAAGGGACAAGGGACAAGGGACAAGGGGCAAGGGACAAGGGACAAGGGACAAGGGACAAGGGACAAGGGGCAAGGGACAAGGGACAAGGGACAAGGGACAAGGGACAAGGGACAAGGGACAAGGGAACACGTGGGACAAGGGACAATGGACAATGGACAAGGGACAACGAGCGACAAGGGACAACGAGCGACAAGGGACAACGAGCGACAAGGGACAACGAGCGACAAGGGACAACGAGCGACAAGGGACAACGAGGGACAAGGGACAACGAGCGACAAGGGACAACGAGCGACAAGGGACAACGAGCGACAAGGGACAACGAGGGACAAGGGACAACGAAGGACAAGGGACAACGTGGGACAAGGGACAACGAGCGACAAGGGACAAGGGACAACGAGGGACAAGGGATAACGAGGGACAAGGGATAACGAGGGACAAGGGACAACGAGCGACAAGGCACAACGAGGGACAACGAGCGACAAGGCACAACGAGGGACAACGAGCGACAAGGGACAACGAGCGACAAGGGACAACGAGGGACAAGGGACAACGAGGGACAAGGGACAACGAGGGATAAGGGACAACGTGGGACAAGGGACAACGAGCGACAAGGGACAACGAGCGACAAGGGACAACGAGCAACAAGGGACAACGAGCGACAAGGGACAACGAGCGACAAGGGACAACGAGGGACAAGGGACAACGAAGGACAAGGGACAACGTGGGACAAGGGACAACGAGCGACAAGGCACAACGAGGGACAACGAGGGACAAGGGACAACGAGCGACAAGGGACAACGAGCGACAAGGGACAAAGAGCGACAAGGGACAACGAGGGACAAGGGACAACGAGGGACAAGGGACAACGAGGGATAAGGGACAACGTGGGACAAGGGACAACGAGCGACAAGGGACAACGAGCGACAAGGGACAACGAGCGACAAGGGACAACGAGCGACAAGGGACAACGAGCGACAAGGGACAACGAGCGACAAGGGACAACGAGCGACAAGGGACAACGAGGGACAAGGGACAACGAAGGACAAGGGACAACGAGCGACAAGGGACAAAGAGCGACAAGGGACAACGAGCGACAAGGGACAACGAGTGACAAGGGACAACGAGGGATAAGGGACAACGTGGGACAAGGGACAACGAGCGACAAGGGACAAGGGACAAAGAGCGACAAGGGACAACGAGCGACAAGGGACAACGAGGGGCAAAGACAATGGATAACGAGGGACAAGGGATAACGAGGGACAAGGGACAACGAGGGACAAGGGACAACGAGGGACAAGGGACAAAGAGCGACAAGGGACAACGAGGGGCAAGGGACAAGGGATAACGAGGGACAAGGGATAACGAGGGACAAGGGACAACGAGGGACAAGGGACAACGAGCGACAAGGGACAACGAGCGACAAGGGACAACGAGCGACAAGGGATAACGAGGGACAAGGGATAACGAGGAACAAGGGACAACGAGCGACAAGGGACAACGAGCGACAAGGGACAACGAGCGACAAGGGACAACGAGGGGCAAGAGACAACGAGGGACAAGGGACAACGAGCGACAAGGGACAACGAGGGATAAGGGACAACGAGGGACAAGGGACAATGATCGACAAGGGACAACGAGGGGCAAGGGACAACGAGGGGCAAGGGACAACGAGGGATAAGGGACAACGAGGGACAAGGGACAAGGGACAACGAGGGACAAGGGACAAGGGACAAGGGACAAGGGACAAGGGACAAGGGACAAGGGACAAGGGACAAGGGACAAGGGACAAGGGACAAGGGACAAGGGACAAGGGACAAGGGACAAGGGACAAGGGACAAGGGACAAGGGACAAGGGACAAGGGACAAGGGACAAGGGACAAGGGACAAGGGACAAGGGACAAGGGACAAGGGACAAGGGACAAGGGACAAGGGACAAGGGACAAGGGACAAGGGACAAGGGACAAGGGACAAGGGACAAGGGACAAGGGACAAGGGACAAGGGACAAGGGACAAGGGACAAGGGACAAGGGACAAGGGACAAGGGACAAGGGACAAGGGACAAGGGACAAGGGACAAGGGACAAGGGACAAGGGACAAGGGACAAGGGACAAGGGACAAGGGACAAGGGACAAGGGACAAGGGACAAGGGACAAGGGACAAGGGACAAGGGACAAGGGACAAGGGACAAGGGACAAGGGACAAGGGACAAGGGACAAGGGACAAGGGACAAGGGACAAGGGACAAGGGACAAGGGACAAGGGACAAGGGACAAGGGACAAGGGACAAGGGACAAGGGACAAGGGACAAGGGACAAGGGACAAGGGACAAGGGACAAGGGACAAGGGACAAGGGACAAGGGACAAGGGACAAGGGACAAGGGACAAGGGACAAGGGACAAGGGACAAGGGACAAGGGACAAGGGACAAGGGACAAGGGACAAGGGACAAGGGACAAGGGACAAGGGACAAGGGACAAGGGACAAGGGACAAGGGACAAGGGACAAGGGACAAGGGACAAGGGACAAGGGACAAGGGACAAGGGACAAGGGACAAGGGACAAGGGACAAGGGACAAGGGACAAGGGACAAGGGACAAGGGACAAGGGACAAGGGACAAGGGACAAGGGACAAGGGACAAGGGACAAGGGACAAGGGACAAGGGACAAGGGACAAGGGACAAGGGACAAGGGACAAGGGACAAGGGACAAGGGACAAGGGACAAGGGACAAGGGACAAGGGACAAGGGACAAGGGACAAGGGACAAGGGACAAGGGACAAGGGACAAGGGACAAGGGACAAGGGACAAGGGACAAGGGACAAGGGACAAGGGACAAGGGACAAGGGACAAGGGACAAGGGACAAGGGACAAGGGACAAGGGACAAGGGACAAGGGACAAGGGACAAGGGACAAGGGACAAGGGACAAGGGACAAGGGACAAGGGACAAGGGACAAGGGACAAGGGACAAGGGACAAGGGACAAGGGACAAGGGACAAGGGACAAGGGACAAGGGACAAGGGACAAGGGACAAGGGACAAGGGACAAGGGACAAGGGACAAGGGACAAGGGACAAGGGACAAGGGACAAGGGACAAGGGACAAGGGACAAGGGACAAGGGACAAGGGACAAGGGACAAGGGACAAGGGACAAGGGACAAGGGACAAGGGACAAGGGACAAGGGACAAGGGACAAGGGACAAGGGACAAGGGACAAGGGACAAGGGACAAGGGACAAGGGACAAGGGACAAGGGACAAGGGACAAGGGACAAGGGACAAGGGACAAGGGACAAGGGACAAGGGACAAGGGACAAGGGACAAGGGACAAGGGACAAGGGACAAGGGACAAGGGACAAGGGACAAGGGACAAGGGACAAGGGACAAGGGACAAGGGACAAGGGACAAGGGACAAGGGACAAGGGACAAGGGACAAGGGACAAGGGACAAGGGACAAGGGACAAGGGACAAGGGACAAGGGACAAGGGACAAGGGACAAGGGACAAGGGACAAGGGACAAGGGACAAGGGACAAGGGACAAGGGACAAGGGACAAGGGACAAGGGACAAGGGACAAGGGACAAGGGACAAGGGACAAGGGACAAGGGACAAGGGACAAGGGACAAGGGACAAGGGACAAGGGACAAGGGACAAGGGACAAGGGACAAGGGACAAGGGACAAGGGACAAGGGACAAGGGACAAGGGACAAGGGACAAGGGACAAGGGACAAGGGACAAGGGACAAGGGACAAGGGACAAGGGACAAGGGACAAGGGACAAGGGACAAGGGACAAGGGACAAGGGACAAGGGACAAGGGACAAGGGACAAGGGACAAGGGACAAGGGACAAGGGACAAGGGACAAGGGACAAGGGACAAGGGACAAGGGACAAGGGACAAGGGACAAGGGACAAGGGACAAGGGACAAGGGACAAGGGACAAGGGACAAGGGACAAGGGACAAGGGACAAGGGACAAGGGACAAGGGACAAGGGACAAGGGACAAGGGACAAGGGACAAGGGACAAGGGACAAGGGACAAGGGACAAGGGACAAGGGACAAGGGACAAGGGACAAGGGACAAGGGACAAGGGACAAGGGACAAGGGACAAGGGACAAGGGACAAGGGACAAGGGACAAGGGACAAGGGACAAGGGACAAGGGACAAGGGACAAGGGACAAGGGACAAGGGACAAGGGACAAGGGACAAGGGACAAGGGACAAGGGACAAGGGACAAGGGACAAGGGACAAGGGACAAGAGACAAGGGACAAGGGACAAGGGACAAGGGACAAGGGACAAGGGACAAGGGACAAGGGACAAGGGACAAGGGACAAGGGACAAGGGACAAGGGACAAGGGACAAGGGACAAGGGACAAGGGACAAGGGACAAGGGACAAGGGACAAGGGACAAGGGACAAGGGACAAGGGACAAGGGACAAGGGACAAGGGACAAGGGACAAGGGACAAGGGACAAGGGACAAGGGACAAGGGACAAGGGACAAGGGACAAGGGACAAGGGACAAGGGACAAGGGACAAGGGACAAGGGACAAGGGACAAGGGACAAGGGACAAGGGACAAGGGACAAGGGACAAGGGACAAGGGACAAGGGACAAGGGACAAGGGACAAGGGACAAGGGACAAGGGACAAGGGACAAGGGAACACGTGGGACAAGGGACAATGGACAATGGACAAGGGACAACGAGCGACAAGGGACAACGAGCGACAAGGGACAACGAGCGACAAGGGACAACGAGCGACAAGGGACAACGAGGGACAAGGGACAACGAGCGACAAGGGACAACGAGCGACAAGGGACAACGAGCGACAAGGGACAACGAGCGACAAGGGACAACGAGGGACAAGGGACAACGAAGGACAAGGGACAACGTGGGACAAGGGACAACGAGCGACAAGGGACAAGGGACAACGAGGGACAAGGGATAACGAGGGACAAGGGATAACGAGGGACAAGGGACAACGAGCGACAAGGCACAACGAGGGACAACGAGCGACAAGGCACAACGAGGGACAACGAGCGACAAGGGACAACGAGCGACAAGGGACAACGAGGGACAAGGGACAACGAGGGACAAGGGACAACGAGGGATAAGGGACAACGTGGGACAAGGGACAACGAGCGACAAGGGACAACGAGCGACAAGGGACAACGAGCAACAAGGGACAACGAGCGACAAGGGACAACGAGCGACAAGGGACAACGAGGGACAAGGGACAACGAAGGACAAGGGACAACGTGGGACAAGGGACAACGAGCGACAAGGCACAACGAGGGACAACGAGGGACAAGGGACAACGAGCGACAAGGGACAACGAGCGACAAGGGACAAAGAGCGACAAGGGACAACGAGGGACAAGGGACAACGAGGGACAAGGGACAACGAGGGATAAGGGACAACGTGGGACAAGGGACAACGAGCGACAAGGGACAACGAGCGACAAGGGACAACGAGCGACAAGGGACAACGAGCGACAAGGGACAACGAGCGACAAGGGACAACGAGGGACAAGGGACAACGAAGGACAAGGGACAACGAGCGACAAGGGACAAAGAGCGACAAGGGACAACGAGCGACAAGGGACAACGAGTGACAAGGGACAACGAGGGATAAGGGACAACGTGGGACAAGGGACAACGAGCGACAAGGGACAAGGGACAAAGAGCGACAAGGGACAACGAGCGACAAGGGACAACGAGCGACAAGGGACAACGAGGGGCAAAGACAATGGATAACGAGGGACAAGGGATAACGAGGGACAAGGGACAACGAGGGACAAGGGACAACGAGGGACAAGGGACAAAGAGCGACAAGGGACAACGAGGGGCAAGGGACAAGGGATAACGAGGGACAAGGGATAACGAGGGACAAGGGACAACGAGGGACAAGGGACAACGAGCGACAAGGGACAACGAGCGACAAGGGACAACGAGCGACAAGGGATAACGAGGGACAAGGGATAACGAGGAACAAGGGACAACGAGCGACAAGGGACAACGAGCGACAAGGGACAACGAGCGACAAGGGACAACGAGGGGCAAGAGACAACGAGGGACAAGGGACAACGAGCGACAAGGGACAACGAGGGATAAGGGACAACGAGGGACAAGGGACAATGATCGACAAGGGACAACGAGGGGCAAGGGACAACGAGGGGCAAGGGACAACGAGGGATAAGGGACAACGAGGGATAAGGGACAACGAGGGACAAGGGACAAGGGACAACGAGGGACAAGGGACAAGGGACAACGAGGGACAAGGGACAAGGGACAAGGGACAAGGGACAAGGGACAAGGGACAAGGGACAAGGGACAAGGGACAAGGGACAAGGGACAAGGGACAAGGGACAAGGGACAAGGGACAAGGGACAAGGGACAAGGGACAAGGGACAAGGGACAAGGGACAAGGGACAAGGGACAAGGGACAAGGGACAAGGGACAAGGGACAAGGGACAAGGGACAAGGGACAAGGGACAAGGGACAAGGGACAAGGGACAAGGGACAAGGGACAAGGGACAAGGGACAAGGGACAAGGGACAAGGGACAAGGGACAAGGGACAAGGGACAAGGGACAAGGGACAAGGGACAAGGGACAAGGGACAAGGGACAAGGGACAAGGGACAAGGGACAAGGGACAAGGGACAAGGGACAAGGGACAAGGGACAAGGGACAAGGGACAAGGGACAAGGGACAAGGGACAAGGGACAAGGGACAAGGGACAAGGGACAAGGGACAAGGGACAAGGGACAAGGGACAAGGGACAAGGGACAAGGGACAAGGGACAAGGGACAAGGGACAAGGGACAAGGGACAAGGGACAAGGGACAAGGGACAAGGGACAAGGGACAAGGGACAAGGGACAAGGGACAAGGGACAAGGGACAAGGGACAAGGGACAAGGGACAAGGGACAAGGGACAAGGGACAAGGGACAAGGGACAAGGGACAAGGGACAAGGGACAAGGGACAAGGGACAAGGGACAAGGGACAAGGGACAAGGGACAAGGGACAAGGGACAAGGGACAAGGGACAAGGGACAAGGGACAAGGGACAAGGGACAAGGGACAAGGGACAAGGGACAAGGGACAAGGGACAAGGGACAAGGGACAAGGGACAAGGGACAAGGGACAAGGGACAAGGGACAAGGGACAAGGGACAAGGGACAAGGGACAAGGGACAAGGGACAAGGGACAAGGGACAAGGGACAAGGGACAAGGGACAAGGGACAAGGGACAAGGGACAAGGGACAAGGGACAAGGGACAAGGGACAAGGGACAAGGGACAAGGGACAAGGGACAAGGGACAAGGGACAAGGGACAAGGGACAAGGGACAAGGGACAAGGGACAAGGGACAAGGGACAAGGGACAAGGGACAAGGGACAAGGGACAAGGGACAAGGGACAAGGGACAAGGGACAAGGGACAAGGGACAAGGGACAAGGGACAAGGGACAAGGGACAAGGGACAAGGGACAAGGGACAAGGGACAAGGGACAAGGGACAAGGGACAAGGGACAAGGGACAAGGGACAAGGGACAAGGGACAAGGGACAAGGGACAAGGGACAAGGGACAAGGGACAAGGGACAAGGGACAAGGGACAAGGGACAAGGGACAAGGGACAAGGGACAAGGGACAAGGGACAAGGGACAAGGGACAAGGGACAAGGGACAAGGGACAAGGGACAAGGGACAAGGGACAAGGGACAAGGGACAAGGGACAAGGGACAAGGGACAAGGGACAAGGGACAAGGGACAAGGGACAAGGGACAAGGGACAAGGGACAAGGGACAAGGGACAAGGGACAAGGGACAAGGGACAAGGGACAAGGGACAAGGGACAAGGGACAAGGGACAAGGGACAAGGGACAAGGGACAAGGGACAAGGGACAAGGGACAAGGGACAAGGGACAAGGGACAAGGGACAAGGGACAAGGGACAAGGGACAAGGGACAAGGGACAAGGGACAAGGGACAAGGGACAAGGGACAAGGGACAAGGGACAAGGGACAAGGGACAAGGGACAAGGGACAAGGGACAAGGGACAAGGGACAAGGGACAAGGGACAAGGGACAAGGGACAAGGGACAAGGGACAAGGGACAAGGGACAAGGGACAAGGGACAAGGGACAAGGGACAAGGGACAAGGGACAAGGGACAAGGGACAAGGGACAAGGGACAAGGGACAAGGGACAAGGGACAAGGGACAAGGGACAAGGGACAAGGGACAAGGGACAAGGGACAAGGGACAAGGGACAAGGGACAAGGGACAAGGGACAAGGGACAAGGGACAAGGGACAAGGGACAAGGGACAAGGGACAAGGGACAAGGGACAAGGGACAAGGGACAAGGGACAAGGGACAAGGGACAAGGGACAAGGGACAAGGGACAAGGGACAAGGGACAAGGGACAAGGGACAAGGGACAAGGGACAAGGGACAAGGGACAAGGGACAAGGGACAAGGGACAAGGGACAAGGGACAAGGGACAAGGGACAAGGGACAAGGGACAAGGGACAAGGGACAAGGGACAAGGGACAAGGGACAAGGGACAAGGGACAAGGGACAAGGGACAAGGGACAAGGGACAAGGGACAAGGGACAAGGGACAAGGGACAAGGGACAAGGGACAAGGGACAAGGGACAAGGGACAAGGGACAAGGGACAAGGGACAAGGGACAAGGGACAAGGGACAAGGGACAAGGGACAAGGGACAAGGGACAAGGGACAAGGGACAAGGGACAAGGGACAAGGGACAAGGGACAAGGGACAAGGGACAAGGGACAAGGGACAAGGGACAAGGGACAAGGGACAAGGGACAAGGGACAAGGGACAAGGGACAAGGGACAAGGGACAAGGGACAAGGGACAAGGGACAAGGGACAAGGGACAAGGGACAAGGGACAAGGGACAAGGGACAAGGGACAAGGGACAAGGGACAAGGGACAAGGGACAAGGGACAAGGGACAAGGGACAAGGGACAAGGGACAAGGGACAAGGGACAAGGGACAAGGGACAAGGGACAAGGGACAAGGGACAAGGGACAAGGGACAAGGGACAAGGGACAAGGGACAAGGGACAAGGGACAAGGGACAAGGGACAAGGGACAAGGGACAAGGGACAAGGGACAAGGGACAAGGGACAAGGGACAAGGGACAAGGGACAAGGGACAAGGGACAAGGGACAAGGGACAAGGGACAAGGGACAAGGGACAAGGGACAAGGGACAAGGGACAAGGGACAAGGGACAAGGGACAAGGGACAAGGGACAAGGGACAAGGGACAAGGGACAAGGGACAAGGGACAAGGGACAAGGGACAAGGGACAAGGGACAAGGGACAAGGGACAAGGGACAAGGGACAAGGGACAAGGGACAAGGGACAAGGGACAAGGGACAAGGGACAAGGGACAAGGGACAAGGGACAAGGGACAAGGGACAAGGGACAAGGGACAAGGGACAAGGGACAAGGGACAAGGGACAAGGGACAAGGGACAAGGGACAAGGGACAAGGGACAAGGGACAAGGGACAAGGGACAAGGGACAAGGGACAAGGGACAAGGGACAAGGGACAAGGGACAAGGGACAAGGGACAAGGGACAAGGGACAAGGGACAAGGGACAAGGGACAAGGGACAAGGGACAAGGGACAAGGGACAAGGGACAAGGGACAAGGGACAAGGGACAAGGGACAAGGGACAAGGGACAAGGGACAAGGGACAAGGGACAAGGGACAAGGGACAAGGGACAAGGGACAAGGGACAAGGGACAAGGGACAAGGGACAAGGGACAAGGGACAAGGGACAAGGGACAAGGGACAAGGGACAAGGGACAAGGGACAAGGACAAGGGACAAGGGACAAGGGACAAGGGACAAGGGACAAGGGACAAGGGACAAGGGACAAGGGACAAGGGACAAGGGACAAGGGACAAGGGACAAGGGACAAGGGACAAGGGACAAGGGACAAGGGACAAGGGACAAGGGACAAGGGACAAGGGACAAGGGACAAGGGACAAGGGACAAGGGACAAGGGACAAGGGACAAGGGACAAGGGACAAGGGACAAGGGACAAGGGACAAGGGACAAGGGACAAGGGACAAGGGACAAGGGACAAGGGACAAGGGACAAGGGACAAGGGACAAGGGACAAGGGACAAGGGACAAGGGACAAGGGACAAGGGACAAGGGACAAGGGACAAGGGACAAGGGAACACGTGTGACAAGGGACAATGGACAAGGGACAAGGGACAAGGGAACACGTGGGACAAGGGACAAGGGACAAGGGACAAGGGAACACGTGGGACAATGGACAAGGGACAACGAGCGACAAGGGACAACGAGCGACAAGGGACAACGAGCGACAAGGGACAACGAGGGACAAGGGACAACGAGCGACAAGGGACAACGAGCGACAAGGGACAACGAGCGACAAGGGACAACGAGCGACAAGGGACAACGAGGGACAAGGGACAACGAAGGACAAGGGACAACGTGGGACAAGGGACAACGAGCGACAAGGGACAACGAGGGACAAGGGATAACGAGGGACAAGGGATAACGAGGGACAAGGGACAACGAGCGACAAGGCACAACGAGGGACAACGAGCGACAAGGGACAACGAGCGACAAGGGACAACGAGGGACAAGGGACAACGAGGGACAAGGGACAACGAGGGACAAGGGACAACGAGGGATAAGGGACAACGTGGGACAAGGGACAACGAGCGACAAGGGACAACGAGCGACAAGGGACAACGAGCAACAAGGGACAACGAGCGACAAGGGACAACGAGCGACAAGGGACAACGAGGGACAAGGGACAACGAAGGACAAGGGACAACGTGGGACAAGGGACAACGAGCGACAAGGCACAACGAGGGACAACGAGGGACAAGGGACAACGAGCGACAAGGGACAACGAGCGACAAGGGACAAAGAGCGACAAGGGACAACGAGGGACAAGGGACAACGAGGGACAAGGGACAACGAGGGATAAGGGACAACGTGGGACAAGGGACAACGAGCGACAAGGGACAACGAGCGACAAGGGACAACGAGCGACAAGGGACAACGAGCGACAAGGGACAACGAGCGACAAGGGACAACGAGCGACAAGGGACAACGAGCGACAAGGGACAACGAGGGACAAGGGACAACGAAGGACAAGGGACAACGAGCGACAAGGGACAAAGAGCGACAAGGGACAACGAGCGACAAGGGACAACGAGTGACAAGGGACAACGAGGGATAAGGGACAACGTGGGACAAGGGACAACGAGCGACAAGGGACAAGGGACAAAGAGCGACAAGGGACAACGAGCGACAAGGGACAACGAGGGGCAAAGACAATGGATAACGAGGGACAAGGGATAACGAGGGACAAGGGACAACGAGGGACAAGGGACAACGAGGGACAAGGGACAACGAGGGGCAAGGGACAAGGGATAACGAGGGACAAGGGATAACGAGGGACAAGGGACAACGAGGGACAAGGGACAACGAGCGACAAGGGACAACGAGCGACAAGGGACAACGAGCGACAAGGGATAACGAGGGACAAGGGATAACGAGGAACAAGGGACAACGAGCGACAAGGGACAACGAGCGACAAGGGACAACGAGGGGCAAGAGACAACGAGGGACAAGGGACAACGAGCGACAAGGGACAACGAGGGATAAGGGACAACGAGGGACAAGGGACAATGATCGACAAGGGACAACGAGGGGCAAGGGACAACGAGGGGCAAGGGACAACGAGGGATAAGGGACAACGAGGGACAAGGGACAAGGGACAACGAGGGACAAGGGACAAGGGACAAGGGACAAGGGACAAGGGACAAGGGACAAGGGACAAGGGACAAGGGACAAGGGACAAGGGACAAGGGACAAGGGACAAGGGACAAGGGACAAGGGACAAGGGACAAGGGACAAGGGACAAGGGACAAGGGACAAGGGACAAGGGACAAGGGACAAGGGACAAGGGACAAGGGACAAGGGACAAGGGACAAGGGACAAGGGACAAGGGACAAGGGACAAGGGACAAGGGACAAGGGACAAGGGACAAGGGACAAGGGACAAGGGACAAGGGACAAGGGACAAGGGACAAGGGACAAGGGACAAGGGACAAGGGACAAGGGACAAGGGACAAGGGACAACGGACAAGGGACAAGGGACAAGGGACAAGGGACAAGGGACAAGGGACAAGGGACAAGGGACAAGGGACAAGGGACAAGGGACAAGGGACAAGGGACAAGGGACAAGGGACAAGGGACAAGGGACAAGGGACAAGGGACAAGGGACAAGGGACAAGGGACAAGGGACAAGGGACAAGGGACAAGGGACAAGGGACAAGGGACAAGGGACAAGGGACAAGGGACAAGGGACAAGGGACAAGGGACAAGGGACAAGGGACAAGGGACAAGGGACAAGGGACAAGGGACAAGGGACAAGGGACAAGGGACAAGGGACAAGGGACAAGGGACAAGGGACAAGGGACAAGGGACAAGGGACAAGGGACAAGGGACAAGGGACAAGGGACAAGGGACAAGGGACAAGGGACAAGGGACAAGGGACAAGGGACAAGGGACAAGGGACAAGGGACAAGGGACAAGGGACAAGGGACAAGGGACAAGGGACAAGGGACAAGGGACAAGGGACAAGGGACAAGGGACAAGGGACAAGGGACAAGGGACAAGGGACAAGGGACAAGGGACAAGGGACAAGGGACAAGGGACAAGGGACAAGGGACAAGGGACAAGGGACAAGGGACAAGGGACAAGGGACAAGGGACAAGGGACAAGGGACAAGGGACAAGGGACAAGGGACAAGGGACAAGGGACAAGGGACAAGGGACAAGGGACAAGGGACAAGGGACAAGGGACAAGGGACAAGGGACAAGGGACAAGGGACAAGGGACAAGGGACAAGGGACAAGGGACAAGGGACAAGGGACAAGGGACAAGGGACAAGGGACAAGGGACAAGGGACAAGGGACAAGGGACAAGGGACAAGGGACAAGGGACAAGGGACAAGGGACAAGGGACAAGGGACAAGGGACAAGGGACAAGGGACAAGGGACAAGGGACAAGGGACAAGGGACAAGGGACAAGGGACAAGGGACAAGGGACAAGGGACAAGGGACAAGGGACAAGGGACAAGGGACAAGGGACAAGGGACAAGGGACAAGGGACAAGGGACAAGGGACAAGGGACAAGGGACAAGGGACAAGGGACAAGGGACAAGGGACAAGGGACAAGGGACAAGGGACAAGGGACAAGGGACAAGGGACAAGGGACAAGGGACAAGGGACAAGGGACAAGGGACAAGGGACAAGGGACAAGGGACAAGGGACAAGGGACAAGGGACAAGGGACAAGGGACAAGGGACAAGGGACAAGGGACAAGGGACAAGGGACAAGGGACAAGGGACAAGGGACAAGGGACAAGGGACAAGGGACAAGGGACAAGGGACAAGGGACAAGGGACAAGGGACAAGGGACAAGGGACAAGGGACAAGGGACAAGGGACAAGGGACAAGGGACAAGGGACAAGGGACAAGGGACAAGGGACAAGGGACAAGGGACAAGGGACAAGGGACAAGGGACAAGGGACAAGGGACAAGGGACAAGGGACAAGGGACAAGGGACAAGGGACAAGGGACAAGGGACAAGGGACAAGGGACAAGGGACAAGGGACAAGGGACAAGGGACAAGGGACAAGGGACAAGGGACAAGGGACAAGGGACAAGGGACAAGGGACAAGGGACAAGGGACAAGGGACAAGGGACAAGGGACAAGGGACAAGGGACAAGGGACAAGGGACAAGGGACAAGGGACAAGGGACAAGGGACAAGGGACAAGGGACAAGGGACAAGGGACAAGGGACAAGGGACAAGGGACAAGGGACAAGGGACAAGGGACAAGGGACAAGGGACAAGGGACAAGGGACAAGGGACAAGGGACAAGGGACAAGGGACAAGGGACAAGGGACAAGGGACAAGGGACAAGGGACAAGGGACAAGGGACAAGGGACAAGGGACAAGGGACAAGGGACAAGGGACAAGGGACAAGGGACAAGGGACAAGGGACAAGGGACAAGGGACAAGGGACAAGGGACAAGGGACAAGGGACAAGGGACAAGGGACAAGGGACAAGGGACAAGGGACAAGGGACAAGGGACAAGGGACAAGGGACAAGGGACAAGGGACAAGGGACAAGGGACAAGGGACAAGGGACAAGGGACAAGGGACAAGGGACAAGGGACAAGGGACAAGGGACAAGGGACAAGGGACAAGGGACAAGGGACAAGGGACAAGGGACAAGGGACAAGGGACAAGGGACAAGGGACAAGGGACAAGGGACAAGGGACAAGGGACAAGGGACAAGGGACAAGGGACAAGGGACAAGGGACAAGGGACAAGGGACAAGGGACAAGGGACAAGGGACAAGGGACAAGGGACAAGGGACAAGGGACAAGGGACAAGGGACAAGGGACAAGGGACAAGGGACAAGGGACAAGGGACAAGGGACAAGGGACAAGGGACAAGGGACAAGGGACAAGGGACAAGGGACAAGGGACAAGGGACAAGGGACAAGGGACAAGGGACAAGGGACAAGGGACAAGGGACAAGGGACAAGGGACAAGGGACAAGGGACAAGGGACAAGGGACAAGGGACAAGGGACAAGGGACAAGGGACAAGGGACAAGGGACAAGGGACAAGGGACAAGGGACAAGGGACAAGGGACAAGGGACAAGGGACAAGGGACAAGGGACAAGGGACAAGGGACAAGGGACAAGGGACAAGGGACAAGGGACAAGGGACAAGGGACAAGGGACAAGGGACAAGGGACAAGGGACAAGGGACAAGGGACAAGGGACAAGGGACAAGGGACAAGGGACAAGGGACAAGGGACAAGGGACAAGGGACAAGGGACAAGGGACAAGGGACAAGGGACAAGGGACAAGGGACAAGGGACAAGGGACAAGGGACAAGGGACAAGGGACAAGGGACAAGGGACAAGGGACAAGGGACAAGGGACAAGGGACAAGGGACAAGGGACAAGGGACAAGGGACAAGGGACAAGGGACAAGGGACAAGGGACAAGGGACAAGGGACAAGGGACAAGGGACAAGGGACAAGGGACAAGGGACAAGGGACAAGGGACAAGGGACAAGGGACAAGGGACAAGGGACAAGGGACAAGGGACAAGGGACAAGGGACAAGGGACAAGGGACAAGGGACAAGGGACAAGGGACAAGGGACAAGGGACAAGGGACAAGGGACAAGGGACAAGGGACAAGGGACAAGGGACAAGGGACAAGGGACAAGGGACAAGGGACAAGGGACAAGGGACAAGGGACAAGGGACAAGGGACAAGGGACAAGGGACAAGGGACAAGGGACAAGGGACAAGGGACAAGGGACAAGGGACAAGGGACAAGGGACAAGGGACAAGGGACAAGGGACAAGGGACAAGGGACAAGGGACAAGGGACAAGGGACAAGGGACAAGGGACAAGGGACAAGGGACAAGGGACAAGGGACAAGGGACAAGGGACAAGGGACAAGGGACAAGGGACAAGGGACAAGGGACAAGGGACAAGGGACAAGGGACAAGGGACAAGGGACAAGGGACAAGGGACAAGGGACAAGGGACAAGGGACAAGGGACAAGGGACAAGGGACAAGGGACAAGGGACAAGGGACAAGGGACAAGGGACAAGGGACAAGGGACAAGGGACAAGGGACAAGGGACAAGGGACAAGGGACAAGGGACAAGGGACAAGGGACAAGGGACAAGGGACAAGGGACAAGGGACAAGGGACAAGGGACAAGGGACAAGGGACAAGGGACAAGGGACAAGGGACAAGGGACAAGGGACAAGGGACAAGGGACAAGGGACAAGGGACAAGGGACAAGGGACAAGGGACAAGGGACAAGGGACAAGGGACAAGGGACAAGGGACAAGGGACAAGGGACAAGGGACAAGGGACAAGGGACAAGGGACAAGGGACAAGGGACAAGGGACAAGGGACAAGGGACAAGGGACAAGGGACAAGGGACAAGGGACAAGGGACAAGGGACAAGGGACAAGGGACAAGGGACAAGGGACAAGGGACAAGGGACAAGGGACAAGGGACAAGGGACAAGGGACAAGGGACAAGGGACAAGGGACAAGGGACAAGGGACAAGGGACAAGGGACAAGGGACAAGGGACAAGGGACAAGGGACAAGGGACAAGGGACAAGGGACAAGGGACAAGGGACAAGGGACAAGGGACAAGGGACAAGGGACAAGGGACAAGGGACAAGGGACAAGGGACAAGGGACAAGGGACAAGGGACAAGGGACAAGGGACAAGGGACAAGGGACAAGGGACAAGGGACAAGGGACAAGGGACAAGGGACAAGGGACAAGGGACAAGGGACAAGGGACAAGGGACAAGGGACAAGGGACAAGGGACAAGGGACAAGGGACAAGGGACAAGGGACAAGGGACAAGGGACAAGGGACAAGGGACAAGGGACAAGGGACAAGGGACAAGGGACAAGGGACAAGGGACAAGGGACAAGGGACAAGGGACAAGGGACAAGGGACAAGGGACAAGGGACAAGGGACAAGGGACAAGGGACAAGGGACAAGGGACAAGGGACAAGGGACAAGGGACAAGGGACAAGGGACAAGGGACAAGGGACAAGGGACAAGGGACAAGGGACAAGGGACAAGGGACAAGGGACAAGGGACAAGGGACAAGGGACAAGGGACAAGGGACAAGGGACAAGGGACAAGGGACAAGGGACAAGGGACAAGGGACAAGGGACAAGGGACAAGGGACAAGGGACAAGGGACAAGGGACAAGGGACAAGGGACAAGGGACAAGGGACAAGGGACAACGAGCGACTAGGGACAAGGGACAACGAGCGACAAGGGACAACAAGCGACAAGGGCATCGAGCGACAAGTGACAACAAGCGACTAGGGACAAGGGACAACGAGAGACAAGGGACAACAAGCGACAAGGGACAACGAGTGACAAGGGACAACGAGCGGCAAGGGACAACGAGCGACAAGGGACAACGAGCGACAAGGGACAACGAGCGACAAGGGACATGGGACGACGAGCTACAAGGGACAAGGGACAACGAGCGACAAGGGACAGGGGACAACGAGCGACAAGGGACAGGGGACAACGAGCGACAAGGGACAACGAGCGACAAGGGACAACGAGCGACAAGGGACAACGAGCGACAAGGGACAACGAGCGACAAGGGACAACGAGCGACATGGGACATCGAGCGACAAGGGACAACGGGCGACAAGGGACATCGTGCGACAAGGGACAACGAGATACAAGGGACAACGAGCAACAAGGGACAACGAGCGACTAGGGACAAGGGACAACGAGTGACAAGGGACAACGGGCGACAAGGGACAACGGGCGACAAGGGACAACGAGCTACAAGGGACAAGGGACAACGAGCGACCAGGGACATGGGACGACGAGCTACAAGGGACAAGGGACAACGAGCGACAAGGGACAGGGGACAACGAGCGACAAGGGACAGGGGACAACGAGCGACAAGGGACAACGAGCGACAAGGGGCAACTAGCGAAAAGGGACAACGAGCGACAAGGGACAAGAACGACAAGGGACAACGAGCGACAAGGGACATCGAGCGACAAGTGACAACAAGCGACTAGGGACAAGGAACAAGGGACAACGAGAGACAAGGGACAACAAGCGACAAGGGACAAGGGACAACGAGTGACAAGGGACAACGAGCGACAAGGGACAACGAGCGACAAGGGACAACGAGCGCAAAGGGACAACGAGCGACAAGGGACAACGAGCGACAAGGGGCAACGAGCGACATGGGACAACGAGCGACAAGGGACAACGGGCGACAAGGGAAATCCAGCGACAAGGGACAACGAGCGACAAGGGACAACGAGCGACAAGGGACAACGAGCGACAAGGGACAACGAGCAACAAGTGACAACGAGGCACGAGGGACAACGAGGCACGAGGGACAACGAGCGACAAGGGACAACGAGGGACAACGAGGGACAAGGGACAACGAGCGACAAGGGACAACGAGCGACAAGGGACAACGAGCGACAAGGGACAACGAGCGACAAGGGACAACGAGCGACATGGGACATCGAGCGACAAGGGACAACGGGCGACAAGGGACATCGTGCGACAAGGGACAACGAGATACAAGGGACAACGAGCAACAAGGGACAACGAGCGACTAGGGACAAGGGACAACGAGTGACAAGGGACAACGGGCGACAAGGGACAACGGGCGACAAGGGACAACGAGCTACAAGGGACAAGGGACAACGAGCGACCAGGGATAAGGGACAACGAGCGACCAGGGATAAGGGACAACGAGCGACAAGGGGCAACTAGCGAAAAGGGACAACGAGCGACAAGGGACAAGAACGACAAGGGACAACGAGCGACAAGGGACATCGAGCGACAAGTGACAACAAGCGACTAGGGACAAGGGACAAGGGACAACGAGAGACAAGGGACAACAAGCGACAAGGGACAAGGGACAACGAGTGACAAGGGACAACGAGCGACAAGGGACAACGAGCGCAAAGGGACAACGAGCGACAAGGGACAACGAGCGACATGGGACAACGAGCGACAAGGGACAACGGGCGACAAGGGAAATCCAGCGACAAGGGACAACGAGCGACAAGGGACAACGAGCGACAAGGGACAACGAGCGACAAGGGACAACGAGGCACGAGGGACAACGAGGCACGAGGGACAACGAGGCACGAGGGACAACGAGCGACAAGGGACAACGAGTGACAAGGCACAACGAGGGACAACGAGGGACAAGGGACAACGAGGGACAAGGGACAACGAGCGACAAGGGACAAAGAGCGACAAGGGACAACGAGGGATAAGGGACAACGTGGGACAAGGGACAACGAGCGACAAGGGACAACGAGCGACAAGGGACAACGAGGGACAAGGGACAACGAAGGACAAGGGACAACGTGGGACAAGGGACAACGAGCGACAAGGGGCAACGAGCGACAAGGGACAACGAGCGACAAGGGACAACGAGGGACAAGGGACAACGAGGGACAAGGGACAACGAGGGACAAGGGACAACGATGGACAAGGGACAAGGGACAAGGGACAAGGGACAAGGGACAAGGGACAAGGGACAAGGGACAAGGGACAAGGGACAAGGGACAAGGGACAAGGGACAAGGGACAAGGGACAAGGGACAAGGGACAAGGGACAAGGGACAAGGGACAAGGGACAAGGGACAAGGGACAAGGGACAAGGGACAAGGGACAAGGGACAAGGGACAAGGGACAAGGGACAAGGGACAAGGGACAAGGGACAAGGGACAAGGGACAAGGGACAAGGGACAAGGGACAAGGGACAAGGGACAAGGGACAAGGGACAAGGGACAAGGGACAAGGGACAAGGGACAAGGGACAAGGGACAAGGGACAAGGGACAAGGGACAAGGGACAAGGGACAAGGGACAAGGGACAAGGGACAAGGGACAAGGGACAAGGGACAAGGGACAAGGGACAAGGGACAAGGGACAAGGGACAAGGGACAAGGGACAAGGGACAAGGGACAAGGGACAAGGGACAAGGGACAAGGGACAAGGGACAAGGGACAAGGGACAAGGGACAAGGGACAAGGGACAAGGGACAAGGGACAAGGGACAAGGGACAAGGGACAAGGGACAAGGGACAAGGGACAAGGGACAAGGGACAAGGGACAAGGGACAAGGGACAAGGGACAAGGGACAAGGGACAAGGGACAAGGGACAAGGGACAAGGGACAAGGGACAAGGGACAAGGGACAAGGGACAAGGGACAAGGGACAAGGGACAAGGGACAAGGGACAAGGGACAAGGGACAAGGGACAAGGGACAAGGGACAAGGGACAAGGGACAAGGGACAAGGGACAAGGGACAAGGGACAAGGGACAAGGGACAAGGGACAAGGGACAAGGGACAAGGGACAAGGGACAAGGGACAAGGGACAAGGGACAAGGGACAAGGGACAAGGGACAAGGGACAAGGGACAAGGGACAAGGGACAAGGGACAAGGGACAAGGGACAAGGGACAAGGGACAAGGGACAAGGGACAAGGGACAAGGGACAAGGGACAAGGGACAAGGGACAAGGGACAAGGGACAAGGGACAAGGGACAAGGGACAAGGGACAAGGGACAAGGGACAAGGGACAAGGGACAAGGGACAAGGGACAAGGGACAAGGGACAAGGGACAAGGGACAAGGGACAAGGGACAAGGGACAAGGGACAAGGGACAAGGGACAAGGGACAAGGGACAAGGGACAAGGGACAAGGGACAAGGGACAAGGGACAAGGGACAACGAGCGACCAGGGACATGGGACGACGAGCTACAAGGGACAAGGGACAACGAGCGACAAGGGACAGGGGACAACGAGCGACAAGGGACAGGGGACAACGAGCGACAAGGGACAACGAGCGACAAGGGGCAACTAGCGAAAAGGGACAACGAGCGACAAGGGACAAGAACGACAAGGGACAACGAGCGACAAGGGACATCGAGCGACAAGTGACAACAAGCGACTAGGGACAAGGAACAAGGGACAACGAGAGACAAGGGACAACAAGCGACAAGGGACAAGGGACAACGAGTGACAAGGGACAACGAGCGACAAGGGACAACGAGCGACAAGGGACAACGAGCGCAAAGGGACAACGAGCGACAAGGGACAACGAGCGACAAGGGGCAACGAGCGACATGGGACAACGAGCGACAAGGGACAACGGGCGACAAGGGAAATCCAGCGACAAGGGACAACGAGCGACAAGGGACAACGAGCGACAAGGGACAACGAGCGACAAGGGACAACGAGCAACAAGTGACAACGAGGCACGAGGGACAACGAGGCACGAGGGACAACGAGCGACAAGGGACAACGAGGGACAACGAGGGACAAGGGACAACGAGCGACAAGGGACAACGAGCGACAAGGGACAACGAGCGACAAGGGACAACGAGCGACAAGGGACAACGAGCGACATGGGACATCGAGCGACAAGGGACAACGGGCGACAAGGGACATCGTGCGACAAGGGACAACGAGATACAAGGGACAACGAGCAACAAGGGACAACGAGCGACTAGGGACAAGGGACAACGAGTGACAAGGGACAACGGGCGACAAGGGACAACGGGCGACAAGGGACAACGAGCTACAAGGGACAAGGGACAACGAGCGACCAGGGATAAGGGACAACGAGCGACCAGGGATAAGGGACAACGAGCGACAAGGGGCAACTAGCGAAAAGGGACAACGAGCGACAAGGGACAAGAACGACAAGGGACAACGAGCGACAAGGGACATCGAGCGACAAGTGACAACAAGCGACTAGGGACAAGGGACAAGGGACAACGAGAGACAAGGGACAACAAGCGACAAGGGACAAGGGACAACGAGTGACAAGGGACAACGAGCGACAAGGGACAACGAGCGCAAAGGGACAACGAGCGACAAGGGACAACGAGCGACATGGGACAACGAGCGACAAGGGACAACGGGCGACAAGGGAAATCCAGCGACAAGGGACAACGAGCGACAAGGGACAACGAGCGACAAGGGACAACGAGCGACAAGGGACAACGAGGCACGAGGGACAACGAGGCACGAGGGACAACGAGGCACGAGGGACAACGAGCGACAAGGGACAACGAGTGACAAGGCACAACGAGGGACAACGAGGGACAAGGGACAACGAGGGACAAGGGACAACGAGCGACAAGGGACAAAGAGCGACAAGGGACAACGAGGGATAAGGGACAACGTGGGACAAGGGACAACGAGCGACAAGGGACAACGAGCGACAAGGGACAACGAGGGACAAGGGACAACGAAGGACAAGGGACAACGTGGGACAAGGGACAACGAGCGACAAGGGGCAACGAGCGACAAGGGACAACGAGCGACAAGGGACAACGAGGGACAAGGGACAACGAGGGACAAGGGACAACGAGGGACAAGGGACAACGATGGACAAGGGACAAGGGACAAGGGACAAGGGACAAGGGACAAGGGACAAGGGACAAGGGACAAGGGACAAGGGACAAGGGACAAGGGACAAGGGACAAGGGACAAGGGACAAGGGACAAGGGACAAGGGACAAGGGACAAGGGACAAGGGACAAGGGACAAGGGACAAGGGACAAGGGACAAGGGACAAGGGACAAGGGACAAGGGACAAGGGACAAGGGACAAGGGACAAGGGACAAGGGACAAGGGACAAGGGACAAGGGACAAGGGACAAGGGACAAGGGACAAGGGACAAGGGACAAGGGACAAGGGACAAGGGACAAGGGACAAGGGACAAGGGACAAGGGACAAGGGACAAGGGACAAGGGACAAGGGACAAGGGACAAGGGACAAGGGACAAGGGACAAGGGACAAGGGACAAGGGACAAGGGACAAGGGACAAGGGACAAGGGACAAGGGACAAGGGACAAGGGACAAGGGACAAGGGACAAGGGACAAGGGACAAGGGACAAGGGACAAGGGACAAGGGACAAGGGACAAGGGACAAGGGACAAGGGACAAGGGACAAGGGACAAGGGACAAGGGACAAGGGACAAGGGACAAGGGACAAGGGACAAGGGACAAGGGACAAGGGACAAGGGACAAGGGACAAGGGACAAGGGACAAGGGACAAGGGACAAGGGACAAGGGACAAGGGACAAGGGACAAGGGACAAGGGACAAGGGACAAGGGACAAGGGACAAGGGACAAGGGACAAGGGACAAGGGACAAGGGACAAGGGACAAGGGACAAGGGACAAGGGACAAGGGACAAGGGACAAGGGACAAGGGACAAGGGACAAGGGACAAGGGACAAGGGACAAGGGACAAGGGACAAGGGACAAGGGACAAGGGACAAGGGACAAGGGACAAGGGACAAGGGACAAGGGACAAGGGACAAGGGACAAGGGACAAGGGACAAGGGACAAGGGACAAGGGACAAGGGACAAGGGACAAGGGACAAGGGACAAGGGACAAGGGACAAGGGACAAGGGACAAGGGACAAGGGACAAGGGACAAGGGACAAGGGACAAGGGACAAGGGACAAGGGACAAGGGACAAGGGACAAGGGACAAGGGACAAGGGACAAGGGACAAGGGACAAGGGACAAGGGACAAGGGACAAGGGACAAGGGACAAGGGACAAGGGACAAGGGACAAGGGACAAGGGACAAGGGACAAGGGACAAGGGACAAGGGACAAGGGACAAGGGACAAGGGACAAGGGACAAGGGACAAGGGACAAGGGACAAGGGACAAGGGACAAGGGACAAGGGACAAGGGACAAGGGACAAGGGACAAGGGACAAGGGACAAGGGACAAGGGACAAGGGACAAGGGACAAGGGACAAGGGACAAGGGACAAGGGACAAGGGACAAGGGACAAGGGACAAGGGACAAGGGACAAGGGACAAGGGACAAGGGACAAGGGACAAGGGACAAGGGACAAGGGACAAGGGACAAGGGACAAGGGACAAGGGACAAGGGACAAGGGACAAGGGACAAGGGACAAGGGACAAGGGACAAGGGACAAGGGACAAGGGACAAGGGACAAGGGACAAGGGACAAGGGACAAGGGACAAGGGACAAGGGACAAGGGACAAGGGACAAGGGACAAGGGACAAGGGACAAGGGACAAGGGACAAGGGACAAGGGACAAGGGACAAGGGACAAGGGACAAGGGACAAGGGACAAGGGACAAGGGACAAGGGACAAGGGACAAGGGACAAGGGACAAGGGACAAGGGACAAGGGACAAGGGACAAGGACAAGGGACAAGGGACAAGGGACAAGGGACAAGGGACAAGGGACAAGGGACAAGGGACAAGGGACAAGGGACAAGGGACAAGGGACAAGGGACAAGGGACAAGGGACAAGGGACAAGGGACAAGGGACAAGGGACAAGGGACAAGGGACAAGGGACAAGGGACAAGGGACAAGGGACAAGGGACAAGGGACAAGGGACAAGGGACAAGGGACAAGGGACAAGGGACAAGGGACAAGGGACAAGGGACAAGGGACAAGGGACAAGGGACAAGGGACAAGGGACAAGGGACAAGGGACAAGGGACAAGGGACAAGGGACAAGGGACAAGGGACAAGGGACAAGGGACAAGGGACAAGGGACAAGGGACAAGGGACAAGGGACAAGGGACAAGGGACAAGGGACAAGGGACAAGGGACAAGGGACAAGGGACAAGGGACAAGGGACAAGGGACAAGGGACAAGGGACAAGGGACAAGGGACAAGGGACAAGGGACAAGGGACAAGGGACAAGGGACAAGGGACAAGGGACAAGGGACAAGGGACAAGGGACAAGGGACAAGGGACAAGGGACAAGGGACAAGGGACAAGGGACAAGGGACAAGGGACAAGGGACAAGGGACAAGGGACAAGGGACAAGGGACAAGGGACAAGGGACAAGGGACAAGGGACAAGGGACAAGGGACAAGGGACAAGGGACAAGGGACAAGGGACAAGGGACAAGGGACAAGGGACAAGGGACAAGGGACAAGGGACAAGGGACAAGGGACAAGGGACAAGGGACAAGGGACAAGGGACAAGGGACAAGGGACAAGGGACAAGGGACAAGGGACAAGGGACAAGGGACAAGGGACAAGGGACAAGGGACAAGGGACAAGGGACAAGGGACAAGGGACAAGGGACAAGGGACAAGGGACAAGGGACAAGGGACAAGGGACAAGGGACAAGGGACAAGGGACAAGGGACAAGGGACAAGGGACAAGGGACAAGGGACAAGGGACAAGGGACAAGGGACAAGGGACAAGGGACAAGGGACAAGGGACAAGGGACAAGGGACAAGGGACAAGGGACAAGGGACAAGGGACAAGGGACAAGGGACAAGGGACAAGGGACAAGGGACAAGGGACAAGGGACAAGGGACAAGGGACAAGGGACAAGGGACAAGGGACAAGGGACAAGGGACAAGGGACAAGGGACAAGGGACAAGGGACAAGGGACAAGGGACAAGGGACAAGGGACAAGGGACAAGGGACAAGGGACAAGGGACAAGGGACAAGGGACAAGGGACAAGGGACAAGGGACAAGGGACAAGGGACAAGGGACAAGGGACAAGGGACAAGGGACAAGGGACAAGGGACAAGGGACAAGGGACAAGGGACAAGGGACAAGGGACAAGGGACAAGGGACAAGGGACAAGGGACAAGGGACAAGGGACAAGGGACAAGGGACAAGGGACAAGGGACAAGGGACAAGGGACAAGGGACAAGGGACAAGGGACAAGGGACAAGGGACAAGGGACAAGGGACAAGGGACAAGGGACAAGGGACAAGGGACAAGGGACAAGGGACAAGGGACAAGGGACAAGGGACAAGGGACAAGGGACAAGGGACAAGGGACAAGGGACAAGGGACAAGGGACAAGGGACAAGGGACAAGGGACAAGGGACAAGGGACAAGGGACAAGGGACAAGGGACAAGGGACAAGGGACAAGGGACAAGGGACAAGGGACAAGGGACAAGGGACAAGGGACAAGGGACAAGGGACAAGGGACAAGGGACAAGGGACAAGGGACAAGGGACAAGGGACAAGGGACAAGGGACAAGGGACAAGGGACAAGGGACAAGGGACAAGGGACAAGGGACAAGGGACAAGGGACAAGGGACAAGGGACAAGGGACAAGGGACAAGGGACAAGGGACAAGGGACAAGGGACAAGGGACAAGGGACAAGGGACAAGGGACAAGGGACAAGGGACAAGGGACAAGGGACAAGGGACAAGGGACAAGGGACAAGGGACAAGGGACAAGGGACAAGGGACAAGGGACAAGGGACAAGGGACAAGGGACAAGGGACAAGGGACAAGGGACAAGGGACAAATGACAAGGGACAAATTCAAAAATCAAAATTCAAAAATCAAATTCAAAATCAAAATTCAAAATTCAAAATTCAAAATCAAAATTCAAAATTCAAATTCAAAATTCAAAATTCAAATTCAAAATCAAAATTCAAAATTCAAAATTCAAAATTCAAAATTCAAAATTCAAAATTCAAAATTCAAAATTCAAAATTCAAAATTCAAAATTCAAAATTCAAAATTCAAAATTCAAAATTCAAAATTCAAAATTCAAAAATTCAAAATTCAAAATTCAAAATTCAAAATTCAAAATTCAAAATTCAAAATTCAAAATTCAAATTCAAAATTCAAAATTCAAAATTCAAAATTCAAAATTCAAAATTCAAAATTCAAAATTCAAAATTCAAAATTCAAAATTCAAAATTCAAAATTCAAAATTCAAAATTCAAAATTCAAAATTCAAAATTCAAAATTCAAAATTCAAAATTCAAAATTCAAAATTCAAAATTCAAAATTCAAAATTCAAAATTCAAAATTCAAAATTCAAAATTCAAAATTCAAAATTCAAAATTCAAAATTCAAAATTCAAAATTCAAATTCAAAATTCAAAATTCAAAATTCAAAATTCAAAATTCAAAATTCAAAATTCAAAATTCAAAATTCAAAATTCAAAATTCAAAATTCAAAATTCAAAATTCAAAATTCAAAATTCAAAATTCAAAATTCAAAATTCAAAATTCAAATCAAATTCAAAATTCAAAATTCAAAATTCAAAATTCAAAATTCAAAATTCAAAATTCAAAATTCAAAATTCAAAATTCAAAATTCAAAATTCAAAATTCAAAATTCAAAATTCAAAATTCAAAATTCAAAATTCAAAATTCAAAATTCAAAATTCAAAATTCAAAATTCAAAATTCAAAATTCAAAATTCAAAATTCAAAATTCAAAATTCAAAATTCAAAATTCAAAATTCAAAATTCAAAATTCAAAATTCAAAATTCAAAATTCAAAATTCAAAATTCAAAATTCAAAATTCAAAATTCAAAATTCAAAATTCAAAATTCAAAATTCAAAATTCAAAATTCAAAATTCAAAATTCAAAATTCAAAATTCAAAATTCAAAATTCAAAATTCAAAATTCAAAATTCAAAATTCAAAATTCAAAATTCAAAATTCAAAATTCAAAATTCAAAATTCAAAATTCAAAATTCAAAATTCAAAATTCAAAATTCAAAATTCAAAATTCAAAATTCAAAATTCAAAATTCAAAATTCAAAATTCAAAATTCAAAATTCAAAATTCAAAATTCAAAATTCAAAATTCAAAATTCAAAATTCAAAATTCAAAATTCAAAATTCAAAATTCAAAATTCAAAATTCAAAATTCAAAATTCAAAATTCAAAATTCAAAATTCAAAATTCAAAATTCAAAATTCAAAATTCAAAATTCAAAATTCAAAATTCAAAATTCAAAATTCAAAATTCAAAATTCAAAATTCAAAATTCAAAATTCAAAATTCAAAATTCAAAATTCAAAATTCAAAATTCAAAATTCAAAATTCAAAATTCAAAATTCAAAATTCAAAATTCAAAATTCAAAATTCAAAATTCAAAATTCAAAATTCAAAATTCAAAATTCAAAATTCAAAATTCAAAATTCAAAATTCAAAATTCAAAATTCAAAATTCAAAATTCAAAATTCAAAATTCAAAATTCAAAATTCAAAATTCAAAATTCAAAATTCAAAATTCAAAATTCAAAATTCAAAATTCAAAATTCAAAATTCAAAATTCAAAATTCAAAATTCAAAATTCAAAATTCAAAATTCAAAATTCAAAATTCAAAATTCAAAATTCAAAATTCAAAATTCAAAATTCAAAATTCAAAATTCAAAATTCAAAATTCAAAATTCAAAATTCAAAATTCAAAATTCAAAATTCAAAATTCAAAATTCAAAATTCAAAATTCAAAATTCAAAATTCAAAATTCAAAATTCAAAATTCAAAATTCAAAATTCAAAATTCAAAATTCAAAATTCAAAATTCAAAATTCAAAATTCAAAATTCAAAATTCAAAATTCAAAATTCAAAATTCAAAATTCAAAATTCAAAATTCAAAATTCAAAATTCAAAATTCAAAATTCAAAATTCAAAATTCAAAATTCAAAATTCAAAATTCAAAATTCAAAATTCAAAATTCAAAATTCAAAATTCAAAATTCAAAATTCAAAATTCAAAATTCAAAATTCAAAATTCAAAATTCAAAATTCAAAATTCAAAATTCAAAATTCAAAATTCAAAATTCAAAATTCAAAATTCAAAATTCAAATTCAAAATTCAAAATTCAAAATTCAAAATTCAAAATTCAAAATTCAAAATTCAAAATTCAAAATTCAAAATTCAAAAATTCAAAATTCAAAATTCAAAATTCAAAATTCAAAATTCAAAATTCAAAATTCAAAATTCAAAATTCAAAATTCAAAATTCAAAATTCAAAATTCAAAATTCAAAATTCAAAATTCAAAATTCAAAATTCAAAATTCAAAATTCAAATTCAAAATTCAAAATTCAAAATTCAAAATTCAAAATTCAAAATTCAAAATTCAAAATTCAAAATTCAAAATTCAAAATTCAAAATTCAAAATTCAAAAATTCAAAATTCAAAATTCAAAATTCAAAATTCAAAATTCAAAATTCAAAATTCAAAATTCAAAATTCAAAATTCAAAATTCAAAATTCAAAATTCAAAATTCAAAATTCAAAATTCAAAATTCAAAATTCAAAATTCAAAATTCAAAATTCAAAATTCAAAATTCAAAATTCAAAATTCATCACAATTCAAAATTCAAAATTCAAAATTCAAAATTCAAAATTCAAAATTCAAAATTCAAATTCAAAATTCAAAATTCAAAATTCAAAATTCAAAATTCAAAATTCAAAATTCAAAATTCAAAATTCAAAATTCAAAATTCAAAATTCAAAATTCAAAATTCAAAATTCAAAATTCAAAATTCAAAATTCAAAATTCAAAATTCAAATTCAAAATTCAAAATTCAAAATTCAAAATTCAAAATTCAAAATTCAAAATTCAAAATTCAAAATTCAAAATTCAAAATTCAAAATTCAAAATTCAAAATTCAAAATTCAAAATTCAAAATTCAAAATTCAAAATTCAAAATTCAAAATTCAAAATTCAAAATTCAAAATTCAAAATTCAAAATTCAAAATTCAAAATTCAAAATTCAAAATTCAAAATTCAAAATTCAAAATTCAAAATTCAAAATTCAAAATTCAAAATTCAAAATTCAAAATTCAAAATTCAAAATTCAAAATTCAAAATTCAAAATTCAAAATTCAAAATTCAAAATTCAAAATTCAAAATTCAAAATTCAAAATTCAAAATTCAAAATTCAAAATTCAAAATTCAAAATTCAAAATTCAAAATTCAAAATTCAAAATTCAAAATTCAAAATTCAAAATTCAAAATTCAAAATTCAAAATTCAAAATTCAAAATTCAAAATTCAAAATTCAAAATTCAAAATTCAAAATTCAAAATTCAAAATTCAAAATTCAAAATTCAAAATTCAAAATTCAAAATTCAAAATTCAAAATTCAAAATTCAAAATTCAAAATTCAAAATTCAAAATTCAAAATTCAAAATTCAAAATTCAAAATTCAAAATTCAAAATTCAAAATTCAAAATTCAAAATTCAAAATTCAAAATTCAAAATTCAAAATTCAAAATTCAAAATTCAAAATTCAAAATTCAAAATTCAAAATTCAAAATTCAAAATTCAAAATTCAAAATTCAAAATTCAAAATTCAAAATTCAAAATTCAAAATTCAAAATTCAAAATTCAAAATTCAAAATTCAAAATTCAAAATTCAAAATTCAAAATTCAAAATTCAAAATTCAAAATTCAAAATTCAAAATTCAAAATTCAAAATTCAAAATTCAAAATTCAAAATTCAAAATTCAAAATTCAAAATTCAAAATTCAAAATTCAAAATTCAAAATTCAAAATTCAAAATTCAAAATTCAAAATTCAAAATTCAAAATTCAAAATTCAAAATTCAAAATTCAAAATTCAAAATTCAAAATTCAAAATTCAAAATTCAAAATTCAAAATTCAAAATTCAAAATTCAAAATTCAAAATTCAAAATTCAAAATTCAAAATTCAAAATTCAAAATTCAAAATTCAAAATTCAAAATTCAAAATTCAAAATTCAAAATTCAAAATTCAAAATTCAAAATTCAAAATTCAAAATTCAAAATTCAAAATTCAAAATTCAAAATTCAAAATTCAAAATTCAAAATTCAAAATTCAAAATTCAAAATTCAAAATTCAAAATTCAAAATTCAAAATTCAAAATTCAAAATTCAAAATTCAAAATTCAAAATTCAAAATTCAAAATTCAAAATTCAAAATTCAAAATTCAAAATTCAAAATTCAAAATTCAAAATTCAAAATTCAAAATTCAAAATTCAAAATTCAAAATTCAAAATTCAAAATTCAAAATTCAAAATTCAAAATTCAAAATTCAAAATTCAAAATTCAAAATTCAAAATTCAAAATTCAAAATTCAAAATTCAAAATTCAAAATTCAAAATTCAAAATTCAAAATTCAAAATTCAAAATTCAAAATTCAAAATTCAAAATTCAAAATTCAAAATTCAAAATTCAAAATTCAAAATTCAAAATTCAAAATTCAAAATTCAAAATTCAAAATTCAAAATTCAAAATTCAAAATTCAAAATTCAAAATTCAAAATTCAAAATTCAAAATTCAAAATTCAAAATTCAAAATTCAAAATTCAAAATTCAAAATTCAAAATTCAAAATTCAAAATTCAAAATTCAAAATTCAAAATTCAAAATTCAAAATTCAAAATTCAAAATTCAAAATTCAAAATTCAAAATTCAAAATTCAAAATTCAAAATTCAAAATTCAAAATTCAAAATTCAAAATTCAAAATTCAAAATTCAAAATTCAAAATTCAAAATTCAAAATTCAAAATTCAAAATTCAAAATTCAAAATTCAAAATTCAAAATTCAAAATTCAAAATTCAAAATTCAAAATTCAAAATTCAAAATTCAAAATTCAAAATTCAAAATTCAAAATTCAAAATTCAAAATTCAAAATTCAAAATTCAAAATTCAAAATTCAAAATTCAAAATTCAAAATTCAAAATTCAAAATTCAAAATTCAAAATTCAAAATTCAAAATTCAAAATTCAAAATTCAAAATTCAAAATTCAAAATTCAAAATTCAAAATTCAAAATTCAAAATTCAAAATTCAAAATTCAAAATTCAAAATTCAAAATTCAAAATTCAAAATTCAAAATTCAAAATTCAAAATTCAAAATTCAAAATTCAAAATTCAAAATTCAAAATTCAAAATTCAAAATTCAAAATTCAAAATTCAAAATTCAAAATTCAAAATTCAAAATTCAAAATTCAAAATTCAAAATTCAAAATTCAAAATTCAAAATTCAAAATTCAAAATTCAAAATTCAAAATTCAAAATTCAAAATTCAAAATTCAAAATTCAAAATTCAAAATTCAAAATTCAAAATTCAAAATTCAAAATTCAAAATTCAAAATTCAAAATTCAAAATTCAAAATTCAAAATTCAAAATTCAAAATTCAAAATTCAAAATTCAAAATTCAAAATTCAAAATTCAAAATTCAAAATTCAAAATTCAAAATTCAAAATTCAAAATTCAAAATTCAAAATTCAAAATTCAAAATTCAAAATTCAAAATTCAAAATTCAAAATTCAAAATTCAAAATTCAAAATTCAAAATTCAAAATTCAAAATTCAAAATTCAAAATTCAAAATTCAAAATTCAAAATTCAAAATTCAAAATTCAAAATTCAAAATTCAAAATTCAAAATTCAAAATTCAAAATTCAAAATTCAAAATTCAAAATTCAAAATTCAAAATTCAAAATTCAAAATTCAAAATTCAAAATTCAAAATTCAAAATTCAAAATTCAAAATTCAAAATTCAAAATTCAAAATTCAAAATTCAAAATTCAAAATTCAAAATTCAAAATTCAAAATTCAAAATTCAAAATTCAAAATTCAAAATTCAAAATTCAAAATTCAAAATTCAAAATTCAAAATTCAAAATTCAAAATTCAAAATTCAAAATTCAAAATTCAAAATTCAAAATTCAAAATTCAAAATTCAAAATTCAAAATTCAAATATTCAAAATTCAAAATTCAAAATTCAAAATTCAAAATTCAAAATTCAAAATTCAAAATTCAAAATTCAAAATTCAAAATTCAAAATTCAAAATTCAAAATTCAAAATTCAAAATTCAAAATTCAAAATTCAAAATTCAAAATTCAAAATTCAAAATTCAAAATTCAAAATTCAAAATTCAAAATTCAAAATTCAAAATTCAAAATTCAAAATTCAAAATTCAAAATTCAAAATTCAAAATTCAAAATTCAAAATTCAAAATTCAAAATTCAAAATTCAAAATTCAAAATTCAAAATTCAAAATTCAAAATTCAAAATTCAAAATTCAAAATTCAAAATTCAAAATTCAAAATTCAAAATTCAAAATTCAAAATTCAAAATTCAAAATTCAAAATTCAAAATTCAAAATTCAAAATTCAAAATTCAAAATTCAAAATTCAAAATTCAAAATTCAAAATTCAAAATTCAAAATTCAAAATTCAAAATTCAAAATTCAAAATTCAAAATTCAAAATTCAAAATTCAAAATTCAAAATTCAAAATTCAAAATTCAAAATTCAAAATTCAAAATTCAAAATTCAAAATTCAAAATTCAAAATTCAAAATTCAAAATTCAAAATTCAAAATTCAAAATTCAAAATTCAAAATTCAAAATTCAAAATTCAAAATTCAAAATTCAAAATTCAAAATTCAAAATTCAAAATTCAAAATTCAAAATTCAAAATTCAAAATTCAAAATTCAAAATTCAAAATTCAAAATTCAAAATTCAAAATTCAAAATTCAAAATTCAAAATTCAAAATTCAAAATTCAAAATTCAAAATTCAAAATTCAAAATTCAAAATTCAAAATTCAAAATTCAAAATTCAAAATTCAAAATTCAAAATTCAAAATTCAAAATTCAAAATTCAAAATTCAAAATTCAAAATTCAAAATTCAAAATTCAAAATTCAAAATTCAAAATTCAAAATTCAAAATTCAAAATTCAAAATTCAAAATTCAAAATTCAAAATTCAAAATTCAAAATTCAAAATTCAAAATTCAAAATTCAAAATTCAAAATTCAAAATTCAAAATTCAAAATTCAAAATTCAAAATTCAAAATTCAAAATTCAAAATTCAAAATTCAAAATTCAAAATTCAAAATTCAAAATTCAAAATTCAAAATTCAAAATTCAAAATTCAAAATTCAAAATTCAAAATTCAAAATTCAAAATTCAAAATTCAAAATTCAAAATTCAAAATTCAAAATTCAAAATTCAAAATTCAAAATTCAAAATTCAAAATTCAAAATTCAAAATTCAAAATTCAAAATTCAAAATTCAAAATTCAAAATTCAAAATTCAAAATTCAAAATTCAAAATTCAAAATTCAAAATTCAAAATTCAAAATTCAAAATTCAAAATTCAAAATTCAAAATTCAAAATTCAAAATTCAAAATTCAAAATTCAAAATTCAAAATTCAAAATTCAAAATTCAAAATTCAAAATTCAAAATTCAAAATTCAAAATTCAAAATTCAAAATTCAAAATTCAAAATTCAAAATTCAAAATTCAAAATTCAAAATTCAAAATTCAAAATTCAAAATTCAAAATTCAAAATTCAAAATTCAAAATTCAAAATTCAAAATTCAAAATTCAAAATTCAAAATTCAAAATTCAAAATTCAAAATTCAAAATTCAAAATTCAAAATTCAAAATTCAAAATTCAAAATTCAAAATTCAAAATTCAAAATTCAAAATTCAAAATTCAAAATTCAAAATTCAAAATTCAAAATTCAAAATTCAAAATTCAAAATTCAAAATTCAAAATTCAAAATTCAAAATTCAAAATTCAAAATTCAAAATTCAAAATTCAAAATTCAAAATTCAAAATTCAAAATTCAAAATTCAAAATTCAAAATTCAAAATTCAAAATTCAAAATTCAAAATTCAAAATTCAAAATTCAAAATTCAAAATTCAAAATTCAAAATTCAAAATTCAAAATTCAAAATTCAAAATTCAAAATTCAAAATTCAAAATTCAAAATTCAAAATTCAAAATTCAAAATTCAAAATTCAAAATTCAAAATTCAAAATTCAAAATTCAAAATTCAAAATTCAAAATTCAAAATTCAAAATTCAAAATTCAAAATTCAAAATTCAAAATTCAAAATTCAAAATTCAAAATTCAAAATTCAAAATTCAAAATTCAAAATTCAAAATTCAAAATTCAAAATTCAAAATTCAAAATTCAAAATTCAAAATTCAAAATTCAAAATTCAAAATTCAAAATTCAAAATTCAAAATTCAAAATTCAAAATTCAAAATTCAAAATTCAAAATTCAAAATTCAAAATTCAAAATTCAAAATTCAAAATTCAAAATTCAAAATTCAAAATTCAAAATTCAAAATTCAAAATTCAAAATTCAAAATTCAAAATTCAAAATTCAAAATTCAAAATTCAAAATTCAAAATTCAAAATTCAAAATTCAAAATTCAAAATTCAAAATTCAAAATTCAAAATTCAAAATTCAAAATTCAAAATTCAAAATTCAAAATTCAAAATTCAAAATTCAAAATTCAAAATTCAAAATTCAAAATTCAAAATTCAAAATTCAAAATTCAAAATTCAAAATTCAAAATTCAAAATTCAAAATTCAAAATTCAAAATTCAAAATTCAAAATTCAAAATTCAAAATTCAAAATTCAAAATTCAAAATTCAAAATTCAAAATTCAAAATTCAAAATTCAAAATTCAAAATTCAAAATTCAAAATTCAAAATTCAAAATTCAAAATTCAAAATTCAAAATTCAAAATTCAAAATTCAAAATTCAAAATTCAAAATTCAAAATTCAAAATTCAAAATTCAAAATTCAAAATTCAAAATTCAAAATTCAAAATTCAAAATTCAAAATTCAAAATTCAAAATTCAAAATTCAAAATTCAAAATTCAAAATTCAAAATTCAAAATTCAAAATTCAAAATTCAAAATTCAAAATTCAAAATTCAAAATTCAAAATTCAAAATTCAAAATTCAAAATTCAAAATTCAAAATTCAAAATTCAAAATTCAAAATTCAAAATTCAAAATTCAAAATTCAAAATTCAAAATTCAAAATTCAAAATTCAAAATTCAAAATTCAAAATTCAAAATTCAAAATTCAAAATTCAAAATTCAAAATTCAAAATTCAAAATTCAAAATTCAAAATTCAAAATTCAAAATTCAAAATTCAAAATTCAAAATTCAAAATTCAAAATTCAAAATTCAAAATTCAAAATTCAAAATTCAAAATTCAAAATTCAAAATTCAAAATTCAAAATTCAAAATTCAAAATTCAAAATTCAAAATTCAAAATTCAAAATTCAAAATTCAAAATTCAAAATTCAAAATTCAAAATTCAAAATTCAAAATTCAAAATTCAAAATTCAAAATTCAAAATTCAAAATTCAAAATTCAAAATTCAAAATTCAAAATTCAAAATTCAAAATTCAAAATTCAAAATTCAAAATTCAAAATTCAAAATTCAAAATTCAAAATTCAAAATTCAAAATTCAAAATTCAAAATTCAAAATTCAAAATTCAAAATTCAAAATTCAAAATTCAAAATTCAAAATTCAAAATTCAAAATTCAAAATTCAAAATTCAAAATTCAAAATTCAAAATTCAAAATTCAAAATTCAAAATTCAAAATTCAAAATTCAAAATTCAAAATTCAAAATTCAAAATTCAAAATTCAAAATTCAAAATTCAAAATTCAAAATTCAAAATTCAAAATTCAAAATTCAAAATTCAAAATTCAAAATTCAAAATTCAAAATTCAAAATTCAAAATTCAAAATTCAAAATTCAAAATTCAAAATTCAAAATTCAAAATTCAAAATTCAAAATTCAAAATTCAAAATTCAAAATTCAAAATTCAAAATTCAAAATTCAAAATTCAAAATTCAAAATTCAAAATTCAAAATTCAAAATTCAAAATTCAAAATTCAAAATTCAAAATTCAAAATTCAAAATTCAAAATTCAAAATTCAAAATTCAAAATTCAAAATTCAAAATTCAAAATTCAAAATTCAAAATTCAAAATTCAAAATTCAAAATTCAAAATTCAAAATTCAAAATTCAAAATTCAAAATTCAAAATTCAAAATTCAAAATTCAAAATTCAAAATTCAAAATTCAAAATTCAAAATTCAAAATTCAAAATTCAAAATTCAAAATTCAAAATTCAAAATTCAAAATTCAAAATTCAAAATTCAAAATTCAAAATTCAAAATTCAAAATTCAAAATTCAAAATTCAAAATTCAAAATTCAAAATTCAAAATTCAAAATTCAAAATTCAAAATTCAAAATTCAAAATTCAAAATTCAAAATTCAAAATTCAAAATTCAAAATTCAAAATTCAAAATTCAAAATTCAAAATTCAAAATTCAAAATTCAAAATTCAAAATTCAAAATTCAAAATTCAAAATTCAAAATTCAAAATTCAAAATTCAAAATTCAAAATTCAAAATTCAAAATTCAAAATTCAAAATTCAAAATTCAAAATTCAAAATTCAAAATTCAAAATTCAAAATTCAAAATTCAAAATTCAAAATTCAAAATTCAAAATTCAAAATTCAAAATTCAAAATTCAAAATTCAAAATTCAAAATTCAAAATTCAAAATTCAAAATTCAAAATTCAAAATTCAAAATTCAAAATTCAAAATTCAAAATTCAAAATTCAAAATTCAAAATTCAAAATTCAAAATTCAAAATTCAAAATTCAAAATTCAAAATTCAAAATTCAAAATTCAAAATTCAAAATTCAAAATTCAAAATTCAAAATTCAAAATTCAAAATTCAAAATTCAAAATTCAAAATTCAAAATTCAAAATTCAAAATTCAAAATTCAAAATTCAAAATTCAAAATTCAAAATTCAAAATTCAAAATTCAAAATTCAAAATTCAAAATTCAAAATTCAAAATTCAAAATTCAAAATTCAAAATTCAAAATTCAAAATTCAAAATTCAAAATTCAAAATTCAAAATTCAAAATTCAAAATTCAAAATTCAAAATTCAAAATTCAAAATTCAAAATTCAAAATTCAAAATTCAAAATTCAAAATTCAAAATTCAAAATTCAAAATTCAAAATTCAAAATTCAAAATTCAAAATTCAAAATTCAAAATTCAAAATTCAAAATTCAAAATTCAAAATTCAAAATTCAAAATTCAAAATTCAAAATTCAAAATTCAAAATTCAAAATTCAAAATTCAAAATTCAAAATTCAAAATTCAAAATTCAAAATTCAAAATTCAAAATTCAAAATTCAAAATTCAAAATTCAAAATTCAAAATTCAAAATTCAAAATTCAAAATTCAAAATTCAAAATTCAAAATTCAAAATTCAAAATTCAAAATTCAAAATTCAAAATTCAAAATTCAAAATTCAAAATTCAAAATTCAAAATTCAAAATTCAAAATTCAAAATTCAAAATTCAAAATTCAAAATTCAAAATTCAAAATTCAAAATTCAAAATTCAAAATTCAAAATTCAAAATTCAAAATTCAAAATTCAAAATTCAAAATTCAAAATTCAAAATTCAAAATTCAAAATTCAAAATTCAAAATTCAAAATTCAAAATTCAAAATTCAAAATTCAAAATTCAAAATTCAAAATTCAAAATTCAAAATTCAAAATTCAAAATTCAAAATTCAAAATTCAAAATTCAAAATTCAAAATTCAAAATTCAAAATTCAAAATTCAAAATTCAAAATTCAAAATTCAAAATTCAAAATTCAAAATTCAAAATTCAAAATTCAAAATTCAAAATTCAAAATTCAAAATTCAAAATTCAAAATTCAAAATTCAAAATTCAAAATTCAAAATTCAAAATTCAAAATTCAAAATTCAAAATTCAAAATTCAAAATTCAAAATTCAAAATTCAAAATTCAAAATTCAAAATTCAAAATTCAAAATTCAAAATTCAAAATTCAAAATTCAAAATTCAAAATTCAAAATTCAAAATTCAAAATTCAAAATTCAAAATTCAAAATTCAAAATTCAAAATTCAAAATTCAAAATTCAAAATTCAAAATTCAAAATTCAAAATTCAAAATTCAAAATTCAAAATTCAAAATTCAAAATTCAAAATTCAAAATTCAAAATTCAAAATTCAAAATTCAAAATTCAAAATTCAAAATTCAAAATTCAAAATTCAAAATTCAAAATTCAAAATTCAAAATTCAAAATTCAAAATTCAAAATTCAAAATTCAAAATTCAAAATTCAAAATTCAAAATTCAAAA
>OX377623.1:1928057-2170299 GCA_947397865.1 Polietes domitor
AAGCAGGATCAAGGAGGGACCAGGAGGAACACGCAGGGACAAGCTGGTTCAATGAGGGAAAGCGGGGACAATGAGGGAGAAGGAGGGACTAGGAGGGACTAGGATGGTCAAGGAGGGACAAGGAAGGTCAATGGGGGACAAGCAGGGACAAGGAGGGGCAATGAGAGACAAGAAGGTACAAGGAGGGAAAAGGAGTGACAAGGAGGGCCAAGGAGGGGCAATGAGGGACAAGGAGGGGCAAGTAGGAGCAATGAGGGACCAGGAGGGTCAAGGAATGTCAAGGAGGGACAAGGAGAGACAAGGAGGCACCAGGAGGGAAAAGGAGGGAAATTATGGAAAGGAGTGACAAGGAGGAAAAAGGAGGGACAATGAGGGGCAATGAGGGACAAGGAGGGAAAAGTACGGACCAGGAGGGACAAGGAGGGATAGGAAGGGAAAAGAAGGGGCAAGGAGGAGCAAGGTGGGACCAGGAGGGACAAGGACGGGCAAGGAGAGACAAGGAGGGACAAGGAGGGGCAATGAGGGACAAGGAGGGACTAGGAGGGACCAGAAGGGAAAAGGAAGGACTAGGAGGGACTAGGATGGACTAGGATGGACAAGGAGGGAAAATTAGGGACAAGGAGGGGCAATGAGGGACATGGAGGGGCAATGAGGGACTAGGAGGGTCTAGGAGGGACAAGGAAGGACAAAGAGGGTCAAGGATTTACAAGGAGGGACAAGTAGGAACAAGGAGCGACTAGCAGGGACAAGAAGGGACAAGCAGGATCAAGGAGGGACAAACAGGGAAAAGCAGGATCAAGGAGGGACAAGCAGGGTCAATGACCAGGAGGGTCAATGAGGGCCAAGGAGGGACAAGGAGCGACAACGAGGAACAAGGAAGGACAAGGAGGGATTAGGAGGGACAATGAGGGGCAAGGAGAGACAACGAGAGACAAGGAGAGGCAAGGAAGGACAAGGAGGGACAAGGAGGGACAAGGAGGGACCAGGAGGGTCAAGGAGGGAAACGGAGTGACAAGGAGGAACAAGGATGGAAATGGAGTGACAAGGAGGGGCAAGGAGAGAAAAGGACAGACAAAGAGTGACAGGAAGAGACAAGGAGGGATAAGGACGGAAAAGTAGGGTCACGGAGGGACAAGGAGGGATAAGCATGGACAAGGAGGGAAAAAGAGTGAGAAGGAGGGACTAGTATTGTCAAGAAGGGACAAGGAGAGACAAGGAGGAATAAGGAGTGGCAATGAGGGACAAGGAGTGACAAGAAGGGACCAGGAGGGAAAAGGAGGGAAAGGAGTGACGAGGAGGAACAAGGAGGGACAAGGAGGGTCAAGGAGGGACAAGCAGTGTCAAGAAGGGACACGCAGGGACAAGGAGGGACAAGGATGGTCAAGGAGGGACAAGGATGGGCAAGGAGGGACAATGAGGGACAAGGAGGGTCAAGGAGGGACACGCAGGGACAAGGAGGGACAAGGATGGTCAAGGAGGGACAATGAGGGACAAGGAGGGACAAGGAGGGACAAGGAGGGGCAAGGAGAGACAAGGAGGGACAAGGAGCGACTAGCAGGGACAAGAAGGGACAAGCAGGATCAAGGAGGGACAAACAGGGTCAAGGAGGGACAAGCAGGATCAAGGAGGGACAAGCAGGGTCAATGACTAGGAGGGTCAAGGAGGGCCAAGGAGGGACAAGGAGGGACAACGAGGAACAAGGAAGGACAAGGAGGGATTAGGAGGGACAATGAGGGGCAAGGAGAGACAACGAGGAACAAGGAAGGACAAGGAGGGATTAGGAGGGACAATGAGGGGCAAGGAGAGACAAGGAGTGGCAAGTAGGAGCAATGAGGGACCAGGAGGGTCAAGGACTGTCAAGGAGGGACAAGGAGAGACAAGGAGGCACCAGGAGGGAGGGATAAGGACGGAAAAGTAGGGTCACGGAGGGACAAGGAGGGATAAGCATGGACAAGGAGGGAAAAAGAGTGAGAAGGAGGGACTAGTATTGTCAAGAAGGGACAAGGAGAGACAAGGAGGAATAAGGAGTGGCAATGAGGGACAAGGAGTGACAAGAAGGGACCAGGAGGGAAAAGGAGGGAAAGGAGTGACGAGGAGGAACAAGGAGGGACAAGGAGGGTCAAGGAGGGACAAGCAGTGTCAAGAAGGGACACGCAGGGACAAGGAGGGACAAGGATGGTCAAGGAGGGACAAGGATGGGCAAGGAGGGACAATGAGGGACAAGGAGGGTCAAGGAGGGACACGCAGGGACAAGGAGGGACAAGGATGGTCAAGGAGGGACAATGAGGGACAAGGAGGGACAAGGAGGGGCAAGGAGAGACAAGGAGGGACAAGGAGCGACTAGCAGGGACAAGAAGGGACAAGCAGGATCAAGGAGGGACAAACAGGGACAAGGAGGGACAAGCAGGATCAAGGAGGGACAAGCAGGGTCAATGACTAGGAGGGTCAAGGAGGGCCAAGGAGGGACAAGGAGGGACAACGAGGAACAAGGAAGGACAAGGAGGGATTAGGAGGGACAATGAGGGGCAAGGAGAGACAACGAGGAACAAGGAAGGACAAGGAGGGATTAGGAGGGACAATGAGGGGCAAGGAGAGACAAGGAGTGGCAAGTAGGAGCAATGAGGGACCAGGAGGGTCAAGGACTGTCAAGGAGAGACAAGGAGGCACCAGGAGGGAAAAGGAGGGAAATTATGAAAAGGAGTGACAAGGAGGGACAATGAGGGGCAATGAGGGACAAGGAGGGAAAAGTACGGACCAGGAGGGACAAGGAGGGATAAGAAGGGAAAAGAAGGGGCAAGGAGGAGCAAGGTGGGACCAGGAGGGACAAGGAGGGGCAAGGAGGGACAAGGAGGGACAAGGAGGGGCAATGAGGGACAAGGAGGGACTAGGAGGGACCAGAAGGGAAAAGGAAGGACTAGGAGGGACTAGGATGGACAAGGAGGGAAAATTAGGGACAAGGAGGGGCAATGAGGGACATGGAGGGGCAATGAGGGACTAGGAGGGACAAGGAAGGACAAAGAGGGTCAAGGAGGTACAAGGAGGGACAAGTAGGAACAAGGAGCGACTAGCAGGGACAAGAAGGGACAAGCAGGATCAAGGAGGGACAAACAGGGAAAAGCAGGATCAAGGAGGGACAAGCAGGGTCAATGACCAGGAGGGACAATGAGGGCCAAGGAGGGACAAGGAGCGACAACGAGGAACAAGGAAGGACAAGGAGGGATTAGGAGGGACAATGAGGGGCAAGGAGAGACAACGAGAGACAAGGAGAGGCAAGGAAGGACAAGGAGGGACCAGGAGGGAAAGTGAGGGACAAGGAGGTGCAAGGAGGGACCAGGAGGGACAAGGAGGGACCAGGAGGGTCAAGGAGGGAAACGGAGTGACAAGGAGGAACAAGGAGGGAAATGGAGTGACAAGGAGGGGCAAGGAGAGAAAAGGACAGACAAGGAGTGACAGGAAGAGACAAGGAGGGATAAGGACGGAAAAGTAGGGTCAAGGAGGACAAGGAGGGATAAGCATGGACAAGGAGGGAAAAAGAGTGAGAAGGAGGGACTAGTATTGTCAAGAAGGGACAAGGAGAGACAAGGAGGAATAAGGAGTGGCAATGAGGGACAAGGAGTAACAAGAAGGGACCAGGAGGGAAAAGGAGGGAAAGGAGTGACGAGGAGGAACAAGGAGGGTCAAGGAGGGACAAGCAGTGTCAAGAAGGGACACGCAGGGACAAGGAGGGACAAGGATGGTCAAGGAGGGACAAGGATGGGCAAGGAGGGACAATGAGGGACAAGGAGGGTCAAGGAGGGACACGCAGGGACAAGGAGGGACAAGGATGGTCAAGGAGGGACAATGAGGGACAAGCATGGACAAGAAGGGAAAAGGAGTGACAAGGAGGGACTAGGATGGTCAAGGAGGGACAAGGAAGGACAATGGGGGACAAGCAGGGACAAGGAGGGGCAATGAGAGACAAGAAGGTACAAGGAGAGACAAGGAGAAACAAGGAGGGACAAGGAGCGGCAAGGAGGGGCAATGAGGGACAAGGAGGGACTAGGAGGGAAAAGGAAGGACTAGGAGGGACAAGGAGGACCAGGAGGGAAAATTAGGGGCAAGGAGGGACATGGAGGGACAAACAGGGACAAGGAAGGACAAGGAGGGTCAAGGAGGTAGAAGGAGGGACAAGTAGGAACAAGGAGCGACTAGCAGGGAAAAGAAGGGACAAGCAGGATCAAGGAGGGACAAACAGGGACAAGGAGGGACAAGCAGGATCAAGGAGGGACAAGCAGGGTCAATGACCAGGAGGGTCAAAGAGGGCCAAGGAGGGACAACGAGGAACAAGGAAGGACAAGGAGGGATTAGGAGGGACAATGAGGGGCAAGGAGAGACAACGAGAGACAAGGAGAGGCAAGGAAGGACAAGGAGGGACCAGGAGGGAAAATGAGGGACAAGGAGGTGCAAGCAGGGACCAGGAGGGACAAGGAGGGACCAGGAGGGTCAAGGAGGGACCAGGAGGGTCAAGGAGGGACCAGGAGGGTCAAGGAGGGACCAGGAGGGAAACGGAGTTACAAGGAGGAACAAGGAGGGAAATGGAGTGACAAGGAGGGGCAAGGAGAGAAAAGGACAGACAAGGAGTGAAAGGAAGAGACAAGGAGGGATACGGACGGAAAAGTAGGGTCAAGGAGGGACAAGGAGGGATAAGCATGGACAAGGAGGGAAAAAGAGTGAGGACTAGTATTGTCAAGGAGGGACAAGGAAGGACAATGATGGACAAGCAGGAACAAGGAGGAACAAGGAGGGGCAGGGAGGGACAAGGAGAGACAAGGAGGAATAAGGAGTGACAATGAGGGACAAGGAGTGACAAGAAGGGACCAGGAGGGAAAGGAGTGACGAGGAGGAACAAGGAGGGACAAGGAGGGACAAGCAGTGTCAAGGAGGGACACGCAGGGATAAGGAGGGACAAGGAAGGTCAAGGAGGGACAAGGAGGGACAATGAGGGACAAGGAGGGTCAAGGAGGGACACGCAGGGACAAGAAGGGACAAGGATGGTCAAGGAGGGACAATGAGGGACAAGGAGGTACAAGGAGGGACAAGGAGGGACAAGGAGGGACAAGGAGGGGCAAGGAGAGACAAGGAGAGACAAGGGGGGACAAGGAGCGACTAGCAGGGACAAGAAGGGACAAGCAGGATCAAGGAGGGACAAACAGGGACAAGGAGGGACAAGCAGGATCAAGGAGGGACAAGCAGGGTCAATGACCAGGAGGGTCAAGGAGGGACAAGGAGGGACAACGAGGAACAAGGAAGGACAAGGAGGGATTAGGAGGGACAATGAGGGGCAAGGAGAGACAACGAGAGACAAGGAGAGGCAAGGAAGGACAAGGAGGTGCAAGGAGGGACCAGGAGGGACAAGGAGGGACTAGGAGGGACTAGGAGGGTCAAGGAGGGACCAGGAGGGAAACGGAGTGACAAGGAGGAACAAGGAGGAACAAGGAGGGACAAGGAGGGAAATGGAGTGACAAGGAGGGGCAAGGAGAGGAAAGGATAGACAAGGAGTGACAGGAAGAGACAAGGAGGGATAAGGACGGAAAAGTAGGGTCAAGGAGGGACAAGGAGGGATAAGCATGGACAAGCAGGGAAAAAGAGTGAGAAGGAGGGACTAGTATTGTCAAGGAGGGACAAGGAAGGACAATGATGGAAAAGCAGGAACAAGGAGGGGCAGGGAGGGACAATGAGAGACAAGGAGGAACAAGGAGGAATAAGGAGTGGCAATGAGGGACAAGGAGTGACAAGAAGGGACCAGGAGGGAATAGGAGGGAAAGGAGTGACGAGGAGGAACAAGGAGGGACAAGGAGGGTCAAGGAGGTACAAGCAGTGTCAAGGAGGGACACGCAGGGACAAGGATGGTCAAGGAGGGACAAGGATGGTCAAGGAGGGACAATAAGGGGCAATGAGATACAAGGTGGGTCAAGGAGGGACAAGGAGGGAAAAGGAGGGGCAATGAGGGACAAGGAAGGAAAAGGAGTTTCAAGGGGGGACAAGGAGGGACAAGGAGGGGCAAGGAGAGACAAGGAGGAATAAGGAGTGGCAATGAGGGACAAGGAGTGTCAAGAAGGGACCAGGAGGGAAAAGGAGGGAAAGGAGTGACGAGGAGGAACAAGGAGGGACAAGGAGGTTCAAGCAGTGTCAAGGAGGGACACGCAGGGACAAGTAGGGACAAGGATGGTCAAGGAGGGACAATGAGGGACAAGGAGGGACAAGGAGGGGCAAGGAGAGACTAGGAGAGACAAGGAGGGACAAAGAGGGACAAGGAGTGGCAATGAGGGGCAATTAGGGACAAAGAGGCCCAAGGAGGGACAAGAACGGACCAGGAGGGACAAGTACGGACCAGGAGGGACCAGTACGGACCAGGAGGGACAAGTACGGACCAGGAGCGACAAGGAGGGATAAGGAAGGACAAGGAGGGATGAGGAGGGAAAAGAAGGGGCAAGGAGGAGCAAGGAGGAACCAGGAGGGGCATGGAGAGACAAGGAGGGAAAAGGAGGGAGAGTGACAAGGAGGACAAGGAGGGTCAAGGAGTGACAATGAGGGACAAGAAGGGACTAGCAGGGACTAGCAGGGTCAAGGAGGGAAAAGGAACGAAAAGGAGGACAAAGGAGGGGCAATGAGGGACAAGGAGGGAAGGCAGGGACAAGAAGGGAAAAGGAGGGTCAAGTACGGACCAGGAGGGACAAGGACGGACTAGAAGGGACTAGGAGGGACAAGGAGAGACAAGGAGGGACAAGGAGGGGCAATGAGGGACATGGAGGGGCAATGAGGGACAAGGAGGGACTAGGAGGGACAAGGAGGGACAAGGAAGGACAAGGAAGCACAAGGAGGGACAAGGAGAGGCAAGGAGGGACAAGGAGTGGCAATGAGGGACCAGGAGGGTCAAGGAGGGTCAAGGTGGGACAAGGAATGACAAGCAGAGTCAAGGAGGGCAAGGAGGGACAAGGAGTGTCAAGGAGGGACAAGCAGGGACAAGAAGAGAAAAGGAGGGACAAGGATGGACAAGGAAGGACAATGAGGGACAAGGAGGGTTAAGGGAGGGACAAGGAGGGAGAAGGAGAGACATGGAGAGACAAGCAGGATCAAGGAGGGACAAACGGGGACAAGGAAGGACAAGGAGGGACAATCAAGGACAAGGAGGGACCAGGAGGGACACGCAGGCACAAGCTGGTTCAAGGAGCGAAAAGCAGGATCAAGGAGGGCCCAGGAGGGGCAAGGAGAGACATGGAGAGACAAGCAGGATCAAGGAGGGACAAGGAAGGACAAGGAGAGGCAAGGAGGGACAAGGAGGGACAAGCAGGATCAAGGAGGGACCAGGAGGGACAATGAGGGGCAAGGAGAGACATGGAGAGACAAGCTGGATCAAGGAGGGACAAACGGGGACAAGGAAGGACAAGGAGGGACAAGCAGGGACAAGGAGGGACCAGGAGGGACACGGAGGCACAAGCTGGTTCAAGGAGGGAAAAGCAGGATCAAGGAGGGGCAAGGAAAGACATGGAGAGACAAGCAGAATCAAGGAGGGACAAACGGGGACAAGGAGGGACAAGCAGGATCAAGGAGGGACAAGTAGCGACATGCAGGATCAAGGAGGGACAAGGATTGGCACGGAGAGACATGGAGAGACAAGCAGGATCAAGAAGGGACAAACGGGGACAAACGGAGACAAGGAAGGACTAGGAGGGACAAGTAGGGACAAGCAGGATCAAGGAGGGACCAGGAGGAACACGCAGGGACAAGCTGGTTCAATGAGGGAAAGCGGGGACAATGAGGGAGAAGGAGGGACTAGGAGGGACTAGGAGGGACTAGGAGGAACTAGGAGGGACTAGGAGGGACTAGAAGGGACTAGGAGGGACTAGGAGGGACAATGAGGGGCAAGGAGAGGCAAGGAGGGCAAGCAGTGACCAGGAGGGAAAAGGAGGGACAATGAGGGACAAGGAGAGACAAGGAGGGACCAGGACGGACAAGGGTGGACCAGGAGGGACCAGGAGGAACAAGGAGGGAAAAGGAGTTACAAGGAGGAACAAGGAGGGACAATGAGGGACAAGGAGGGACAAGGAGTAACATGGAGGGACATGGTGGTGCAAGGAGAGACATGGAGAGGCAAGGAGTGACAAGGAGGGACAAGGACGGAAAAAGAGTGACAAGGAGGGGCAATGAGGGAAAAGGAGGGACAAGGCGGGACAAGGACGGACAAGGAGGGGCAATGAGGGACAAGGTGAGACAAGGAAGGGCAAGGAGAGACAAGGAGGGACAAGCAGGGACCAGGAGAGACAAGGAGGGAAAAGGAGTTACAAGGAGGGACAATGAGGGACAAGGAGGGGCAAGTAGGAGCAATGAGGGACCAGGAGGGTCGAGGAGGGTCAAGGAAGGTCAAGGAGGTACAAGGAGGCACCAGGAGGGAAATTATGGAAAAGAGTGACAAGGAGGAACAAGGAGGGACAATGAGGGGCAATGAGGGACAAGTACGGACCAGGAGGGAAAATAAGGGTCAAGGAGGAGCAAGGAGAGACCAGGAGCGACAAGGAGGGTCAAGGAGAGACAAGGAGGGACAAGGAGGGGCAATGAGGACAAGGAGGGACAAGGAGGGACTACGAGGGACCAGGAGGGAAAAGGAGGGACTAGGAGGGCCAAGGAGGAGCCAGGAGGGAAAAGGAGGGACATGGTGGGGCAATGAGGGACATGTAGGGGCAATGAGGGACAAGGAGGGACTAGGAGAGACAAGGATGGTCAAGGAGGGTCAAGGAGGGACAAGGAAGGACAAGGAATGACAAGGAGGGACAAGGAGAGGCAAGGACGGCCAAGGTGGGACCAGGAGGGAAAATGAGGGACAAGGAGGGGCGAGGAGGGACATGGAGTGACCAGGAGGGACAAGGAGGGACAAGGAGGGAAAAGGAGGAAAAGGAGTGACTAGGAGGGACAATGAGGGACATGGAGGGACAATGAGGGACAAGGTGGGTCAAGGAGGGACAAGGAGGGAAAAGGAGGGCCAAGGAGGGGCAAGTAGGAGCAATGAGGGACCAGGAGGGTCAAGGAAGGTCAAGGAGGTACAAGGAGAGACAAGGAGGCACCAGGAGGGAAATTATGGAAAGGAGTGACAAGGAGGAACAAGGAGGGACAAGGAGGGACTAGGAGGGACAAGGAGGGACAAGGAGGGACAAGGAGGGAGAAGGAGGGACAAGGAGTGACAAGGAGGGACCAGGAGGGACTAGGAGGGACCAGGAGGGAAAAGGAGGGGCAATGAGGGACATGGAGGGGCAATGAGGGACATGGAGGGGCAATGAGGGACAAGGAGGGACAAGTAGCGACAAGCAGGATCAAGGAGGGACAAGGAGGGACCAGGAGGGACCAGGAGGGACAAGGAGGGGCAAGGAGAGACAAGCTGGATCAAGGAGGGACAAACGGGGACAAGGAAGGACAAGTAGGGACAAGCAGGATCAAGGATGGACAAGGAGGGACCAGGAGGAACACGCAGGGACAAGCTGGTTCAATGAGGGAAAGCGGGGACAATGAGGGAGAAGGAGAGGCAAGGAGGGACAAGCAGTGACCAGGAGGGAAAAGGAGGAACAATGAGGGACAAGGAGAGACAAGGAGGGACCAAGAGGGACAAGGATGGACCAGGAGGGACCAGGAGGAACAAGGAGGGAAAAGGAGTTACCAGGAGGAACAAGGAGGGACAAGGAGGATCAAGGAGGGACATGGTGGTGCAAGGAGAGGCATGGAGAGGCAAGGAGTGACAAGGAGAGACAAGGAGGGACAAGGACGGAAAAAGAGTGACAAAGAGGGGCAATGAGGGAAAAGGAGGGACCAGGAGGGACAAGGCGGGACAAGGACGGACAAGGAGGGGCAATGAGGGACAAGGTGAGACAAGGAAGGGCAAGGAGAGACAAGGAGGGTCAAGGAGGGACTAGCAGGGACAATGAGTGGCAAGGAGAGGCAAGGAGGGACAAGCAGTGACCAGGAGGGAAAAGGAGGAACAATGAGGGACAAGGAGAGACAAGGAGGGACCAAGAGGGACAAGGATGGACCAGGAGGGACCAGGAGGAACAAGGAGGGAAAAGGAGTTACCAGGAGGAACAAGGAGGGACAAGGAGGATCAAGGAGGGACATGGTGGTGCAAGGAGAGGCATGGAGAGGCAAGGAGTGACAAGGAGAGACAAGGAGGGACAATGACGGAAAAAGAGTGACAAAGAGGGGCAATGAGGGAAAAGGAGGGACCAGGAGGGACAAGGCGGGACAAGGACGGACAAGGAGGGGCAATGAGGGACAAGGTGAGACAAGGAAGGGCAAGGAGAGACAAGGAGGGTCAAGGAGGGACAAGGCGGGACAAGGAGGGACCAGGAGAGACAAGGAGGGAAAAGGAGTTACAAGGAGGGACAAGGAAAGACAAGCATGGACAAGAAGGGAAAAGGAGTGACAAGGAGGGACTAGGATGGTCAAGGAGGGACAAGGAAGGACAATGGGGGACAAGCAGGGACAAGGAGGGGCAATGAGAGACAAGAAGGTACAAGGAGGGACAAGGAGGGGCAAGGAGAGACAAGGAGAGACAAGAAGGGACAAGGAGCGACAAGGAGGGGCAATGAGGACCAAGGAGGGACTAGGAGGGAAAAGGAAGGACTAGGAGGGACAAGGAGGGACCAGGAGGGAAAATTAGGGGCAAGGAGGGACATGGAGGGGCAATGAGGGACTAGGAGGGACAAACAGGGACAAGGAAGGACAAGGAGGGTCAAGGAGGTACAAGGAGGGACAAGTAGGAACAAGGAGCGACTAGCAGGGACAAGAAGGGACAAGCAGGATCAAGGAGGGACAAACAGGGACAAGGAGGGACAAGCAGGATCAAGGAGGGACAAGGAGGGACAAGCAGGGTCAATGACCAGGAGGGTCAATGAGGGCCAAGGAGGGACAACGAGGAACAAGGAAGGACAAGGAGGGATTAGGAGGGACAATGAGGGGCAAGGAGAGACAAGGAGTGGCAAGGAAGGACAAGGAGGGACCAGGAGGGAAAATGAGGGACAAGGAGGTGCAAGGAGGGACCAGGAGGGACAAGGAGGGTCAAGGAGGGACCAGGAGGGAAACGGAGTGACAAGGAGGAACAAGGAGGGAAATGGAGTGACAAGGAGGGGCAAGGAGAGAAAAGGACAGACAAGGAGTGAAAGGAAGAGACAAGGAGGGATACGGACGGAAAAGTAGGGTCAAGGAGGGACAAGGAGGGATAAGCATGGACAAGGAGGGAAAAAGAGTGAGAAGGAGGGACTAGTATTGTCAAGGAGGACAATGATGGACAAGCAGGAACAAGGAGGGGCAGGGAGGGACAAGGAGAGACAAGGAGGAATAAGGAGTGACAATGAGGGACAAGGAGTGACAAGAAGGGACCAGAAGGGAAAGGAGTGACGAGGAGGAATAAGGAGGGACAAGCAGTGTCAAGGAGGGACACGCAGGGATAAGGAGGGACAATGAGGGACAAGGAGGGTCAAGGAGGGACACGCAGGGACAAGAAGGGTCAAGGAGGGACAATGAGGGACAAGGAGGTACAAGGAGGGACAAGGAGGGACAAGGAGGTACAAGGAGGGACAAGGAGGGACAAGGAGCGACTAGCAGGGACAAGAAGGGACAAGCAGGATCAAGGAGGGACAAGGAGGGACAAGCAGGATCAAGGAGGGACAAGCAGGGTCAATGACCAGGAGGGTCAAGGAGGGCCAAGGAGGGACAAGGAGGGACAAGGAGGGACAACGAGGAACAAGGAAGGACAAGGAGAGATTAGGAGGGACAATGAGGGGCAAGGAGAGACAACGAGAGACAAGGAGAGGCAAGGAAGGACAAGGAGGGACCAGGAGGGAAAATGAGGGACAAGGAGGTGCAAGGAGGGACCAGGAGGGACAAGGAGGGACTAGGAGGTTCAAGGAGTGACAATGAGGGACAAGAAGGGACTAGGAGGGACTAGCAGGGTCAAGGAGGGACAAGGAGCGAAAAGGAGGACAAGGGAGGGGCAATGAGGGACAAGGAGGGGCAATGAGGGACAAGAAGGGACAAGGAGGGTCAAGTACGGACCAGGAGCGACAAGGAGGGATGAGGAGGGAAAAGAAGGGGCAAGGAGGAGCAAGGAGGAACCAGGAGGGGCATGGAGAGACAAGGAGGGAAAAGGAGGGAGAGTGACAAGGAGAAACAAGGAGGGACAAGGAGGGTCAAGGAGTGACAATGAGGGACAAGAAGGGACTAGGAGGGACTAGCAGGGTCAAGGAGGGACAAGGAGCGAAAAGGAGGACAAGGGAGGGGCAATGAGGGACAATGAGGGACAAGAAGGGACAAGGAGGGTCAAGTACGGACCAGGAGGGACAAGGACGGACTAGAAGGGACTAGGAGGGACAAGGAGGGACAAGGAGGTGCAATGAGGGACATGGAGGGGCAATGAGGGACAAGGAGGGACTAGGAGGGACTAGGAGGGACAAGGAGGGACAGGGAGGGACAAGGAGGGTCAAGGAGGGACAAGGAAGGACAAGGAAGGACAAGGAGGGACAAGGAGAGGCAAAGAGGGACAAGCATGGACAAGCAGTGGCAAGGAGGGACTAGGATGGTCAAGGATGGTCCAGGAGGGACAAGGAAGGACAAGCACGGACAAGGAGGGGAAGGAGAGACTAGGAGATACAAGGAGGGACATGGAGAGATAAGGAAGGACAAGCAGGGGCAATGAGGGACATGGAGGGGCAATGAGGTACAAGTTGGCTCAAGGAGGGACAAGGAGGGAAAAGGATGGACAAGGAGGGAAAAGGAAGGCAAGTAGGAGCAATGAGGGACCAGGAGGGTCAAGGTGGGACAAGGAATGACAAGCAGAGTCAAGGAGGGCAATGAGGGACAAGAAGGGACAAGGAGGGTCAAGTACGGACCAGGAGGGACAAGGACGGACTAGAAGGGACTAGGAGGGACAAGGAGGGACAAGGAGAGACAAGGAGGGACAAGGAGGTGCAATGAGGGACATGGAGGGGCAATGAGGGACAAGGAGGGACTAGGAGGGACTAGGAGGGACTAGGAGGGACAAGGAGGGACAAGGAGGGACAAGGAGGGTTAAGGAGGGACAAGGAAGGACAAGGAAGGACAAGGAGGGACAAGGAGAGGCAAGGAGGATCAAGGAGGGACAAACGGGGACAAGGAAGGACAAGGAGGGACAAGCATGGACAAGGAGTGGCAAGGAGGGACTAGGATGGTCAAGGATGGTCCAGGAGGGACAAGGAAGGACAAGCAGGGACAAGGAGGGGCAAGGAGAGACTAGGAGATACAAGGAGGGACATGGAGAGATAAGGAAGGACAAGGAGGGACAAGCAGGGGCAATGAGGGACATGGAGGGGCAATGAGGTACAAGTTGGCTCAAGGAGGGAAAAGGATGGACAAGGAGGGAAAAGGAGGGCAAGTAGGAGCAATGTGGGACCAGGAGGGTCAAGGAGGGTCAAGGTGGGACAAGGAATGACAAGCAGAGTCAAGGAGGGCAAGGAGGGACAAGGAGAGTCAGGGAAGGAGGACAAGAAGAGAAAAGGAGGGACAAGGATGGACAAGGAAGGACAATGAGGGACAAGGAGGGTTAAGGGAGCGAAAAGGAGGGACAAGGAGGGACAAGGAGGGCAAGGAGAGACAAGCAGGATCAAGTAGGGACAAACGGGGACAAGGATGGACAAGGAGGGACAAGTAGGGACAAGCAGGATCAAGGAGGGACAAGGAGGGACAAGGAGGGACCAGGAGGGACAAGGAGGGGCAAGGAGAGACAAGCAGGATCAAGGACGGACAAACGGGGACAAGGAGGGACAAGCAAGGACAAGGAGGGACCAGGAGGGACACGCAGGCACAAGCTGGTTCAAGGAGGGAAAAGCAGGATCAAGGAGGGACAAGGAGGGGTAAGGAGAGACATGGAGAGACAAGCAGGATCAAGGAGGGACAAACGGGGACAAGGAAGGACAAGGAGGGACAAGCAGGATCAAGGAGGGACAAGGAGGGCCCAGGAGGGGCAAGGAGAGACATGGAGAGACAAGCAGGATCAAGGAGGGACAAGGAAGGACAAGGAGAGGCAAGGAGGGACAAGCAGGATCAAGGAGGGACCAGGAGGGACAATGAGGGGCAAGGAGAGACAAGCAGGATCAAGGAGGGACAAACGGGGACAAGGAGGGACAAGCAGGGACAAGGAGGGACCAGGAGGGACACGCAGGCACAAGCTGGTTCAAGGAGGGAAAAGCAGGATCAAGGAGGGACAAGGAGGGGCAAGGAAAGACATGGAGAGACAAGCAGAATCAAGGAGGGACAACGGGGACAAGGGGGGACATGCAGGATCAAGGAGGGACAAGGAGGGCCCAGGAGGGGCAAGGAGAGACATGGAGAGACAAGCAGGAACAAGGAGGGACAATCGGGGACAACGAAGGACAAGGAGGGACAAGTAGGGACGAGCAGGATCAAGGAGGGACAAGGAGGGACCAGGAGGGACCAGGAGGGACAAGCAGGATCAAGGTGGGACAAGGAGGGGCAAGGAGAGACATGGAGAGACAAGCAGGATCAAGGAGGGACAAACGGGGACAAGGAAGGACAAGGAGGGACAAGCAGGATCAAGGAGGGACCAGGAGGAACACGCAGGGACAAGCTGGTTCAAGGAGGGAAAGCGGGGACAATGAGGGAGAAGGAGGGACTAGGAGGGACTAGGAGGGACTAGCAGGGACAATGAGGGGCAAGGAGAGACAAGGAGAGGCAAGGAGGGACAAGCAGTGACCAGGAGGGAAAAGGAGGAACAAGGAGGGACAATGAGGGACAAGGAGAGACAAGTAGGGAACAGGAGGGACCAGGAGGGACAAGGATGGACCAGGAGGGACAAGGATGGACCAGGAGGAACCAGGAGGAACAAGGAGGGAAAAGGAGTTACAAGGAGGAACAAGGAGGGACAATGCGGGACAAGGAGGATCAAGGAGGGACAAGGTGGTGCAAGGAGAGACATGGAGAGGCAAGGAGTGACAAGGAGAGACAAGGAGGGACAAGGACGGAAAAAGAGTGACAAGGAGGGGCAATGAGGGAAAAGGAGGGACCAGGAGGGACAAGGACGGACAAGGAGGGGCAATGAGGGACAAGGTGGGACAAGGAAGGGCAAGGAGAGACAAGGAGGGACAAGCAGGGACAAGCAAGGACAAGGAGGGTCAATGACGGACAAGGAGGGGCAAGTACGGACCAAGAGGGTCAAGGAGGGACAATGAGGGACCAGGAGGGACAAGGAGGGGCAAGGAGAGACTAGGAGAGACAAGGAGGGACAAGGAGGGACAAGCAGTGGCAATGAGGGGCAATTAGGGACAAAGAGGCCCAAGGAGGGACAAGTACGGACCAGGAGGGACAAGTACGGACCAGGAGGGACAAGTACGGACCAGGAGGGACAAGTACGGACCAGGAGCGACAAGGAGGGATAAGGAGGGACAAGGAGGGATGAGGAGAGAAAAGAAGGGGCAAGGAGGAGCAAGGAGGAACCAGGAGGGGCATGGAGAGACAAGGAGGGAAAAGGAGGGAGAGTGACAAGGAGAAACAAGGAGGGACAAGGAGGGTCAAGGAGTGACAATGAGGGACAAGAAGGGACTAGCAGAGTCAAGGAGGGACAAGGAGCGAAAAGGATGACAAAGGAGGGGCAATGAGGGACAAGGAGGTAAGGCAGGGACAAGAAGGGACAAGGAGGGTCAAGTACGGACCAGGAGGGACAAGGACGGACTAGAAGGGACTAGGAGGGACAAGGAGGGACAAGGAGAGACAAGGAGGGACAAGGAGGGGCAATGAGGGACAAGGAGGGACTAGGAGGGACAAGGAGAGACAAGGAGGGTCAAGGAGGGACAAGGAAGGACAAGGAAGGACAAGGAGGGACAAGGAGAGGCAAGGAGGGACAAGCATGGACAAGGAGTGGCAAGGAGGGACTAGGATGGTCAAGGATGGTCCAGGAGGGACAAGGAAGGACAATGAGGGACAAGCAGGGACAAGGAGGGGCAAGGAGAGACTAGGAGATACAAGGAGGGACATGGAGAGATAAGGAAGGACAAGGAGGGACAAGCAGGGGCAATGAGGGACATGGAGGGGCAATGAGGTACAAGTTGGCTCAAGGAGGGACAAGGAGGGAAAAGGATGGACAAGGAGGGAAAAGGAGGGCAAGTAGGAGCAATGAGGGACCAGGAGGGTCAAGCAGGGCCAAGGTGGGACAAGGAATGACAAGCAGAGTCAAGGAGGGCAAGGAGGGACAAGGAGAGTCAAGGTGGGACAAGCAGGGACAAGAAGAGAAAAGGAGGGACAAGGATGGACAAGGAAGGACAATGAGGGACAAGGAGGGTTAAGGGAGGGACAAGGAGGGACAAGGAGGGCAAGGAGAGACAAGCAGGATCAAGTAGGGACAAGGATGGACAAGGAGGGACAAGGAGGGACAAGTAGGGACAAGCAGGATCAAGGAGGGACAAGGAGGGACCAGGAGGGACACGCAGGCACAAGCTGGTTCAAGGAGGGAAAAGCAGGATCAAGGAGGGACAAGGAGGGGCAAGGAGAGACATGGAGAGACAAGCAGGATCAAGGAGGGACAAACGGGGACAAGGAAGGACAAGGAGGGACAAGCAGGATCAAGGAGGGACAAGGAGGGCCCAGGTGCGGCAAGGAGAGACATGGAGAGACAAGCAGGATCAAGGAGGGACCAGGAGGGACAATGAGGGGCAAGGAGAGACATGGAGAGACAAGCAGGATCAAGGAGGGACAAACGGGGACAAGGAAGGACAAGGAGGGACAAGCAGGGACAAGGAGGGACCAGGAGGGACACGCAGGCACAAGCTGGTTCAAGGAGGGAAAAGCAGGATCAAGGAGGGAAAAGGACGGACAAGGAGGGGCAAGGAAAGACATGGAGAGACAAGCAGAATCAAGGAGGGACAAACGGGGACAAGGAGGAACAAGCAGGATCAAGGAGGGACAAGGAGGGCCCAGGAGGGGCAAGGAGAGACATGGAGAGACAAGCCGGAACAAGGAGGGACAATCGGGGACAAGGAGGGACAAGCAAGGACAAGGAGGGACCAGGAGGGACACGCAGGCACAAGCTGGTTCAAGGAGGGAAAAGCAGGATCAAGGAGGGGCAAGGAGAGACATGGAGAGACAAGCAGGATCAAGGAGGGACAAACGGGGACAAGGAAGGACAAGGAGGGACAAGCAGGATCAAGGAGGGACAAGGAGGGCCCAGGTGCGGCAAGGAGAGACAAGCAGGATCAAGGAGGGACAAGGAAGGACAAGGAGAGGCAAGGAGGGACAAGGAGGGACAAGCAGGATCAAGGAGGGACCAGGAGGGACAATGAGGGGCAAGGAGAGACATGGAGAGACAAGCAGGATCAAGGAGGGACAAACGGGGACAAGGAAGGACAAGGAGGGACAAGCAGGGACAAGGAGGGACCAGGAGGGACACGCAGGCACAAGCTGGTTCAAGGAGGGAAAAGCAGGATCAAGGAGGGAAAAGGAGGGACAAGGAGGGGCAAGGAAAGACATTGAGAGACAAGCAGAATCAAGGAGGGACAAACGGGGACAAGGAGGAACAAGCAGGATCAATGAGGGACAAGGAGGGCCCAGGAGGGGCAAGGAGAGACATGGAGAGACAAGCCGGAACAAGGAGGGACAATCGGGGACAACGAGGGACAAGTAGGGACGAGCAGGATCAAGGAGGGACCAGGAGGGACATGCAGGGACAAGGAGGGACAAGCAGGATCAAGGAGGGACCAGGAGGAACACGCAGGGACAAGCTGGTTCAAGGAGGGAAAGCGGGGACAATGAGGGAGAAGGAGGGACTAGGAGGGACTAGGATGGACTAGGAGGGACTAGGAGGGACTAGGAGGGACAATGAGGGGCAAGGAGAGACAAGGAGAGGCAAGGAGGGACAAGCAGTGACCAGGAGGGAAAAGGAGGAACAAGGAGGGACACTGAGGGACAAGGAGAGACAAGTAGGGACCAGGAGGGACAAGGATGGACAAGGATGGACCAGGAGGAACAAGGAGGGAAAAGGAGTTACAAGGAGGAACAAGGAGGGACAATGCGGGACAAGGAGGATCAAGGAGGGACAATGAGTAACAAGGAGGGACAAGGTGGTGCAAGGAGAGACATGGAGAGGCAAGGAGCGACAAGGAGGGACAAGGACGGAAAAAGAGTGACAAGGAGGGGCAATGAGGGAAAAGGAGGGACCAGGAGGGACAAGGCGGGACAAGGACGGACAAGGAGGGGCAATGAGGGACAAGGTGGGACAAGGAAGGGCAAGGAGAGACAAGGAGGGACAAGCAGGGACAAGCAAGGACAAGGAGGGTCAATGACGGACAAGGAGGGGCAAGTACGGACCAAGAGGGTCAAGGAGGGACCAGGAGAGACAAGGAGGGAAAAGGAGTTACAAGGAGGAACAAGGAGGGACAAGGAAAGACAAGCATGGACAAGAAGGGAAAAGGAGTGACAAGGAGGGACTAGGATGTTCAAGGAGGGACAAGGAAGGACAATGAGGGACAAGCAGGGACAAGGAGGGCAATGAGAGACAAGAAGGTACAAGGAGGGACATGGAGGGACATGGAGTGGCAATGAGGGACAAGGTGGGTCAAGGAGGGACAAGGAGGGAAAAGGGGTGACAAGGAGGGCCAAGGAGGGGCAATGAGGGACAAGGAGTTGCAAGAAGAGACATGGAGGCACCAGGAGGGAAAAGGAGGGAAATTATGGAAAGGAGTGACAAGGAGGAACAAGGAGGGACAATGAGGGACAAGGATGGACAAGTACGGACCAGGAGTGACAAGGAGGGATAAGAAGGGAACAGAAGGGAAAAGAAGGGAAAGAAGGGGCAAGGAGGAGCAAGGTGGGACCAGGAGGGACAAGGAGAGACAAGGAGAGACAAGGAGGGACAAGGAGGGACAAGGACGGACAAGGAGGGGCAATGAGGGACAAGGTGGGACAAGGAAGGGCAAGGAGAGACAAGGAGGGACAAGCAAGGACAAGGAGGGTCAATGACGGACAAGGAGGGGCAAGTACGGACCAAGAGGGTCAAGGAGGGACAAGGAGGGACAAGGCGGGACAAGGAGTTACAAGGAGGAACAAGGAGGGACAAGGAAAGACAAGCATGGACAAGAAGGGAAAAGGAGTGACAAGGAGGGACTAGGATGTTCAAGGAGGGACAAGGAAGGACAATGAGGGACAAGCAGGGACAAGGAGGGCAATGAGAGACAAGAAGGTACAAGGAGGGACATGGAGGGGCAATGAGGGACAAGGTGGGTCAAGGAGGGACAAGGAGGGAAAAGGAGTGACATGGAGGGCCAAGGGGGAGCAATGAGGGACAAGGAGTTGCAAGGAGAGACAAGGAGGCACCAGGAGGGAAAAGGAGGGAAAGGAGTGACGAGGAGGAACAAGGAGGGACAAGGAGGTTCAAGCAGTGTCAAGGAGGGACACGCAGGGACAAGTAGGGACAAGGATGGTCAACGAGGGACAATGAGGGACAAGGAGGGACAAGGAGGGACAAGGAGGGGCAAGGAGAGACTAGGAGAGACAAGGAGGGACAAGGAGGGACAAGGAGGGACAAGGAGGGACAAGGAGGGACAAGGAGTGGCAATGAGGGGCAATTAGGGACAAAGAGGCCCAAGGAGGGACAAGTACGGACCAGGAGGGACAAGTACGGACCAGGAGGGACAAGTACGGACCAGGAGGGACAAGGAGGGACAAGTACGGACCAGGAGCGACAAGGAGGGATAAGGAGGGACAAGGAGGGATGAGGAGGGAAAAGAAGGGGCAAGGAGGAGAAAGGAGGAACCAGGAGGGGCATGGAGAGACAAGGAGAAACAAGGAGGGACAAGGAGGGTCAAGGAGTGACAATGAGGGACAATAAGGGACTAGGAGGGACTAGCAGGGTCAAGGAGGGACAAGGAGCGAAAAGGAGGACAAAGGATGGGCAATGAGGGACAAGGAGGGAAGGCAGGGACAAGAAGGGAAAAGGAGGGTAAAGTACGGACCAGGAGGGACAAGGACGGACTAGAAGGGACTAGGAGGGACAAGGAGGGACAAGGAGTGACAAGGAGGGACAAGGAGGGGCAATGAGGGACATGGAGGGGCAATGAGGGACAAGGAGGGACTAGGAGGGACTAGGAGGGACAAGGAGGGACAAGGAGGGTCAAGGAAGGACAAGGAAGGACAAGGAGGGACAAGGAGAGGCAAGGAGGGACAAGCATGGACAAGGAGTGGCAAGGAGGGACTAGGATGGTCAAGGATGGTCCAGGAGGGACAAGGAAGGACAATGAGGGACAAGCGGGGACAAGGAGGGGCAAGGAGAGACTAGGAGATACAAGGAGGGACATGGAGAGATAAGGAAGGACAAGGAGGGACAAGCAGGGGCAATGAGGGACATGGAGGGGCAATGAGGTACAAGTTGGCTCAAGGAGTGACAAGGAGGGAAAAGGATGGACAAGGAGGGAAAAGGAGGGCAAGTAGGAGCAATGAGGGACCAGGAGGGTCAAGGTGGGACAAGGAATGACAAGCAGAGTCAAGGAGGGCAAGGAGGGACAAGGAGAGTCAAGGAGGGACAAGCAGGGACAAGAAGAGAAAAGGATGGACAAGGAAGGACAATGAGGGACAGGGAGGGTTAAGGGAGGGACAAGGAGGGCAAGGAGAGACATGGAGAGACAAGCAGGATCAAGTAGGGACAAACGGGGACAAGGATGGACAAGGAGGGACAAGTAGGGACAAGCAGGATCAAGAAGGGACAAGGAGGGACCAGGAGGGACAAGGAGGGGCAAGGAGAGACATGGAGAGACAAGCAGGATCAAGGAGGGACAAACGGGGACAAGGAAGGACAAGGAGGGACAAGCAAGGACAAGGAGGGACCAGGAGGGACACGCAGGCACAAGCTGGTTCAAGGAGGGAAAAGCAGGATCAAGGAGGGGCAAGGAGAGACATGGAGAGACAAGCAGGATCAAGGAGGGACAAACGGGGACAAGGAAGGACAAGGAGGGACAAGCAGGATCAAGGAGGGACAAGGAGGGCCCAAGAGGGGCAAGGAGAGACATGGAGAGACAAGCAGGATCAAGGAGGGACAAGGAAGGACAAGGAGAGGCAAGGAGGGACAAGCAGGATCAAGGAGGGACCAGGAGGGACAATGAGGGGCAAGGAGAGACATGGAGAGACAAGCAGGATCAAGGAGGGACAAACGGGGACAAGGAAGGACAAGGAGGGACAAGGAGGGACCAGGAGGGACACGCAGGCACAAGCTGGTTCAAGGAGGGAAAAGCAGGATCAAGGTGGGACAAGGAGGGGCAAGGAAAGACATGGAGAAACAAGCAGAATCAAGGAGGGACAAACGGGGACAAGGAGAGACAAGGAGGGACAAGCAGGATCAAGGAGGGACAAGTAGCGACGTGCAGGATCAAGGAGGGACAAGGAGGGGCAAGGAGAGACATGGAGAGACAAGCAGGATCAAGAGGGACAAACGGGGACAAACGGTGACAAGGAAGGACAAGGAGGGACAAGCAGGGTCAAGGAGGGACCAGGAGGAACACGCAGGGACAAGCTGGTTCAATGAGGGAAAGCGGGGACAATGAGGGAGAAGGAGGGACAAGGAGGGTCAAGGAGTGACAATGAGGGACAAGAAGGGACTAGCAGGGTCAAGGAGGGACAAGGAGCGAAAAGGAGGACAAAGGATGGGCAATGAGGGACAAGGAGGGAAGGCAGGGACAAGAAAGGAAAAGGAGGGTCAAGTACGGACCAGGAGGGACAAGGACGGACTAGAAGGGACTAGGAGGGACAAGGAGGGACAAGGAGAGACAAGGAGGGACAAGGAGGGGCAATGAGGGACATGGAGGGGCAATGAGGGACAAGGAGGGACTAGGAGGGACTAGGAGGGACAAGGAGGGTCAAGGAAGGACAAGGAAGGACAAGGAGGGACAAGGACAGGCAAGGAGGGACAAGCATGGACAAGGAGTGGCAAGGAGGGACTAGGATGGTCAAGGATGGTCCAGGAGGGACAAGGAAGGACAATGAGGGACAAGCGGGGACAAGGAGGGGCAAGGAGAGACTAGGAGATACAAGGAGGGACATGGAGAGATAAGGAAGGACAAGGAGGGACAAGCAGGGGCAATGAGGGACATGGAGGGGCAATGAGGTACAAGTTGGCTCAAGGAGGGAAAAGGATGGACAAGGAGGGAAAAGGAGGGCAAGTAGGAGCAATGAGGGACCAGGAGGGTCAAGGAGGGTCAAGGTGGGACAAGGAATGACAAGCAGAGTCAAGGAGGGCAAGGAGAGTCAAGGAGGGACAAGCAGGGACAAGAAGAGAAAAGGATGGACAAGGAAGGACAATGAGGGACAGGGAGGGTTAAGGGAGGGACAAGGAGGGCAAGGAGAGACATGGAGAGACAAGCAGGATCAAGTAGGGACAAACGGGGACAAGGACGGACAAGGAGGGACAAGTAGGGACAAGCAGAATCAAGAAGGGACAAGGAGAGACCAGGAGGGACAAGGAGAGACATGGAGAGACAAGCAGGATCAAGGAGGGACAAACGGGAACAAGGAAGGACAAGGAGGGACAAGCAAGGACAAGGAGGGACCAGGAGGGACACGCAGGCACAAGCTGGTTCAAGGAGGGAAAAGCAGGATCAAGGAGGGGCAAGGAGAGACATGGAGAGACAAGCAGGATCAAGGAGGGACAAACGGGGACAAGGAGGGACAAGCAGGATCAAGGAGGGACAAGGAGGGCCCAAGAGGGGCAAGGAGAGACATGGAGAGACAAGCAGGATCAAGGAGGGACAAGGAGAGGCAAGGAGGGACAAGCAGGATCAAGGAGGGACCAGGAGGGACAATGAGGGGCAAGGAGAGACATGGAGAGACAAGCAGGATCAAGGAGGGACAAACGGGGACAAGGAAGGACAAGGAGGGACAAGCAGGGACAAGGAGGGACCAGGAGGGACACGCAGGCACAAGCTGGTTCAAGGAGGGAAAAGCAGGATCAAGGTGGGACAAGGAGGGGCAAGGAAAGACATGGAGAAACAAGCAGAATCAAGGAGGGACAAACGGGGACAAGGAGAGACAAGGAGGGACAAGCAGGATCAAGGAGGGACAAGTAGCGACATGCAGGATCAAGGAGGGACAAGGAGGGGCAAGGAGAGACATGGAGAGACAAGCAGGATCAAGAGGGACAAACGGGGACAAACGGTGACAAGGAAGGACAAGGAGGGACAAGTAGGGACAAGCAGGGTCAAGGAGGGACCAGGAGGAACACGCAGGGACAAGCTGGTTCAATGAGGGAAAGCGGGGACAATGAGGGAGAAGGAGGGACTAGGAGGGACTAGGAGGGACTAGGAGGAACTAGGAGGGACTAGGAGGGACTAGAAGGGACTAGGAGGGACAATGAGGGGCAAGGAGAGGCAAGGAGGGACAAGCAGTGACCAGGAGGGAAAAGGAGGAACAAGGAGGGACAATGAGGGACAAGGAGAGACAAGGAGGGACCAGGACGGACAAGGATGGACCAGGAGGGACCAGGAGGAACAAGGAGGGAAAAGGAGTTACAAGGAGGAACAAGGAGGGACAATGAGGGACAAGGAGGGACAAGGAGTAACATGGAGGGACATGGTGGTGCAAGGAGAGACATGGAGAGGCAAGGAGTGACAAGGAGAGACAAGGAGGGGCAAGGACGGAAAAAGAGTGACAAGGAGGGCCAAGGAGGGGCAATGAGGGGCAATGAGGGACAAGGAGGGGCAAGTAGGAGCAATGAGGGACCAGGAGGGACCAGGAGGGTCAAGGAATGTCAAGGAGGGACAAGGAGAGACAAGGAGGCACCAGGAGGGAAAAGGAGGGAAATTATGGAAAGGAGTGACAAGGAGGAAAAAGGAGGGACAATGAGGGGCAATGAGGGACAAGGAGGGAAAAGTACGGACCAGGGGGACAAGGAGGGATAAGAAGGGAAAAGAAGGGGCAAGGAGGAGCAAGGTGGGACCAGGATGGACAAGGAGGGGCAAGGAGAGACAAGGAGGGACAAGGAGGGGCAATGAGGGACAAGGAGGGACTAGGAGGGACCAGAAGGGAAAAGGAAGGACTAGGAGGGACTAGGATGGACAAGGAGGGAAAATTAGGGACAAGGAGGGACATGGAGGGGCAATGAGGGACTAGGAGGGACAAACAGGGACAAGGAAGGACAAGGAGGGTCAAGGAGGTACAAGGAGGGACAAGTAGGAACAAGGAGCGACTAGCAGGGACAAGAAGGGACAAGCAGGATCAAGGAGGGACAAACAGGGAAAAGCAGGATCAAGGAGGGACAAGCAGGGTCAATGACCAGGAGGGTCAATGAGGGCCAAGGAGGGACAAGGAGCGACAACGAGGAACAAGGAAGGACAAGGAGGGATTAGGAGGGACAATGAGGGCAAGGAGAGACAACGAGAGACAAGGAGAGGCAAGGAAGGACAAGGAGGGACCAGGAGGGAAAATGAGGGACAAGGAGGTGCAAGGAGGGACCAGGAGGGACAAGGAGGGACCAGGAGGGTCAAGGAGGGAAACGGAGTGACAAGGAGGAACAAGGAAGAACAAGGAGGGAAATGGAGTGACAAGGAGGGGCAAGGAGAGAAAAGGACAGACAAGGAGTGACAGGAAGAGACAAGGATGGATAAGGACGGAAAAGTAGGGTCAAGGAGGGACAAGGAGGGATAAGCATGGACATGGAGGGAAAAAGAGTGAGAAGGAGGGACTAGTATTGTCAAGGAGGGACAAGGAAGGACAATGATGGACAAGCAGGAACAAGGAGGGACAAGGAGGGACCAGGTGGGACCAGGAGGGAAAAGGAGGGAAAAGGAGGGAAAGGAGCGACGAGGAGGAACAAGGAGGGACAAGGAGGTTCAAGCAGTGTCAAGGAGGGACACGCAGGGACAAGTAGGGACAAGGATGGTCAAGGAGGGACAATGAGGGACAAGGAGGGACAAGGAGGGGCAAGGAGAGACTAGGAGAGACAAGGAGGGACAAGGAGGGACAAGCAGTGGCAATGAGGGGCAATTAGGGACAAAGAGGCCCAAGGAGGGACAAGTACGGACCAGGAGGGACAAGTACGGACCAGGAGGGACAAGGAGGGACAAGTACGGACCAGGAGCGACAAGGAGGGATAAGGAGGGACAAGGAGGGATGAGGAGGGAAAAGAAGGGGCAAGGATGAGCAAGGAGGAACCAGGAGGTGCATGGAGAGACAAGGAGGGAAAAGGAGGGAGAGTGACAAGGAGAAACAAGGAGGGACAAGGAGGGTCAAGGAGGGACACGCAGGGACAAGAAGGGACAAGGATGGTCAAGGAGGGACAATGAGGGACAAGGAGGGACAAGGAGGGGCAAGGAGAGACAAGGAGGGACAAGGAGCGACTAGCAGGGACAAGAAGGGACAAGCAGGATCATGGAGGGACAAACAGGGACAAGCAGGATCAAGGAGGGACAAGCAGGGTCAATGACCAGGAGGGTCAAGGAGGGCCAAGGAGGGACAAGGAGGGACAACGAGGAACAAGGAAGGACAAGGAGGGATTAGGAGGGACAATGAGGGGCAAGGAGAGACAACGAGAGACAAGGAGAGGCAAGGAAGGACAAGGAGGGACCAGGAGGGAAAATGAGGGACAAGGAGGGACCAAGAGGGACAAGGAGGGACTAGGAGGGTCAAGGAGGGACCAGGAGGGAAACGGAGTGACAAGGAGGAACAAGGAGGAACAAGGAGGAACAGGGAGGAACAGGGAGGAACAAGGAGGGACAAGAGGGAAATGGAGTGACAAGGAGGGAAATGGAGTGACAAGGAGGGGCAAGGAGAGGAAAGGATAGACAAGGAGTGACAGGAAGAGACAAGGAGGGATAAGGACGGAAAAGTAGGGTCAAGGAGGGACAAGGAGGGATAAGCATGGACAAGGAGGGAAAAAGAGTGAGAAGGAGGGACTAGTATTGTCAAGGAGGGACAAGGAAGGACAATGATGGACAAGCAGGAACAAGGAGGGGCAGGGAGGGACAAGGAGAGACAAGGAGGAATAAGGAGTGGCAATGAGGGACAAGGAGTGACAAGAAGGGACCAGGAGGGAAAGGAGTGACGAGGAGGAACAAGGAGGGACAAGGAGGGTCAAGGAGGTACAAGCAGTGTCAAGGAGGAACAAGGAGGGTCAAGGAGGGACAAGGATGGTCAAGGAGGGACAATAAGGGGCAATGAGATACAAGGTGGGTCAAGGAGGGACAAGGAGGGAAAAGGAGGGGCAATGAGGGACAAGGATGGACAAGGAAGGAAAAGGAGTTTCAAGGGGGGACAAAGAGGGACAAGGAGGGACAAGGAGGGACAAGGAGGGACAAGGAGGGGCAAGGAGAGACAAGGAGGAATAAGGAGTGGCAATGAGGGACAAGGAGTGGCAAGAAGGGACCAGGAGGGAAAAGGAGGGAAAGGAGTGACGAGGAGGAACAAGGAGGGACAAGGAGGTTCAAGCAGTGTCAAGGTGGGACACGCAGGGACAAGTAGGGACAAGGATGGTCAAGGAGGGACAATGAGGGACAAGGAGGGACAAGGAGGGGCAAGGAGAGACAAGGAGGGACAAGGATGAACAAGGAGTGGCAATGAGGGGCAATTAGGGACAAAGAGGCCCAAGGAGGGACAAGTACGGACCAGGAGGGACAAGTACGGACCAGGAGGGACAAGTACGGACCAGGAGGGACAAGGAGGGACAAGTACGGACCAGGAGCGACAAGGAGGGACAAGGAGGGATGAGGAGGGAAAAGAAGGGGCAAGGAGGAACCAGGAGGGGTATGGAGAGACAAGGAGGGAAAAGGAGGGAGAGTGACAAGGAGAAACAAGGAGGGACAAGGAGGGTCAAGGAGTGACAATGAGGGAAAAGAAGGGACTAGGAGGGACTAGCAGGGTCAAGGAGGGACAAGGAGCGAAAAGGAGGACAAAGGAGGGGCAATGAGGGACAAGGAGGGAAGGCAGGGACAAGAAGGGACAAGGAGGGTCAAGTACGGACCAGGAGGGACAAGGACGGACTAGTAGGGACTAGGAGGGACAAGGAGGGACAAGGAGAGACAAGGAGGGACAAGGAGGGGCAATGAGGGACATGGAGGGGCAATGAGGGACAAGGAGGGACAAGGAGGGACAAGGAGGGTCAAGGAGGGACAAGGAAGGACAAGGAGGGACAAGGAGAGGCAAGGAGGGACAAGGAGTGGCAAGGAGGGACTAGGATGGTCAAGGATGGTCCAGGAGGGACAAGGAAGGACAATGAGGGACAAGCAGGGACAAGGAGGGGCAAGGAGAGACTAGGAGATACAAGGAGGGACATGGAGAGATAAGGAAGGACAAGGAGGGACAAGCAGGGGCAATGAGGGACATGGAGGGGCAATGAGGTACAAGTTGGCTCAAGGAGGGACAAGGAGGGAAAAGGATGGACAAGGAGGGAAAAGGAGGGCAAGTAGGAGCAATGAGGGACCAGGAGGGTCAAGGAGGGTCAAGGTGGGACAAGCAGGGACAAGAAGAGAAAAGGAGGGACAAGGATGGACAAGGAAGGACAATGAGGGACAAGGAGGGTTAAGGGAGGGACAAGGAGGGACAAGGAGGGACAAGGAGGGCAAGGAGAGACATGGAGAGACAAGCAGGATCAAGTAGGGACAAACGGGGACAAGGATGGACAAGGAGGGACAAGTAGGGACAAGCAGGATCAAGGAGGGACAAGGAGGGACAAGGAGGGGCAAGGAGAGACATGGAGAGACAAGCAGGATCAAGGAGGGACAAACGGGGACAAGGAGGGACAAGGAGGGACCAGGAGGGACACGCAGGCACAAGCTGGTTCAAGGAGGGAAAAGCAGGATCAAGGAGGGACAAGGAGGGGCAAGGAGAGACAAGCAGGATCAAGGAGGGACAAACGGGGACAAGGAAGGACAAGGAGGGACAAGCAGGATCTAGGAGGGACAAGGAGGGCCCAGGTGGGGCAAGGAGAGACATGGAGAGACAAGCAGGATCAAGGAGGGACAAGGAAGGACAAGGAGAGGCAAGGAGGGACAAGCAGGATCAAGGAGGGACCAGGAGGGACAATGAGGGGCAAGGAGAGACATGGAGAGACAAGCAGGATCAAGGAGGGACAAACAGGGACAAGGAAGGACAAGGAGGGACAAGCAGGGACAAGGAGGGACCAGGAGGGACACGCAGGCACAAGCTGGTTCAAGGAGGGAAAAGCAGGATCAAGGAGGGACAAGGAGGGGCAAGGAAAGACATGGAGAGACAAGCAGAATCAAGGAGGGACAAACGGGGACAAGGAGGGACAAGCAGGATCAAGGAGGGACAAGGAGGGCCCAGGAGGGGCAAGGAGAGACATGGAGAGACAAGCAGGAACAAGGAGGGACAATCGGGGACAATGAGGGACAAGTAGGGACGAGCAGGATCAAGGAGGGACAAGGAGGGACCAGGAGGGACATGCAGGGACAAGGAGGGACAAGCAGGATCAAGGTGGGACAAGGAGGGGCAAGGAGAGACATGGAGAGACAAGCAGGATCAAGGAGGGACAAACGGGGACAAGGAAGGACAAGGAGGGACAAGCAGGATCAAGGAGGGACCTGGAGGAACACGCAGGGACAAGCTGGTTCAAGGAGGGAAAGCGGGGACAATGAGGGAGAAGGAGGGACTAGGAGGGACTAGGATGGACTAGGAGGGACAATGAGGGGCAAGGAGAGACAAGGAGAGGCAATGAGGGACAAGCAGTGACCAGGAGGGAAAAGGAGGAACAAGGAGGGACAATGAGGGACAAGGAGATACAAGTAGGGACCAGGAGGGACAAGGATGGACCAGGAGGGACCAGGAGGAACAAGGAGGGAAAAGGAGTTACAAGGAGGAACAAGGAGGGACAATGCGGGACAAGGAGGATCAAGGAGGGACAAGGAGTAACAAGGAGGGACAAGGTGGTGCATGGAGAGTCATGGAGAGGCAAGGAGTGACAAGGAGGGACAAGGACGGAAAAAGAGTGACAAGGAGGGGCAATGAGGGAAAAGGAGGGACCAGGAGGGACAAGGCGGGACAAGGACGGACAAGGAGGGGCAATGAGGGACAAGGTGGGACAAGGAAGGGCAAGGAGAGACAAGGAGGGACAAGCAGGGACAAGCAAGGACAAGGAGGGTCAATGACGGACAAGGAGGGGCAAGTACGGACCAAGAGGGTCAAGGAGGGACAAGGCGGGACAAGGAGGGACCAGGAGAGACAAGGAGGGAAAAGGAGTTACACGGAGGAACAAGGAGGGACAAGGAAAGACAAGCATGGACAAGAAGGGAAAAGGAGTGACAAGGAGGGACTAGGATGTTCAAGGAGGGACAAGGAAGGACAATGAGGGACAAGCAGGGACAAGGAGGGCAATGAGAGACAAGAAGGTACAAGGAGGGACATGGAGGGACATGGAGGGGCAATGAGGGACAAGGTGGGTCAAGGAGGGACAAGGAGGGAAAAGGAGTGACAAGGAGGGCCAAGGAGGGGCAATGAGGGACAAGGAGTTGCAAGGAGAGACATGGAGGCACCAGGAGGGAAATTATGGAAAGGAGTGACAAGGAGGAACAAGGAGGGACAATGAGGGACAAGGAGGGACAAGTACGGACCAGGAGTGACAAGGAGGGATAAGAAGGGAAAAGAAGGGAAAAGAAGGGAAAGAAGGGGCAAGGAGGAGCAAGGTGGGACCAGGAGGGACAAGGAGGGGCAAGGAGAGACAAGGAGAGACAAGGAGAGACAAGGAGGGACAAGGACGGACAAGGAGGGGCAATGAGGGACAAGGTGGGACAAGGAAGGGCAAGGAGCGACAAGGAGGGACAAGCAAGGACAAGGAGGGTCAATGACGGACAAGGAGGGGCAAGTACGGACCAAGAGGGTCAAGGAGGGACAAGGAGGGACAAGGCGCGACGAGGAGGGACCAGGAGAGACAAGGAGGGAAAAGGAGTTACAAGGAGGAACAAGGAGGGACAAGGAAAGACAAGCATGGACAAGAAGGGAAAAGGAGTGACAAGGAGGGACTAGGATGTTCAAGGAGGGACAAGGAAGGACAAGCAGGGACAAGGAGGGCAATGAGAGACAAGAAGGTACAAGGAGGGACATGGAGGGACAATGAGGGACAAGGTGGGTCAAGGAGGGACAAGGAGGGAAAAGGAGTGACATGGAGGGCCAAGGAGGGGCAATGAGGGACAAGGAGTTGCAAGGAGAGACAAGGAGGCACCAGGAGGGAAAAGGAGGGAAATTATGGAAAGGAGTGACAAGGAGGAACAAGGAAGGACAATGAGGGACAAGGAGGGACAACTACGGACCAGGGATAAGAAGGGAAAAGAAGGGGCAAGGAGGAGCAAGGTGGGACCAGGAGGGAAAAGGAGGGAAAGGAGTGACGAGGAGGAACAAGGAGGGACAAGGAGGTTCAAGCAGTGTCAAGGAGGGACAAGTAGCGACATGCAGGATCAAGGAGGGACAAGGAGGGGCAAGTAGAGACATGGATAGACAAGCAGGATCAAGAAGGGACAAACGGTGACAAGGAAGGACAAGGAGGGACAAGTAGGGACAAGCAGGATCAAGGAGGGACCAGGAGGAACACGCAGGGACAAGCTGGTTCAATGAGGGAAAGCGGGGACAATGAGGGAGAAGGAGGGACTAGGAGGGACTAGGAGGAACTAGGAGGGACTAGGAGGGACTAGGAGGGACTAGGAGGGACTAGAAGGGACTAGGAGGGACTAGGAGGGACTAGGAGGGACTAGGAGGGACTAGGAGGGACTAGAAGGGACTAGGAGGGAATAGGAGGGACTAGGAGGGACTAGGAGGGACTAGAAGGGACTAGGAGGGACTAGGAGGGACAATGAGGGGCAAGGAGAGGCAAGGAGGGACAAGCAGTGACCAGGAGGGAAAAGGAGGAACAAGGAGGGACAATGAGGGACAAGGAGAGACAAGGAGGGACCAGGACGGACAAGGATGGACCAGGAGGGACCAGGAGGAACAAGGAGGGAAAAGGAGTTACAAGGAGGAACAAGGAGGGACAAGGAGGGACAAGGAGTAACATGGAGGGACATGGTGGTGCAAGGAGAGACATGGAGAGGCAAGGAGTGACAAGGAGAGACAAGGAGGGACAAGGACGGAAAAAGAGTGACAAGGAGGGCCAAGGAGGGGCAATGAGGGACAAGGAGGGGCAAGTAGGAGCAATGAGGGACCAGGAGGGTCAAGGAATGTCAAGGAGGGACAAGGAGAGACAAGGAGGCACGAGGAGGGAAAAGGAGGGAAATTATGGAAAGGAGTGACAAGGAGGAAAAAGGAGGGACAATGAGGGGCAATGAGGGACAAGGAGAGAAAAGTACGGACAAGGAGGGATAAGAAGGGAAAAGAAGGGGCAAGGAGGAGCAAGGTGGGACCAGGAGGGACAAGGAGGGGCAAGGAGAGACAAGGAGGGACAAGGAGGGGCAATGAGGGACAAGGAGGGACTAGGAGGGACCAGAAGGGAAAAGGAAGGACTAGGAGGGACTAGGATGGACAAGGAGGGAAAATTAGGGACAAGGAGGGGCAATGAGGGAAATGGAGGGGCAATGAGGGACTAGGAGGGACAAACAGGGACAAGGAAGGACAAGGAGGGTCAAGGAGGTACAAGGAGGGACAAGTAGGAACAAGGAGCGACTAGCAGGGACAAGAAGGGACAATCAGGATCAAGGAGGGACAAACAGGGAAAAGCAGGATCAAGGAGGGACAAGCAGGGTCAATGACCAGGAGGGTCAATGAGGGCCAAGGAGGGACAAGGAGCGACAACGAGGAACAAGGAAGGACAAGGAGGGATTAGGAGGGACAATGAGGGGCAAGGAGAGACAACGAGAGACAAGGAGAGGCAAGGAAGGACAAGGAGGGACCAGGAGGGAAAATGAGGGACAAGGAGGTGCAAGGAGGGACCAGGAGGGACAAGGAGGGGCCAGGAGGGTCAAGGAGGGAAACGGAGTGACAAGGAGGAACAAGGAGGAACAAGGAGGGAAATGGAGTGACAAGGAGGGGCAAGGAGAGAAAAGGACAGACAAGGAGTGACAGGAAGAGACAAGGAGGGATAAGGACGGAAAAGTAGGGTCAAGGAGGGACAAGGAGGGATAAGCATGGACAAGGAGGGAAAAAGAGTGAGAAGGAGGGACTAGTATTGTCAAGGAGGGACAAGGAGGAACAAGGAGGAATAAGGAGTGGCAATGAGGGACAAGGAGTGACAAAAAGGGACCAGGAGGGAAAAGGAGGGAAAGGAGTGACGAGGATGAACAAGGATGAACAAGGAGCGACACGGAGGGTCAAGGAGGGACAAGCCGTGTCAAGAAGGGACACGCAGGGACAAGGATGGTCAAGGAGGGACAAGGATGGGCAAGGAGGGACAATGAGGGACAAGGAGGGTCAAGGAGGGACACGCAGGGACAAGGAGGGACAAGGATGGTCAAGGAGGGACAAGGAGGGACAAGGAGGGACAAGGAGGGACAAGGAGGACAAGGAGAGACAAGGAGAGACAAGGAGGAACAAGGAGCGACTAGCAGGGACAAGAAGGGACAAGCAGGATCAAGGAGGGACAAACAGGGACAAGGAGGGACAAGCAGGATCAAGGAGGGACAAGCAGTGTCAATGACTAGGAGGGTCCAGGAGGGACAAGGAGGGACAACGAGGAACAAGGAAGGACAAGGAGGGACAATGAGGGGCAAGGAGAGACAACGAGAGACAAGGAGAGGCAAGGAAGGACAAGGAGGGACCAGGAGGGAAAATGAGGGACAAGGAGGTGCAAGGAGGGACCAGGAGGGACAAGGAGGGACAAGGAGGGACCAGGAGGGAAACGGAGTGACAAGGAGGAACAAGGAGGGGCAATGAGGGACAAGGATGGACAAGGAAGGAAAAGGAGTATCAAGGGGGACAAGGAGGGACAAGGAGGGGCAAGGAGAGACAAGGAGAGACAAGGAGGAATAAGGAGTGGCAATGAGGGACAAGGAGTGACAAGAAGGGACCAGGAGGGAAAAGGAGGGAAAGGAAAGGCAATGAGGGACATGGAGGGGCAATAAGGGACTAGGAGGGACAAGGATGGTCAAGGAGGGACAAGGAGGGACAAGGAGGGTCAAGGAGGGACAAGGAAGGACAAGGAAGGACAAGGAGGGACAAGGAGAGGCAAGGAGGGCCAAGGTGGGACCAGGAGGGAAAATGAGGGACAAGGAGGGACATGGAGTGACCAGGAGGGGCAATGAGGGACAAGGAGGGACAAGGAGGGGCAAGTAGGAGCAATGATTGACCAGGAGGGTCAAGGAGGGTCAAGGAAGGTCAAGGAGGTACAAGGAGAGACAAGGAGGCACCAGGAGGGAAGTTATGGAAAGGAGTGACAAGGAGGAACAAGGAGGGACAATGAGGGGCAATGAGGGACAAGGTGGGTCAAGGAGGGACAAGGAGGGAAAAGAAGGGTCGAGGAGGACCCTCCAGGGACTAGGAGACACCAGGAGCGACAAGGAGGGGCAAGGAGAGACAATGAGGGACAAGGAGGGGCAATGAGGACAAGGAGGCACAAGGAGGGACTAGGAGGGACAAGGAGGGACAAGGAGGGACAAGGAGGGACAAGGAGGGACCAGGAGGGACTAGGAGGGACAAGGAGGGACCAGGAGGGAAAAGGAGGGACAAGGAGGGGCAATGAGGGACAAGGAGGGACAAGTAGCGACAAGCAGGATCAAGGAGGGCAAGGAGGGGCAAGTAGAGACATGGAGAGACAAGCAGGATTAAGGAGGGACAAACGGGGACAAGGAAGGACAATGAGGGACAAGTAGGGACAAGCAGGATCAAGGAAGGACCAGGAGGAACACGCAGGGACAAGCTGGTTCAATGAGGGAAAGCGGGGACAATGAGGGAGAAGGTGGGACTAGGAGGGACTAGGAGGGACTAGGAGGAACTAGGAGGGACAATGAGGGGCAAGGAGAGGCAAGGAGGGACAAGCAGTGACAAGCAGTGACCAGGAGGAACAAGGAGGGACAATGAGGGACAAGGAGAGACAAGGAGGGACCAGGAGGGACCAGGAGGGACAAGGATGGGCCAGGAGGGACCAGGAGGAACAAGGAGGGAAAACGAGCTACAAGGAGGAACAAGGAGGGACAATGAGGGACAAGGAGTAACATGGAGGGACATGGTGGTGCAAGGAGAGACATGGAGAGGCAAGGAGTGACAAGGAGAGACAAGGAGGGACAAGGACGGAAAAAGAGTGACAAGGAGGGGCAATGAGGGAAAAGGAGGGACCAGGAGGGACAAGGACGGACAAGGAGGGGCAATGAGGGACAAGGTGAGACAAGGAAGGGCAAGGAGAGACAAGGAGGGAAAAGGAGTTACAAGGAGGAACAAGGAGGGACAAGGAAAGACAAGCATGGACAAGAAGGGAAAAGGAGTGACAAGCAGGGACAAGGAGGGGCAATGAGAGACAAGAAGGTACAAGGAGGGAAAAGGAGTGACAAGGAGGGCCAAGGAGGGACAAGTACGGACCAGGAGGGACAAGTACGGACCAGGAGGGACAAGTACGGACCAGGAGGGACAAGTACGGACCAGGAGGGACAAGTACGGACCAGGAGGGACAAGTACGGACCAGGAGCGACAAGGAGGGATACGGAGGGACATGGAGGGATGAGGAGGGAAAAGAAGGGGCAAGGAGGAGCAAGGAGGAACCAGGAGGGGCATGGAGAGACAAGGAGGGAAAAGGAGGGAGAGTGACAAGTAGAAACAAGGTGGGTCAAGGAGTGACAATGAGGGACAAGAAGGGACTAGCAGGGTCAAGGAGGGACAAGGAGCGAAAAGGAAGACAAAGGAGGGGCAATGAGGGACAAGGAGCGAAAAGGAGGACAAAGGAGGGGCAGTGAGGGACAAGGAGGGACTAGGAGAGTCAAGGAGTGACAAGGAGGGAAAAGGAAAGAAAAGGAGGACAAAGGAGGGGCAATGAGGGACAAGGAGGGAAGGCAGGGACAAGGAGGGGCAAGGAGAGACAAGGAGGGACAAGGAGGGGCAATGAGGACAAGGAGGGACAAGGAGGGACCAGGAGGGAAAAGGAGGGACTAGGAGGGACAAGGAGGGGCCAGGAGGGAAAAGGAGGGACATGGAGGGACATGGAGGGGCAATGAGGGACTAGGAGGGACAAGGATGGTCAAGGAGGGACAAGGAGGGACAATTAGGGTCAAGGAGGGACAAGGAAGGACAAGGAAGGACAAGGAGGGACAAGGAGAGGCAAGGAGGGCCAAGGTGGGACCAGGAGGGAAAATGAGGGACAAGGAGGGGCAAGGAGGGACATGGAGTGACCAGGAGGGACAAGGAGGGAGCAGGAGGGAAAAGGAGGAAAAGGAGTGACTAGGAGGGACAATGAGGGACATGGAAGGGCAATGAGGGACAAGGTGGGTCAAGGAGGGACAAGGAGGGAAAAGGAGGGCCAAGGAGGGGCAATGAGGGACAAGGAGGGGCAAGTAGGAGCAATGAGGGACCAGGAGGGTCAAGGAGGGTCAAGGAAGGTCAAGGAGGTACAAGGAGAGACAAGGAGGCAACAGGAGGGAAATGATGGAAAGGAGTGACAAGGAGGAACAAGGAGGGACAATGAGAGGCAATGAGGGACAAGGTGGGTCAAGGAGGGTCAAGGAGGGACAAGGAGGGAAAAGAAGGGTCGAGGAGGACCCTATAGGGAATAGGAGACACCAGGAGCGACAAGGAGGGGCAAGGGGAGACAATGAAGGACAAGGAGGGGCAATGAGGACAAGGAGGGACAAGGAGGGACTAGGAGGGACAAGGAGGGAAAAGGAGGGACAAGGAGGGGCAATGAGGGACATGGAGGGGCAATGAGGGACATGGAGGGGCAATGAGGGACAAGTAGCGACATGAAGGATCAAGGAGGGACAAGGAGGGGCAAGGAGAGACATGGAGAGACAAGCAGGATCAAGGAGGGACAAACTGGGACAAACGGAGACAAGGAAGGACAAGGAGGGACAAGTAGGGACAAGCAGGATCAAGGAGGGACCAGGAAAGACAAGCATGGACAAGAAGGGAAAACGAGTTACAAGGAGGGATTAGGATGGTCAAGGAGGGACAAGGAAGGTCAAGGGGGGACAAGCAGGGACAAGGAGGGGCAATGAGAGACAAGAAGGTACAAGGAGGGAAAAGGAGTGACAAGGAGGGGCAATGAGGGACAAGGAGGGGCAAGTAGGAGCAATGAGGGACGAGGAGGGTCAAGGAATGTCAAGGAGGCACCAGGAGGGAAAAGGAGGGAAATTATGGAAAGGAGTGACAAGGAGGAAAAAGGAGGGACAATGAGCGGCAAGGAGGGACAAGGTGAGACAAGGAAGGGCAAGGAGGGACAATCAAGGGCAAGGAGGGTCAATGACGGACAAGGAGGGGCAATGAGGGACAAGGTGAGACAAGGAAGGGCAAGGAGGGACAATCAAGGGCAAGGAGGGTCAATGACGGACAAGGAGGGGCAAGTACGGACCAAGAGGGTCAAGGAGGGACAAGGCGGAACAAGGAGGGACCAGGAGAGACAAGGAGGGAAAAGGAGTTACAAGGAGGAACAAGGAGGGACAAGGAAAGACAAGCATGGACAAGAAGGGAAAAGGAGTTACAAGGAGGGATTAGGATGGTCAAGGAGGGACAAGGAAGGTCAATGGGGGACAAGCAGGGACAAGGAGGGGCAATGAGAGACAAGAAGGTACAAGAAGGTACAAGGAGGGAAAAGGAGTGACAAGGAAGCACCAGGAGGGAAAAGGAGGGAAATTATGGAAAGGAGTGACAAGGAGGAAAAAGGAGGGACAATGAAGGACAAGGAGGGACCAGTACGGACCAGGAGGGACAAGGAGGGATAAGAAGGGAAAAGAAGGGGCAAGGAGGAGCAAGGAGGGACCAGGAGGGGCAAGGAAAAACAAGGAGGGACAAGGAGGGGCAATGAGGGACAAGGAGGGACTAGGAGGGACCAGAAGGGAAAAGGAAGGACTAGGAGGGACAAGGAGGGAAAATTAGGGTCAAGGAGGGGCAATGAGGGACATGGAGGGGCAATGAGGGACTAGGAGGGACAAACAGGGACAAGGAGGGTCAAGGAGGTACAAGGAGGGACAAGTAGGAACAAGGAGCGACTAGCAGGGACAAGAAGGAACAAGCAGGATCAAGGAGGGACAAACAGGGACAAGCAGGATCAAGGAGGGACAAGCAGGGTCAATGACCAGGAGGGTCAATGAGGGCCAAGGAGCGACAACGAGGAACAAGGAAGGACAAGGAGGGATTAGGAGGGACAATGAGGGGCAAGGAGAGACAACGAGAGACAAGGAGAGGCAAGGAGGGACCAGGAGGGAAAATGAGGGACAAGGAGGTGCAAGGAGGGACCAGGAGGGAAAAGGAGGGACCAGGAGGGTCAAGGAGGGACCAGGAGGGAAACGGAGTGACAAGGAGGAACAAGGAGGAACAAGGAGGGAAATGGAGTGACAAGGAGGGGCAAGGAGAGAAAAGGACAGACAAGGAGTGACAGGAAGAGACAAGGAGGGATAAGGACGGAAAAGTAGGGTCAAGGAGGGACAAGAAGGGATAAGCATGGACAAGGAGGGAAAAAGAGTGAGAAGGAGGGACTAGTATTGTCAAGGAGGGACAAGGAAGGACAATGATGGACAAGCAGGAACAAGGAGGGGCAGGGAGGGACAAGGATAGACAAGGAGGAATAAGGAGTGGCAATGAGGGACAAGGAGTGACAAGAAGGGACCAGGAGGGAAAGGAGTGACGAGGAGGAACAAGGATGGGCAAGGAGGGACAAGGACAGACAAGGACAGACAAGGAGTGACAGGAAGAGACAAGGAGGGATAAGGACGGAAAAGTAGGGTCAAGGAGGGACAAGGAGGGACAAGGAGGGATAAGCATGGACAAGGAGGGAAAAACAGTGAGAAGGAGGGAGAGAAAAGGACAGACAAGGAGTGACAGGAAGAGACAAGGAGGGATAAGGACGGAAATGTAGGGTCAAGGAGGGATAAGCATGGACAAGGAGGGAAAAAGAGTGAGAAGGAGGGACTAGTATTGTCAAGGAGGGACAAGGAAGGACAATGATGGACAAGCAGGAACAAGGAGGGGCAGGGAGGGACAAGGAGAGACAAGGAGGAACAAGGAGGAATAAGGATTGGCAATGAGGGACAAGGAGTGACAAGAAAGGACCAGGAGGGAAAAGGAGTGACGAGGAGGAACAAGGAGGGACAAGGATGTGCAAGGAGAGACAAGGAGAGACAAGGAGGGACAAGGAGCGACTAGCAGGGACAAGCAGGATCAAGGAGGGACAAACAGGGACAAGGAGGGACAAGCAGGATCAAGGAGGGACAAGCAGGGTCAATGACCAGGAGGGTCAAGGAGGGACAAGGAGGGACAAGGAGGGACAAGGAGGGACAACGAGGAACAAGGAAGGACAAGGAGGGATTAGGAGGGACAATGAGGGGCAAGGAGAGACAACGAGAGACAAGGAGAGGCAAGGAAGGACAAGGAGGAACAGGAGGGAAAATGAGGGACAAGGAGGGACCAGGAGGGACAAGGAGGGACTAGGAGGGACTAGGAGGGTCAAGGAGGGACCAGGAGGGAAACGGAGTGACAAGGAGGAACAAGGAGGAACAAGGAGGAACAAGGAGGAACAAGGAGGGACAAGGAGGGAAATGGAGTGACAAGGAGGGGCAAGGAGAGGAAAGGACAGACAAGGAGTGACAGGAAGAGACAAGGAGGGATAAAGACGGAAAAGTAGGGTCAAGGAGGGACAAGGAGGGATAAGCATGGACAAGGAGGGAAAAAGAGTGAGAAGGAGGGACTAGTATTGTCAAGGAGGGACAAGGAAGGACAATGATGGACAAGCAGGAACAAGGAGCGGCAGGGAGGGACAAGGAGAGACAAGGAGGAACAAGGAGGAATAAGGAGTGGCAATGAGGGACAAGGAGTGAGAAGAAGGGACCAGGAGGGAATAGGAGGGAAAGGAGTGACGAGGAGGAACAAGGAGGGACAAGGAGGGTCAAGGAGGTACAAGCAGTGTCAAGGAGGGACACGCAGGTACAAGGAGGGACAAGGATGGTCAAGGAGGGACAAGGATGGTCAAGGAGGGACAATGAGGGGCAATGAGATACAAGGTGGGTCAAGGAGGGACAAGGAGGGAAAAGGAGGGGCAAGGAGGGGCAAGGAGGGGCAATGAGTGACAATGATGGACAAGGAAGGAAAAGGAGTTTCAAGGGGGGACAAGGAGGGACAAGGAGTGGCAATGAGGGACAAGCAGTGTCAAGGAGGGACACGCAGGGACAAGGAGGGACAAGGATGGTCAAGGAGGGACAAGGAGGGACAATGAGCGACAAGGAGGGGCAAGGAGAGACAAGGAGGGACAAGGAGTGGCAATGAGGGGCAATTAGGGACAAAGAGGCCCAAGGAGGGACAAGTACGGACCAGGAGGGACAAGTACGGACCAGGAGCGACAAGGAGGGATACGGAGGGACAAGGAGGGATGAGGAGGGAAAAGAAGGGGCAAAGAGGAGCAAGGAGGAACCAGGAGGGGCATGGAGAGACAAGGAGGGAAAAGGAGGGAGAGTGACAAGGAGAAACAAGGAGGGTCAAGGAGTGACAATGAGGGACAAGAAGGGACTAGGAGGGACTAGCAGGGTCAAGGAGGGACAAGGAGCGAAAAGGAGGACAAAGGAGGGGCAATGAGGGACAAGGAGGGACTAGCAGGGACTAGGAGAGTCAAGGAGGGACAAGGAGGGAAAAGGAAAGAAAAGGAGGACAAAGGAGGGGCAATGAGGGACAAGGAGAGGCAAGCAGAGACAAGGAGGGACAAGGAGGGGCAATGAGGACAAGGAGGGACAAGGAGGGACCAGGAGGGACCAGGAGGGAAAAGGAGGGACAAGGAGGGACAAGGAGGGACAAGGAGGGGCAATGAGGGACTAGGAGGGACAAGGATGGTCAAGGAGGGAGAAGGAGGGTCAAGGAGGGACAAGGAAGGACAAGGAGGGACAAGGAGAGGCAAGGAGGGCCAAGGTGGGACCAGGAGGGAAAATGAGGGACAAGGAGGGGCAAGGAGGGACATGGAGTAACCAGGAGGGACAAGGAGGGAAAAGGAGGAAAAGGAGTGACTAGGAGGTACAATGAGGGACATGGAGGGACAAGGTGGGTCAAGGAGGGACATGGAGGGAAAAGGAGGGGCAATGAGGGACAAGGAGGGGCAAGTAGGAGCAATGAGGGACCAGGAGGGTCAAGGTGGGTCAAGGAAGGTCAAGGAGGTACAAGGAGAGACAAGGAGGCACCAGGAGGGAAATTATGGAAAGGAGTGACAAGGAGGAACAAGGAGGGACAATGAGGGGCAATGAGGGACAAGGTGGGTCAAGGAGGGACAAGGAGGGAAAAGAAGGGTCGAGGAGGACCCTCCAGGGACTAGGAGACACCAGGAGCGACAAGGAGGGGCAAGGAGAGACAATGAGGGACAAGGAGGGGCAATGAGGACAAGGAGGCACAAGGAGGGACTAGGAGGGACAAGGAGGGACCAGGAGGGAAAAGGAGGGACAAGGAGGGACCAGGAGGGAAAAGGAGGGACAAGGAGGGGCAATGAGGGACATGGAGGGGCAATGAGGGACAAGGAGGGACAAGTAGGGACAAGCAGGATCAAGGAGGGACCAGGAGGAACACGCAGGGACAAGCTGGTTCAATGAGGGAAAGCGGGGACAATGAGGGAGAAGGAGGGACTAGGAAGGACTAGGAAGGACTAGGAAGGACTAGGAGGGACTAGGAGGAACTAGGAGGGACTAGGAGGGACAATGATGGGCAAGGAGGGACAAGCAGTGACCAGGAGGGAAAAGGAGGAACAAGGAGGGACAATGAGGGACAAGGAGAGACAAGGAGGGACCAGGAGGGACAAGGATGGACCAGGAGGGACCAGGAGGGACCAGGAGGAACAAGGAGGGAAAAGGAGTTACAAGGAGGAACAAGGAGGGACAATGAGGGACAAGGAGGGACAAGGAGTAACATGGAGGGACATGGTGGTGCAAGGAGAGACATGGAGAGGCAAGGAGTGACAAGGAGAGACAAGGAGGGACAAGGACGGAAAAAGAGTGACAAGGAGGGGCAATGAGGGAAAAGGAGGGACCAGGAGGGACCAGGAGGGACAAGGCGGGACAAGGACGGACAAGGAGGGGCAATGAGGGACAAGGTGAGACAAGGAAGGGCAAGGAGAGACAAGGAGGGACAAGCAGGGACAATCAAGGACAAGGAGGGTCAATGACGGACAAGGAGGGGCAAGTACGGACCAAGAGGGTCAAGGAGGGACAAGGCGGGACAAGGAGGGACCAGGAGAGACAAGGAGGGAAAAGGAGTTACAAGGAGGAACAAGGAAAGACAAGCATGGACAAGAAGGGAAAAGGAGTGACAAGGAGGGACTAGGATGGTCAAGGAGGGACAAGGAAGGTCAATGGGGGACAAGCAGGGACAAGGAGGGGCAATGAGAGACAAGAAGGTACAAGGAGGGAAAAGGAGTGACAAGGAGGGCCAAGGAGGGGCAATGAGGGACAAGGAGGGGCAAGTAGGAGCAATGAGGGACCAGGAGGGTCAAGGAATGTCAAGGAGGGACAAGGAGAGACAAGGAGGCACCAGGAGGGAAAAGGAGGGAAATTATGGAAAGTAGGAAAAAGGAGGGACAATGAGGGACAAGTACGGACCAGGAGGGACAAGGAGGGATAAGAAGGGAAAAGAAGGGGCAAGGAGGAGCAAGGTGGGACCAGGAGGGACAAGGAGGGACAAGGAGGGGCAATGAGGGACATGGAGGGGCAATGAGGGACTAGGAGGGACAAACAGGGACAAGGAAGGACAAGGAGGGTCAAGGAGGTACAAGGAGGGACAAGTAGGAACAAGGAGCGACTAGCAGGGACAAGCAGGGACAAGCAGGATCAAGGAGGGACAAACAGGGACAAGCAGGATCAAAGAGGGACAAGCAGGGTCAATGACCAGGAGGGTCAATGAGGGCCAAGGAGGGACAAGGAGGGACAACGAGGAACAAGGAAGGACAAGGAGGGATTAGGAGGGACAATGAGGGGCAAGGAGAGACAACGAGAGACAAGGAGAGGCAAGGAAGGACAAGGAGGGAGCAGGAGGGAAAATGAGGGACAAGGAGGTGCAAGGAGGGACCAGGAGGGACCAGGAGGGACCAGGAGGGTCAAGGAGGGACCAGGAGGGAAACGGAGTGACAAGGAGGAACAAGGAGGGAAATGGAGTGAAAAGGAGGGGCAAGGAGAGAAAAGGACAGACAAGGAGTGACAGGAAGAGACAAGGAGGGATAAGGACGGAAAAGTAGGGTCAAGGAGGGACAAGGAGGGATAAGCATGGACAAGGAGGGAAAAAGAGTGAGGAGGAGGGACTAGTATTGTCAAGGAGGGACAAGGAAGGACAATGATGGACAAGCAGGAACAAGGAGGGGCAGGGTGGGACAAGGAGAGACAAGGAGGAATAAGGAGTGGCAATGAGGGACAAGGAGTGACAAGAAGGGACCAGGAGGGAATAGAAGGGAAAGGAGTGGCGAGGAGGAACAAGGAGGGTCAAGGAGGTACAAGCAGTGTCAAGGAGGGACACGCAGGGACAAGGAGGGACAAGGATGGTCAAGGAGGGACAAGGATGGTCAAGGAGGGACAATGAGGGGCAATGAGATACAAGGTGGGTCAAGGAGGGATAAGGAGGGACAAGGAGGGAAAAGGAGGGCCAAGGAGGGACAAGGAGTGGCAATGAGGGGCAATTAGTGACAAAGAGGCCCAAGGAGGGACAAGTACGGACCAGGAGGGACAAGTACGGACCAGGAGGGACAAGGAGGGTTGAGGAGGGAAAAGAAGGGGCAAGGAGGAACCAGGAGGGGCATGGAGAGACAAGGAGGGAAAAGCAGGGAGAGTGACAATGAGGCACAAGAAGGGACTAGCAGGGTCAAGGAGGAGCAAGGAGCGAAAAGGAGGACAAAGGAGGGGCAATGAGGGACAAGGAGGGACTAGCAGGGACTAGGAGAATCAAGGAGGGACAAGGAGGGAAAAGGAAAGAAAAGGAGGACAAAGGAGGGGCAATGAGGGACATGGAGGGAAGGCAGGGACAAGGAGGGGCAAGGAGAGACAAGGAGGGACAAGGAGGGACAAGGAGGGGCAATGAGGACAAGGAGGGACAAGGAGGGACCAGGAGGGAAAAGGAGGGACTAGGAGGGACAAGGAGGGAAAAGGAGGGACAAGGAGGGGCAAGGAGGGGCAATGAGGGACATGGAGGGACATGGAGGGGCAATGAGGGACTAGGAGGGGCAAGGATGGTCAAGGAGGGACAAGGAGGGACAAGGAGGGTCAAGGAGGGACAAGGAAGGACAAGGAAGGACAAGGAGGGACAAGGAGAGGCAAGGAGGGCCAAGGTGGGACCAGGAGGGAAAATGAGGGACAAGGAGGGACATGGAGTGACCAGGAGGGACAAGGAGGGAGCAGGAGGGAAAAGGAGGAAAAGGAGTGACTAGGAGGGACAATGAGGGACATGGAGGGGCAATGAGGGACAAGGTGGGTCAAGGAGGGACAAGGAGGGAAAAGGAGGGCCAAGGAGGGGCAATGAGGGACAAGGAGGAGCAAGTAGGAGCAATGAGGGACCAGGAGGGTCAATGAAGGTCAAGGAGGTACAAGGAGAGACAAGGAGGCACCAGGAGGGAAATTATGGAAAGGAGTGACAAGGAGGAACAAGGAGGGACAATGAGGGGCAATGAGGGACAAGGTGGGTCAAGGAGGGACAAGGAGGGAAAAGAAGGGTCGAGGAGGACCCTCCAGGGACTAGGAGACACCAGGAGCGACAAGGAGGGGCAAGGAGAGACAATGAGGGACAAGGAGGGGCAATGAGGACAAGGACGGACAAGGAGGGACTAGGAGGGACTAGGAGGGACAAGGAGGGACAAGGAGGGACAAGGAGGGACCAGGAGGGACCAGGAGGGAAAAGGAGGGACTAGGAGGGACAAGGAGGGACCAAGTGGGACCAGGAGGGAAAAGGAGGGGCAATGAGGGACATGGAGGGGCAATGAGGGGAAATGAGGGACAAGGAGGGACAAGTAGCGACAAGAAGGATCAAGGAGGGACAAGGAGGGGTAAGTAGATACATGGAGAGACAAGCAGGAGCAAGGAGGGACAAACGGGGACAAGGAAGGACAAGGAGGGACAAGCAGGATCAAGGAGGGACAAGGAGGGACCAGGAGGAACACGCAGGGACAAGCTGGTTCAATGAGGGAAAGCGGGGACAATGAGGGAGAAGGAGGGACTAGGATGGACTAGGAGGGACTAGGAGGGGCAAGGAGAGGCAAGGAGGGACAAGCAGTGACCAGGAGGGAAAAGGAGGAACAAGGAGGGACAATGAGGGACAAGGAGAGACAAGGAGGGACCAGGAGGGAAAAGGATTGACCAGGGGGGACCAGGAGGAACAAGGAGGGAAAAGGAGTAACAAGGAGGAACAAGGAGGGACAAGGAGTAACATGGAGGGACATGGTGGTGCAAGGAGAGACATGGAGAGGAAAGGAGTGACAAGGAGAGACAAGGAGGGACAAGGACGGAAAAAGAGCGACAAGGAGGGGCAATGAGGGAAAAGGAGGGGCCAGGAGGGACAAGGCGGGACTAGGACGGACAAGGAGGGGCAATGAGGGACAAGGTGAGACAAGGAAGGGCAAGGAGAGACAAGGAGGGACAAGCAAGGACAAGGAGGGTCAATGACGGACAAGGAGGGGCAAGTACGGACCAAGAGGGTCAAGGAGGGAAAAGGCGGGACAAGGAGGGACCAGGAGAGACAAGGAGGAACAAGGAGGGACAAGGAAAGACAAGCATGGACAAGAAGGGAAAAGGAGTGACAAGGAGGGACTAGGATGGCCAAGGAGGGACAAGGAAGGACAATGGGTGACAAGCAGGGACAAGGAGGGGCAATGAGAGACAAGAAGGTACAAGGAGGAAAAGGAGTGACAAGGAGGGCCAAGGAGGGGCAATGAGGGGCAAGTAGGAGCAATGAGGGACCAGGAGGGTCAAGGAATGTCAAGGAGGGACAAGGAGAGACAAGGAGGCACCAGGAGGGAAAAGGAGGGAAATTATGGAAAGGAGTGACAAGGAGGGACAATGAGGGACAATAAGGGACAAGGAGGGACAAGTACGGACCAGGAGGGACAAGGAGGCATAAGAAGGGGCAAGGAGGAGCAAGGTGGGACCAGGAGGGACAAGGAGGGGCAAGGAGAGACAAGGAGGAACAAGGAGGGAAATGGAGTGACAAGGAGGGGCAAGGAGAGAAAAGGACAGACAAGGAGTGACAGGAAGAGACAAAGAGGGATAAGGACGGAAAAGTAGGGACAAGGAGGGATAAGCATGGACAAGGAGGGAAAAAGAGTGAGAAGGAGGGACTAGTATTGTCAAGGAGGGACAATGATGGACAAGCAGGAACAAGGAGGGGCAGGGAGGGACAAGGAGGAATAAGGAGTGGCAATGAGGGACAAGGAGTGACAAGAAGGGACCAGGAGGGAAAAGGAGGGAAAGGAGTGACGAGGAGGAACAAGGAGGGACAAGGATGGTCAAGGATGGTCAAGGAGGGACAAGCAGTGTCAAGGAGGGACACGCAGGGACAAGGATGGTCAAGGAGGGACAAGGATGGTCAAGGATGGACAATGAGGGACAAGGAGGGTCAAGGAGTGACTATGAGGGACAGGAAGGGACTAGGAGGGACTAGCAGGGTCAAGGAGGGACAAGGATGGAAAAGGAGGGGCAATGAGGGACAAGGAGGGACTAGGAGGGACAAGGAGGGAAAAGGAAAGAAAAGGAGGACAAAGGAGGGGCAATGAGGGACAAGGAGGGAAGGCAGGGACAAGGAGGGTCAAGTACGGACCAGGAGTGACAAGGACGGACTAGAAGGGACTAGGAGGGACAAGGAGGGGCAATGAGGGACATGGAGGGGCAATGAGGGACAAGGAGGGACTAGGAGGGACAAGGAGGGTCAAGGAGGGACAAGTAAGGACAAGGAGGGACAAGGAGTGGCAAGGAGGGACAAGCATGGACAAGGAGGGAAAAGGAGGAACAAGGAGGGACAATGAGGGACAAGGAAAGACAATGAGGGACCAGGAGGGACAAGGATGGACCAGGAGGGCCAAGGAGGGACCAGGAGGGACAACGAGGAACATGGAAGGACAAGGAGGGATTAGGAGGGACAATGAGGGGCAAGGAGTGGCAAGGAGGGAAAATGAGGGACAAGGAGTGACAATGAGGGACATGGAGGGGCAATGAGGGACAAGGTGGGTGAAGGAGGGACAAGGAGGGAAAAGGAGGGCCAAGGAGGGGCAATGAGGGGCAAGTAGGAGCAATGAGGGACCAGGAGGGTCAAGGAGGGTCAAGGATGGTCAAGGAGGTACAAGGAGGCACCAGGAGGGAAATTATGGAAAGGAGTGACAAGGAGGAACAAGGAGGGACAATGAGGGGCAATGAGGGACAAGTACGGACCAGGAGGGAAAAGAAGGGTCAAGGAGGAGCAAGGAGAGACCAGGAGCGACAAGGAGGGGCAAGGAGAGACAAGGAGGGGCAATGAGGACAAGGAGGGACTACGAGGGACCAGGAGGGAAAAGGAGGGACTAGGAGGGCCAAGGAGGGACTAGGAGGGACAAGGAGGGACAAGGAGGGGCAATGAGGGACAAGGTGAGACAAGGAAGGGCAAGGAGGGACAATCAAGGACAAGCAGGGTCAATGACGGACAAGGAGGGGCAAGTACGGACCAAGAGGGTCAAGGCGGGACAAGGAGGGACCAGGAGAGACAAGGAGGGAAAAGGAGTTACAAGGAGGAACAAGGAGGGACAAGGAAAGACAAGCATGGACAAGAAGGGAAAAGGAGTGACAAGGAGGGACTAGGATGGTCAAGGAGGGACACGCAGGGACAAGGAGGGACAAGGATGGTCAAGGAGGGACAATGAGGGACAAGGAGGGACAAGGAGGATCAAGGAGGGACACGCAGGGACAAGGAGGGACAAGGAGAGACAAGGAGGGACAAGGAGTGGCAATGAGGGGCAATTAGGGACAAAGAGGCCCAAGGAGGGACAAGTACGGACCAGGAGGGACAAGTACGGACCAGGAGGGACAAGTACGGACCAGGAGGGCAAGTACGGACCAGGAGCGACAAGGAGGGATAAGGAGGGATAAGGAGGGACAAGGAGGGATTAGGAGGGAAAAGAAGGGGCAAGGAGGAGCAAGGAGGAACCAGGAGGGGCATGGAGAGACAAGTACGGACCAGGAGGGACCAGGAGGGACAAGGAGGGACAAGTACGGACCAGGAGCGACAAGGAGGGATAAGGAGGGACAAGGAGGGATGAGGAGGGACAAGGATGGTCAAGGAGGGACAATGAGGAACACGGAGGGACAAGGAGGGCCAAGGAGGTACAAGCAGTGTCAAGGAGGGACACGCAGGGACAAGGATGGTCAAGGAGGGACAAGGATGGTCAAGGAGGGACAATGAGGGGCAATGAGATACAAGGTGGGTCAAGGAGGGACAAGGAGGGAAAAGGAGGGCCAAGGAGGGGCAATGAGGGACAAGGATGGACAAGGAGTTTCAAGGGGGGACAAGGAGGGACAAGGAGGGGCAAGGAGAGACAAGGAGGAATAAGGAGTGGCAATGAGGGACAAGAAGGGACCAGGAGGGAAAAGGAGGGAAAGGAGTGACGAGGAGGAACACGGAGGGACAAGGAGGGACAAGGAGGGTCAAAGAGGGACAAGCAGCGTCAAGGAGGGACACGCAGGGACAAGGATGGTCAAGGAGGGACAATGAGGGACAAGGAGGGACAAGGAGAGACATGAAGAGACAAGCAGTATCGAGGAGGGACAAACGGGGACAAGGAAGGACAAGGAGGGACAAGCAGGATCAAGGAGGGACAAGGAGGGACCAGGAGGAACACGCAGGGACAAGCTGGTTCAATGAGGGAAAGCGGGGACAATGAGGGAGAAGGAGGGACTAGGAGGGACTAGGATGGTCTAGGAGGGACTAGGTGGGACTAGGAGGTACTAGGAGGGACTAGGAGGGACAATGAGGGGCAAGGAGAGGCAAGGAGGGACAAGCAGTGACCAGGAGGGAAAAGGAGGAACAAGGAGGGACAATGAAGGACAATGAGTGACAATGAGGGACAAGGAGAGACAAGGAGGGACCAGGAGGGACAAGGATGGACCAGGAGGAACAAGGAGGGAAAAGGAGTAACAAGGAGGGACACTGAGGGACAAGGAGGATCAAGGAGGGACAAGGAGTAACATAGAGGGACATGGTGGTGCAAGGAGAGACATGGAGAGGCAAGGAGTGACAAGGAGAGACAAGGAGGGACAAGGACGGAAAAAGAGTGACAAGGAGGGGCAATGAGGGAAAAGGAGGGACCAGGAGGGACAAGGCGGGACAAGGACGGACAAGGAGGGGCAATGAGGGACAAGGTGAGACAAGGAAGGGCAAGGAGAGACAAGGAGGGACAAGCAGGGACAAGCAAGGACAAGGAGGGTCAATGACGGACAAGGAGGGGCAAGTACGGACCAAGAGGGTCAAGGAGGGACAAGGCGGGACAAGGATGGACCAGGAGAGACAAGGAGGGAAAAGGAGTTACAAGGAGGAACAAGGAGGGTCAAGGAAAGACAAGCATGGACAAGAAGGGAAAAGGAGTGACAAGGAGGGACTAGGATGGTCAAGGAGGGACAAGGAAGGACAATGGGGGACAAGCAGGGACAAGGAGGGGCAATGTGAGACAAGAAGGTACAAGGAGGGCCAAGGAGGGGCAATGAGGGACAAGAAGGGGCAAGTAGGAGCAATGAGGGACCAGGAGGGTCAAGGAATGTCAAGGAGGGACAAGGAGAGACAAGGAGGCACCAGGAGGGAAAAGGAGGGAAATTATGGAAAGGAGTGACAAGGAGGAACAAGGAGGAACAAGGAGGAACAAGGAGGGACAATGAGGGGCAATGACTGACAAGGAGGGACAAGTACGGACCAGGAGGGACAAGGAGGGAAAAGAAGGGGCAAGGAGGAGCAAGGTGGGACCAGGAGGGACAAGGAGGGGCAAGGAGAGACAAGGAGGGACAAGGAGGGGCAATGAGGGACAAGGAGGGACCAGGAGGGAGAAGGAAGGACAAGGAGGGTCAAGGAGGTGCAAGGAGGGACAAGTAGGAACAAGGAGCGACTAGCAGGGACAAGAAGGGACAAGCAGGATCAAGGAGGGACAAGGAGGGACAAGCAGGATCAAGGAGGGACAAGCAGGGTCAATGACCAGGAGGGTCAATGAGGGCCAAGGAGGGACAACGAGGAACAAGGAAGGACAAGGAGGGATTAGGAGGGACAATGAGGGGCAAGGAGAGACAACGAGAGACAAGGAGAGGCAAGGAAGGACAATGAGGGACAAGGAGGGTTAAGGGAGGGACAAGGAGGGCAAGGAGAGACATGGAGAGACAAGCAGGATCAAGTAGGGACAAACGGGGACAAGGATGGACAAGGAGGGACAAGTAGGGACAAGCAGGATCAAGGAGGGACAAGGAGGGACAAGGAGGGACCAGGAGGGACAATTAGGGGCAAGGAGAGACATGGAGAGACAAGCAGGATCAAGGAGGGACAAACGGGGACAAGGAGGGACAAGCAAGGACAAGGAGGGACCAGGAGGGACACGCAGGCACAAGCTGGTTCAAGGAGGGAAAAGCAGGATCAAGGAGGGACAAGGAGGGGCAAGGAAAGACATGGAGAGACAAGCAGAATCAAGGAGGGACAAACGGGGACAAGGAGGGACAAGCAGGATCAAGGAGGGACAAGGAGGGCCCAGGAGGGGCAAGGAGAGACATGGAGAGACAAGCAGGAACAAGGAGGGACAATCGGGGACAAGGAGGGACAAGTAGGGACGAGCAGGATCAAGGAGGGACAAGGAGGGACCAGGAGGGACATGCAGGGACAAGGAGGGACAAGCAGGATCAAGGTTGACAAGGAGGGGCAAGGAGAGACATGGAGAGACAAGCAGGATCAAGGAGGGACAAACGGGGACAAGGAAGGACAAGGAGGGACAAGCAGGATCAAGGAGGGACCTGGAGGAACACGCAGGGACAAGCTGGTTCAAGGAGGGAAAGCGGGGACAATGAGGGAGAAGGAGGGACTAGGAGGGACTAGGATGGACTAGGAGGGACTAGGAGGGACAATGAGGGGCAAGGAGAGACAAGGAGAGGCAATGAGGGACAAGCAGTGACCAGGAGGGAAAAGGAGGAACAAGGAGGGACAATGAGGGACAAGGAGATACAAGTAGGGACCAGGAGGGACAAGGATGGACCAGGAGGGACCAGGAGGAACAAGGAGGGAAAAGGAGTTACAAGGAGGAACAAGGAGGGACAATGCGGGACAAGGAGGATCAAGGAGGGACAAGGAGTAACAAGGAGGGACAAGGTGGTGCATGGAGAGACATGGAGAGGCAAGGAGTGACAAGGAGGGACAAGGACGGAAAAAGAGTGACAAGGAGGGGCAATGAGGGAAAAGGAGGGACCAGGAGGGACAAGGCGGGACAAGGACGGACAAGGAGGGGCAATGAGGGACAAGGTGGGACAAGGAAGGGCAAGGAGAGACAAGGAGGGACAAGCAGGGACAAGCAAGGACAAGGAGGGTCAATGACGGACAAGGAGGGGCAAGTACGGACCAAGAGGGTCAAGGAGGGACAAGGAGGGACAAGGCGGGACAAGGAGGGACCAGGAGAGACAAGGAGGGAAAAGGAGTTACACGGAGGAACAAGGAGGGACAAGGAAAGACAAGCATGGGCAAGAAGGGAAAAGGAGTGACAAGGAGGGACTAGGATGTTCAAGGAGGGACAAGGAAGGACAATGAGGGACAAGCAGGGACAAGGAGGGCAATGAGAGACAAGAAGGTACAAGGAGGGACATGGAGGGACATGGAGGGGCAATGAGGGACAAGGTGGGTCAAGGAGGGACAAGGAGGGAAAAGGAGTGACAAGGAGGGCCAAGGAGGGGCAATGAGGGACAAGGAGTTGCAAGGAGAGACATGGAGGCACCAGGAGGGAAATTATGGAAAGGAGTGACAAGGAGGAACAAGGAGGGACAATGAGGGACAAGGAGGGACAAGTACGGACCAGGAGTGACAAGGAGGGATAAGAAGGGAAAAGAAGGGAAAAGAAGGGAAAGAAGGGGCAAGGAGGAGCAAGGTGGGACCAGGAGGGACAAGGAGGGGCAAGGAGAGACAAGGAGAGACAAGGAGAGACAAGGAGGGACAAGGACGGACAAGGAGGGGCAATGAGGGACAAGGTGGGACAAGGAAGGGCAAGGAGCGACAAGCAAGGACAAGGAGGGTCAATGACGGACAAGGAGGGGCAAGTACGGACCAAGAGGGTCAAGGAGGGACAAGGAGGGACAAGGCGCGACAAGGAGGGACCAGGAGAGACAAGGAGGGAAAAGGAGTTACAAGGAGGAACAAGGAGGGACAAGGAAAGACAAGCATGGACAAGAAGGGAAAAGGAGTGACAAGGAGGGACTAGGATGTTCAAGGAGGGACAAGGAAGGACAAGCAGGGACAAGGAGGGCAATGAGAGACAAGAAGGTACAAGGAGGGACATGGAGGGGCAATGAGGGACAAGGTGGGTCAAGGAGGGACCAGGAGGGAAAAGGAGTGACATGGAGGGCCAAGGAGGGGCAATGAGGGACAAGGAGTTGTAAGGAGAGACAAGGAGGCACCAGGAGGGAAAAGGAGGGAAATTATGGAAAGGAGTGACAAGGAGGAACAAGGAAGGACAATGAGGGACAAGGAGGGACAACTACGGACCAGGGATAAGAAGGGAAAAGAAGGGGCAAGGAGGAGCAAGGTGGGACCAGGAGGGAAAAGGAGGGAAAGGAGTGACGAGGAGGAACAAGGAGGGACAAGGAGGTTCAAGCAGTGTCAAGGAGGGACAAGTAGCGACATGCAGGATCAAGGAGGGACAAGGAGGGGCAAGTAGAGACATGGATAGACAAGCAGGATCAAGAAGGGACAAACGGTGACAAGGAAGGACAAGGAGGGACAAGTAGGGACAAGCAGGATCAAGGAGGGACCAGGAGGAACACGCAGGGACAAGCTGGTTCAATGAGGGAAAGCGGGGACAATGAGGGAGAAGGAGGGACTAGGAGGGACTAGGAGGGACTAGGAGGAACTAGGAGGGACTAGGAGGGACTAGGAGGGACTAGAAGGGACTAGGAGGGACTAGGAGGGACTAGAAGGGACTAGGAGGGACTAGGAGGGACTAGGAGGGACTAGAAGGGACTAGGAGGGACTAGGAGGGACAATGAGGGGCAAGGAGAGGCAAGGAGGGACAAGCAGTGACCAGGAGGGAAAAGGAGGAACAAGGAGGGACAATGAGGGACATGGAGAGACAAGGAGGGACCAGGACGGACAAGGATGGACCAGGAGGGACCAGGAGGAACAAGGAGGGAAAAGGAGTTACAAGGAGGAACAAGGAATGACAATGAGGGACAAGGAGGGACAAGGAGTAACATGGAGGGACATGGTGGTGCAAGGAGAGACATGGAGAGGCAAGGAGTGACAAGGAGAGACAAGGAGGGACAAGGACGGAAAAAGAGTGACAAGGAGGGCCAAGGAATGTCAAGGAGGGACAAGGAGAGACAAGGAGGCACCAGGAGGGAAAAGGAGGGAAATTATGGAAAGGAGTGACAAGGAGGAAAAAGGAGGGACAATGAGGGGCAATGAGGGACAAGGAGGGAAAAGTACGGACAAGGAGGGATAAGAAGGGAAAAGAAGGGGCAAGGAGGAGCAAGGTGGGACCAGGAGGGACAAGGAGAGACAAGGAGGGACAAGGAGGGGCAATGAGGGACAAGGAGGGACTAGGAGGGACCAGAAGGGAAAAGGAAGGACTAGGAGGGACTAGGATGGACAAGGAGGGAAAATTAGGGACAAGGAGGGGCAATGAGAGGAAATGGAGGGGAAGCAGGATCAAGGAGGGACCAGGAGGAACACGCAGGTACAAGCTGGTTCAATGAGGGAAAGCGGGGACAATGAGTGAGAAGGAGGGACTAGGAGGGACTAGAAGGGACTAGGAGGGACTAGGAGGGACTAGGAGGGACTAGGAGGGACTAGGAGGGACTAGAAGGGACTAGGAGGGACTAGGAGGGATTAGAAGGGACTAGGAGGGACAATGAGGGGCAAGGAGAGGCAAGGAGGGACAAGCAGTGACCAGGAGGGAAAAGGAGGAACAAGGAGGGACAATGAGGGACAAGGAGAGACAAGGAGGGACCAGGACGGACAAGGATGGACCAGGAGGGACCAGGAGGAACAAGGAGGGAAAAGGAGTTACAAGGAGGAACAAGGAGGGACAATGAGGGACAAGGAGGGACAAGGAGTAACATGGAGGGACATGGTGGTGCAAGGAGAGACATGGAGAGGCAAGGAGTGACAAGGAGAGACAAGGAGGGACAAGGACGGAAAAAGAGTGACAAGGAGGGCCAAGGAGGGGCAATGAGGGACAAGGAGGGGCAAGTAGGAGCAATGAGGGACCAGGAGGGTCAAGGAATGTCGAGGAGGGACAAGGAGAGACAAGGAGGCACCAGGAGGGAAAAGGAGGGAAATTATGGAAAGGAGTGACAAGGAGGAAAAAGGAGGGACAATGAGGGGCAATGAGGGACAAGGAGGGAAAAGTACGGACAAGGAGGGATAAGAAGGGAAAAGAAGGGGCAAGGAGGAGCAAGGTGGGACCAGGAGGGACAAGGAGGGGCAAGGAGAGACAAGGAGGGACAAGGAGGGGCAATGAGGGACAAGGAGGGACTAGGAGGGACCAGAAGGGAAAAGGAAGGACTAGGAGGGACTAGGATGGACAAGGAGGGAAAATTAGGGACAAGGAGGGGCAATGAGGGAAATGGAGGGGCAATGAGGGACTTGGAGGGACAAACAGGGACAAGGAAGGACAAGGAGGGTCAAGGAGGTACAAGGAGGGACAAGTAGGAACAAGGAGCGACTAGCAGGGACAAGAAGGGACAATCAGGATCAAGGAGGGACAAACAGGGAAAAGCAGGATCAAGGAGGGACAAGCAGGGTCAATGACCAGGAGGGTCAATGAGGGCCAAGGAGGGACAAGGAGCGACATCGAGGAACAAGGAAGGACAAGGAGGGATTAGGAGGGACAATGAGGGGCAAGGAGAGACAACGAGAGGCAAGGAAGGACAAGGAGGGACCAGGAGGGAAAATGAGGGACAAGGAGGTGCAAGGAGGGACCAGGAGGGACAAGGAGGGGCCAGGAGGGTCAAGGAGGGAAACGGAGTGACAAGGAGGAACAAGGAGGAACAAGGAGGGAAATGGAGTGACAAGGAGGGGCAAGGAGAGAAAGGACAGACAAGGAGTGACAGGAAGAGACAAGGAGGGATAAGGACGGAAAAGTAGGGTCAAGGAGGGACAAGGAGGGATAAGCATGGACAAGGAGGGATAAAGAGTGAGAAGGAGGGACTAGTATTGTCAAGGAGGGACAAGGAGAGACAAGGAGGAACAAGGAGGAATAAGGAGTGGCAATGAGGGACAAGGAGTGACAAAAAGGGACCAGGAGGGAAAAGGAGGGAAAGGAGTGACGAGGATGAACAAGGAGCGACAAGGAGGGTCAAGGAGGGACAAGCCGTGTCAAGAAGGGACACGCAGGGACAAGGATGGTCAAGGAGGGACAAGGATGGGCAAGGAGGGACAATGAGGGACAAGGAGGGTCAAGGAGGGACACGCAGGGACAAGGAGGGACAAGGATGGTCAAGGAGGGACAATGAGGGACAAGGAGGGACAAGGAGGGACAAGGAGGACAGGGAGAGACAAGGAGAGACAAGGAGGAACAAGGAGCGACTAGCAGGGACAAGAAGGGACAAGCAGGATCAAGGAGGGACAAACAGGGACAAGCAGGACCAAGGAGGGACAAGCAGTGTCAATGACTAGGAGGGTCCAGGAGGGCCAAGGAGGGACAAGGAGGGACAACGAGGAACAAGGAAGGACAAGGAGGGACAATGAGGGGCAAGGAGAGACAACGAGAGACAAGGAGAGGCAAGGAAGGACAAGGAGGGACCAGGAGGTAAAATGAGGGACAAGGAGGTGCAAGGAAGGACCAGGAGGGACAAGGAGGGTCAAGGAGGGACCAGGAGGGAAACGGAGTGACAAGGAGGAACAAGGAGGGGCAATGAGGGACAAGGATAGACAAGGAAGGAAAAGGAGTATCAAGGGGGGACAAGGAGGGACAAGGAGGGGCAAGGAGAGACAAGGAGAGACAAGGAGGAATAAGGAGTGGCAATGAGGGACAAGGAGTGACAAGAAGGGAAAAGGAGGGAAAGGAAAGGCAATGAGGGACATGGAGGGGCAATAAGGGACTAGGAGGGACAAGGATGGTCAAGGAGGGACAAGGAGGGACAAGGAGGGTCAAGGAGGGACAAGGAAGGACAAGGAAGGACAAGGAGGGACAAGGAGAGGCAAGGAGGGCCAAGGTGGGACCAGGAGGGAAAATGAGGGACAAGGAGGGACATGGAGTGACCAGGAGGGGCAATGAGGGACAAGGAGGGACAAGGAGGGGCAAGTAGGAGCAATGATTGACCAGGAGGGTCAAGGAGGGTCAAGGAAGGTCAAGGAGGTACAAGGAGAGACAAGGAGGCACCAGGAGGGAAGTTATGGAAAGGAGTGACAAGGAGGAACAAGGAGGGACAATGAGGGGCAATGAGGGACAAGGTGGGTCAAGGAGGGACAAGGAGGGAAAAGAAGGGTCGAGGAGGACCCTCCAGGGACTAGGAGACACCAGGAGCGACAAGGAGGGGCAAGGAGAGACAATGAGGGACAAGGAGGGGCAATGAGGACAAGGAGGCACAAGGAGGGACTAGGAGGGACAAGGAGGGACAAGGAGGGACCAGGAGGGACTAGGAGGGACAAGGAGGGACCAGGAGGGAAAAGGAGGGACAAGGAGGGGCAATGAGGGACAAGGAGGGACAAGTAGCGACAAGCAGGATCAAGGAGGGCAAGGAGGGGCAAGTAGAGTCATGGAGAGACAAGCAGGATTAAGGAGGGACAAACGGGGACAAGGAAGGACAATGAGGGACAAGTTGGGACAAGCAGGATCAAGGAGGGACCAGGAGGAACACGCAGGGACAAGCTGGTTCAATGAGGGAAAGCGGGGACAATGAGGGAGAAGGTGGGTCAAGGAGGGTCAAGGAGGGACAAGGAGGGAAAAGAAGGGTCGAGGAGGACCCTATAGGGAATAGGAGACACCAGGAGCGACAAGGAGGGGCAAGGAGAGACAATGAGGGACAAGGAGGGGCAATGAGGACAAGGAGGGACAAGGAGGGACTAGGAGGGACAAGGAGGGAAAAGGAGGGACAAGGAGGGGCAATGAGGGACATGGAGGGGCAATGAGGGACATGGAGGGGCAATGAGGGACAAGGAGGGACAAGTAGCGACATGAAGGATCAAGGAGGGACAAGGAGGGACAAGGAGGGGCAAGGAGAGACATGGAGAGACAAGCAGGATCAAGGAGGGACAAACGCGGACAAACGGAGACAAGGAAGGACAAGGAGGGACAAGTAGGGACAAGCAGGATCAAGGAGGGACCAGGAAAGACAAGCATGGACAAGAAGGGAAAACGAGTTACAAGGAGGGATTAGGATGGTCAAGGAGGGACAAGGAAGGTCAATGGGGGACAAGCAGGGACAAGGAGGGGCAATGAGAGACAAGAAGGTACAAGGAGGGAAAAGGAGTGACAAGGAGGGGCAATGAGGGACAAGGAGGGGCAAGTAGGAGCAATGAGGGACGAGGAGGGTCAAGGAATGTCAAGGAATGTCAAGGAGGCACCAGGAGGGAAAAGGAGGGAAATTATGGAAAGGAGTAACAAGGAGGAAAAAGGAGGGACAATGAGCGGCAAGGAGAGACAACGAGAGACAAGGAGAGGCAAGGAAGGAAAAGGAGGGACCAGGAGGGACAAGGCGGGACAAGGAGGGGCAATGAGGGACAAGGTGAGACAAGGAAGGGCAAGGAGAGACAAGGAGGGACAATCAAGGGCAAGGAGGGTCAATGACGGACAAGGAGGGGCAAGTACGGACCAAGAGGGTCAAGGAGGGACAAGGCGGAACAAGGAGGGACCAGGAGAGACAAGGAGGGAAAAGGAGTTACAAGGAGGAACAAGGAGGGACAAGGAAAGACAAGCATGGACAAGAAGGGAAAAGGAGTTACAAGGAGGGATTAGGATGGTCAAGGAGGGACAAGGAAGGTCAATGGGGGACAAGCAGGGACAAGGAGGGGCAATGAGAGACAAGAAGGTACAAGGAAGGAAAAGGAGTGACAAGGAGGCACCAGGAGGGAAAAGGAGGGAAATTATGGAAAGGAGTGACAAGGAGGAAAAAGGAGGGACAATGAGGGACAAGGAGGGACCAGTACGGACCAGGAGGGACAAGGAGGGATAAGAAGGGAAAAGAAGGGGCAAGGAGGGACCAGGAGGGGCAAGGAAAGACAAGGAGGGACAAGGAGGGGCAATGAGGGACAAGGAGGGACTAGGAGGGACCAGAAGGGAAAAGGAAGGACTAGGAGGGACAAGGAGGGAAAATTAGTGTCAAGGAGGGGCAATGAGGGACATGGAGGGGCAATGAGGGACTAGGAGGGACAAACAGGGACAAGGAGGGTCAAGGAGGTACAAGGAGGGACAAGTAGGAACAAGGAGCGACTAGCAGGGACAAGAAGGGACAAGCAGGATCAAGGAGGGACAAACAGGGACAAGCAGGATCAAGGAGGGACAAGCAGGGTCAATGACCAGGAGGGTCAATGAGGGCCAAGGAGCGACAACGAGGAACAAGGAAGGACAAGGAGGGATTAGGAGGGACAATGAGGGGCAAGGAGAGACAAGGAGAGGCAAGGAGGAACCAGGAGGGAAAATGAGGGACAAGGAGGTGCAAGGAGGGACCAGGAGGGAAAAGGAGGGACCAGGAGGGAAAAGGAGGGACCAGGAGGGTCAAGGAGGGACCAGGAGGGAAACGGAGTGACAAGGAGGAACAAGGAGGAACAAGGAGGGAAATGGAGTGACAAGGAGGGGCAAGGAGAGAAAAGGACAGACAAGGAGTGACAGGAAGAGACAAGGAGGGACAAGGAGGGATAAGCATGGACAAGGAGGGAAAAAGAGTGAGAAGGAGGGAGAGAAAAGGACAGACAAGGAGTGACAGGAAGAGACAAGGAGGGATAAGGACGGAAAAGTAGGGTCAAGGAGGGACAAGAAGGGATAAGCATGGACAAGGAGGGAAAAAGAGTGAGAAGGAGGGACTAGTATTGTCAAGGAGGGACAAGGAAGGACAAGCAGGAACAAGGAGGGGCAGGGAGGGACAAGGATAGACAAGGAGGAACAAGGAGGAATAAGGAGTGGCAATGAGGGACAAGGAGTGACAAGAAGGGACCAGGAGGGAAAAGGAGGGAAAGGAGTGACGAGGAGGAACAAGGATGGGCAAGGAGGGACAAGGACAGACAAGGAGTGACAGGAAGAGACAAGGAGGGACAAGGAGGGATAAGCATGGACAAGGAGGGAAAAAGAGTGAGAAGGAGGGAGAGAAAAGGACAGACAAGGAGTGACAGGAAGAGACAAGGAGGGATAAGGACGGAAAAGTAGGGTCAAGGAGGGACAAGGAGGGATAAGCATGGACAAGGAGGGAAAAAGAGTGAGAAGGAGGGACTAGTATTGTCAAGGAGGGACAAGGAAGGACAATGATGGACAAGCAGGAACAAGGAGCGGCAGGGAGGGACAAGGAGAGACAAGGAGGAACAAGGAGGAATAAGGAGTGGCAATGAGGGACAAGGAGTGAGAAGAAGGGACCAGGAGGGAATAGGAGGGAAAGGAGTGACGAGGAGGAACAAGGAGGGACAAGGAGGGTCAAGGAGGTACAAGCAGTGTCAAGGAGGGACACGCAGGTACAAGGAGGGACAAGGATGGTCAAGGAGGGACAAGGATGGTCAAGGAGGGACAATGAGGGGCAATGAGATAAAAGGTGGGTCAAGGAGGGACAAGGAGGGAAAAGGAGGGGCAAGGAGGGGCAAGGAGGGGCAAGGAGGGCAATGAGTGACAATGATGGACAAGGAAGGAAAAGGAGTTTCAAGGGGGGACAAGGAGGGACAAGGAGTGGCAATGAGGGACGAGGAGTGACAAGAAGGGACCAGGAGGGAAAGGAGTGACGAGGAGGAACAAGGAGGGACAAGGAGGGTCAAGGAGGGACAAGCAGTGTCAAGGAGGGACACGCAGGGACAAGGAGGGACAAGGATGGTCAAGGAGGGACAAGGAGGGACAATGAGCGACAAGGAGGGGCAAGGAGAGACAAGGAGGGACAAGGAGTGGCAATGAGGGGCAATTAGGGACAAAGAGGCCCAAGGAGGGACAAGTACGGACCAGGAGGGACAAGTACGGACCAGGAGCGACAAGGAGGGATACGGAGGGACAAGGAGGGATGAGGAGGGAAAAGAAGGGGCAAGGAGGAGCAAGGAGGAACCAGGAGGGGCATGGAGAGACAAGGAGGGAAAAGGAGGGAGAGTGACAAGGAGAAACAAGGAGGGTCAAGGAGTGACAATGAGGGACAAGAAGGGACTAGGAGGGACTAGCAGGGTCAAGGAGGGACAAGGAGCGAAAAGGAGGACAAAGGAGGGGCAATGAGGGACAAGGAGGGATTAGCAGGGACTAGGAGAGTCAAGGAGGGACAAGGAGGGAAAATGAAAGAAAAGGAGGACAAAGGAGGGGCAATGAGGGACAAGGAGGGAAGGCAGGGACAAGGAGAGACAAGGAGGAACAAGGAGGAATAAGGAGTGGCAATGAGGGACAAGGAGTGAGAAGAAGGGACCAGGAGGGAATAGGAGGGAAAGGAGTGACAAGGAGGGACAAGGAGGGTCAAGGAGGTACAAGCAGTGTCAAGGAGGGACACGCAGGTACAAGGAGGGACAAGGATGGTCAAGGAGGGACAAGGATGGTCAAGGAGGGACAATGAGGGGCAATGAGATACAAGGTGGGTCAAGGAGGGACAAGGAGGGAAAAGGAGGGGCAAGGAGGGGCAAGGAGGGGCAATGAGTGACAATGATGGACAAGGAAGGAAAAGGAGTTTCAAGGGGGGACAAGGAGGGACAAGGAGTGGCAATGAGGGACGAGGAGTGACAAGAAGGGACCAGGAGGGAAAGGAGTGACGAGGAGGAACAAGGAGGGACAAGGAGGGTCAAGGATGGACAAGCAGTGTCAAGGAGGGACACGCAGGGACAAGGAGGGACAAGGATGGTCAAGGAGGGACAAGGAGGGACAATGAGCGACAAGGAGGGGCAAGGAGAGACAAGGAGGGATAAGGAGTGACAATGAGGGGCAATTAGGGACAAAGAGGCCCAAGGAGGGACAAGTACGGACCAGGAGGGACAAGTACGGACCAGGAGCGACAAGGAGGGATACGGAGGGACAAGGAGGGATGAGGAGGGAAAAGAAGGGGCAAGGAGGAGCAAGGAGGAACCAGGAGGGGCATGGAGAGACAAGGAGGGAAAAGGAGGGAGAGTGACAAGGAGAAACAAGGAGGGTCAAGGAGTGACAATGAGGGACAAGAAGGGACTAGGAGGGACTAGCAGGGTCAAGGAGGGACAAGGAGCGAAAAGGAGGACAAAGGAGGGGCAATGAGGGACAAGGAGGGACTAGCAGGGACTAGGAGAGTCAAGGAGGGACAAGGAGGGAAAATGAAAGAAAAGGAGGACAAAGGAGGGGCAATGAGGGACAAGGAGGGAAGGCAGGGACAAGGAGAGGCAAGGAGAGACAAGGAGGGACAAGGAGGGGCAATGAGGACAAGGAGGGACAAGGAGGGACCAGGAGGGTCCAGGAGGGAAAAGGAGGGTCAAGGAGGGACAAGGAGGGGCAATGAGGGACTAGGAGGGACAAGGATGGTCAAGGAGGGAGAAGGAGGGTCAAGGAGGGACAAGGAAGGACAAGGAGGGACAAGGAGAGGCAAGGAGGGCCAAGGTGGGACCAGGAGGGAAAATGAGGGACAAGGAGCGGCAAGGAGGGACATGGAGTAACCAGGAGGGACAAGGAGGGAAAAGGAGGAAAAGGAGTGACTAGGAGGTACAATGAGGGACAAGGTGGGTCAAGGAGGGACATGGAGGGAAAAGGAGGGGCAATGAGGGACAAGGAGGGGCAAGTAGGAGCAATGAGGGACCAGGAGGGTCAAGGTGGGTCAAGGAAGGTCAAGGAGGTACAAGGAGAGACAAGGAGGCACCAGGAGGGAAATTATGGAAAGGAGTGACAAGGAGGAACAAGGAGGGACAATGAGGGGCAATGAGGGACAAGGTGGGTCAAGGAGGGACAAGGAGGGAAAAGAAGGGTCGAGGAGGACCCTCCAGGGACTAGGAGACACCAGGAGCGACAAGGAGGGGCAAGGAGAGACAATGAGGGACAAGGAGGGGCAATGAGGACAAGGAGGCACAAGGAGGGACAAGGAGGGACAAGGAGGGACCAGGAGGGACAAGGAGGGACCAGGAGGGACAAGGAGGGGCAATGAGGGACATGGAGGGGCAATGAGGGACAAGGAGGGACAAGTAGGGACAAGCAGGATCAAGAAGGGACCAGGAGGAACACGCAGGGACAAGCTGGTTCAATGAGGGAAAGCGGGGACAATGAGGGAGAAGGAGGGACTAGGAAGGACTAGGAAGGACTAGGAGGAACTAGGAGGGACTAGGAGGGACAATGATGGGCAAGGAGGGACAAGCAGTGACCAGGAGGGAAAAGGAGGAACAAGGAGGGACAAGGAGAGACAAGGAGGAACAAGGAGGGAAAAGGAGTTACAAGGAGGAACAAGGAGGGACAATGAGGGACAAGGAGTAACATGGAGGGACATGGTGGTGCAAGGAGAGACATGGAGAGGCAAGGAGTGACAAGGAGAGACAAGGAGGGACAAGGACGGAAAAAGAGTGACAAGGAGGGGCAATGAGGGAAAAGGAGGGACCAGGAGGGACAAGGCGGGACAAGGACGGACAAGGAGGGGCAATGAGGGACAAGGTGAGACAAGGAAGGGCAAGGAGAGACAAGGAGGGACAAGCAGGGACAATCAAGGACAAGGAGGGTCAATGACGGACAAGGAGGGGCAAGTACGGACCAAGAGGGTCAAGGAGGGACAAGGCGGGACAAGGAGGGACCAGGAGAGACAAGGAGGGAAAAGGAGTTACAAGGAGGAACAAGGAAAGACAAGCATGGACAAGAAGGGAAAAGGAGTGACAAGGAGGGACTAGGATGGTCAAGGAGGGACAAGGAAGGTCAATGGGGGACAAGCAGGGACAAGGAGGGGCAATGAGAGACAAGAAGGTACAAGGAGGGAAAAGGAGTGACAAGGAGGGCCAAGGAGGGGCAATGAGGGACAAGGAGGGGCAAGTAGGAGCAATGAGGGACCAGGAGGGTCAAGGAATGTCAAGGAGGGACAAGGAGAGACAAGGAGGCACCAGGAGGGAAAAGGAGGGAAATTATGGAAAGTAGGAAAAAGGAGGGACAATGAGGGACAAGTACGGACCAGGAGGGACAAGGAGGGATAAGAAGGGAAAAGAAGGGGCAAGGAGGAGCAAGGTGGGACCAGGAGGGACAAGGAGGGACAAGGAAGGACAAGGAGGGTCAAGGAGGTACAAGGAGGGACAAGTAGGAACAAGGAGCGACTAGCAGGGACAAGAAGGGACAAGCAGGATCAAGGAGGGACAAACAGGGACAAGCAGGATCAAGGAGGGACAAGCAGGGTCAATGACCAGGAGGGTCAATGAGGGCCAAGGAGGGACAAGGAGGGACAACGAGGAACAAGGAAGGACAAGGAGGGATTAGGAGGGACAATGAGGGGCAAGGAGAGACAACGAGAGACAAGGAGAGCCAAGGAAGGACAAGGAGGGAGCAGGAGGGAGCAGGAGGGAAAATGAGGGCCAAGGAGGTGCAAGGAGGGACCAGGAGGGACCAGGAGGGTCAAGGAGGGACCAGGAGGGAAACGGAGTGACAAGGAGGAACAAGGAGGGAAATGGAGTGACAAGGAGGGGCAAGGCGAGAAAAGGACAGACAAGGAGTGACAGGAAGAGACAAGGAGGGATAAGGACGGAAAAGTAGGGTCAAGGAGGGACAAGGAGGGATAAGCATGGACAAGGAGGGAAAAAGAGTGAGGAGGAGGGACTAGTATTGTCAAGGAGGGACAAGGAAGGACAATGATGGACAAGCAGGAACAAGGAGGGGCAGGGTGGGACAAGGAGAGACAAGGAGGAATAAGGAGTGGCAATGAGGGACAAGGAGTGACAAGAAGGGACCAGGAGGGAATAGGAGGGAAAGGAGTGACGAGGAGGAACAAGGAGGGTCAAGGAGGTACAAGCAGTGTCAAGGAGGGACACGCAGGGACAAGGAGGGACAAGGATGGTCAAGGAGGGACAAGGATGGTCAAGGAGGGACAATGAGGGGCAATGAGATACAAGGTGGGTCAAGGAGGGATAAGGAGGGACAAGGAGGGAAAAGGAGGGCCAAGGAGGGACAAGGAGTGGCAATGAGGGGCAATTAGTGACAAAGAGGCCCAAGGAGGGACAAGTACGGACCAGGAGGGACAAGTACGGACCAGGAGGGACAAGGAGGGTTGAGGAGGGAAAAGAAGGGGCAAGGAGGAACCAGGAGGGGCATGGAGAGACAAGGACGGAAAAGCAGGGAGAGTGACAATGAGGCACAAGAAGGGACTAGCAGGGTCAAGGAGGAGCAAGGAGCGAAAAGGAGGACAAAGGAGGGGCAATGAGGGACAAGGAGGGACTAGCAGGGACTAGGAGAGTCAAGGAGGGACAAGGAGGGAAAAGGAAAGAAAAGGAGGACAAAGGAGGGGCAATGAGGGACAAGGAGGGAAGGCAGGGACAAGGAGGGGCAAGGAGAGACAAGGAGGGACAAGGAGGTGCAATGAGGACAAGGAGGGACCAGGAGGGAAAAGGTGGGACTAGGAGGGACAATGAGGGAAAAGGAGGGACAAGGAGGGGCAAGGAGGGGCAATGAGGGACATGGAGGGACAATGAGGGACTAGGAGGGACAAGGATGGTCAAGGAGGGACAAGGAGGGTCAAGGAGGGACAAGGAAGGACAAGGAAGGACAAGGAGGGACAAGGAGAGGCAAGGAGGGCCAAGGTGGGACCAGGAGGGAAAATGAGGGACATGGAGTGACCAGGAGGGACAAGGAGGGAAAAGGAGGAAAAGGAGTGACTAGGAGGGACAATGAGGGACATGGAGGGGCAATGAGGGACAAGGTGGGTCAAGGAGGGACAAGGAGGGAAAAGGAGGGCCAAGGAGGGGCAATGAGGGACAAGGAGGGGCAAGTAGGAGCACTGAGGGACCAGGAGGGTCAAGGAGGGTCAATGAAGGTCAAGGAGGTACAAGGAGAGACAAGGAGGCACCAGGAGGGAAATTATGGAAAGGAGTGACAAGGAGGAACAAGGAGGGACAATGAGGGGCAATGAGGGACAAGGTGGGTCAAGGAGGGACAAGGAGGGAAAAGAAGGTCGAGGAGGACCCTCCAGGGACTAGGAGACACCAGGAGCGACAAGGAGGGGCAAGGAGAGACAATGAGGGACAAGGAGGGGCAATGAGGACAAGGAGGGACAAGGAGGGACTAGGAGGGACAAGGAGGGACAAGGAGGGACAAGGAGGGACAAGGAGGGACAAGGAGGGACAAGGAGGGACAAGGAGGGACAAGGAGGGACCAGGAGGGAAAAGGAGGGACTAGGAGGGACAAGGAGGGACCAGGTGGGACCAGGAGGGAAAAGGAGGGGCAATGAGGGACATGGAGGGGCAATGAGGGACAAGGAGGGACAAGTAGCGACAAGAAGGATCAAGGAGGGACAAGGAGGGGCAAGTAGAGACATGGAGAGACAAGCAGGAGCAAGGAGGGACAAACGGGGACAAGGAAGGACAAGGAGGGACAAGCAGGATCAAGGAGGGACAAGGAGGGACCAGGAGGAACACGCAGGGACAAGCTGGTTCAATGAGGGAAAGCGGGGACAATGAGGGAGAAGGAGGGACTAGGATGGACTAGGAGGGACTAGGAGGGGCAAGGAGAGGCAAGGAGGGACAAGCAGTGACCAGGAGGGAAAAGGAGGAACAAGGAGGGACAATGAGGGACAAGGAGAGACAAGGAGGGACCAGGAGGGAAAAGGATGGACCAGGGGGGACCAGGAGGAACAAGGAGGGAAAAGGAGTAACAAGGAGGAACAAGGAGGGACAAGGAGGGACAAGGAGTAACATGGAGGGACATGGTGGTGCAAGGAGAGACATGGAGAGGAAAGGAGTGACAAGGAGAGACAAGGAGGGACAAGGACGGAAAAAGAGTGACAAGGAGGGGCAATGAGGGAAAAGGAGGGGCCAGGAGGGACAAGGCGGGACTAGGACGGACAAGGAGGGGCAATGAGGGACAAGGTGAGACAAAGAAGGGCAAGGAGAGACAAGGAGGGACAAGCAGGGACAAGCAAGGACAAGGAGGGTCAATGACGGACAAGGAGGGGCAAGTACGGACCAAGAGGGTCAAGGAGGGAAAAGGCGGGACAAGGAGAGACCAGGAGAGACAAGGAGGAACAAGGAGGGACAAGGAAAGACAAGCATGGACAAGAAGGGAAAAGGAGTGACAAGGAGGGACTAGGATGGCCAAGGAGGGACAAGGAAGGACAATGGGTGACAAGCAGGGACAAGGAGGGGCAATGAGAGACAAGAAGGTACAAGGAGGAAAAGGAGTGACAAGGAGGGCCAAGGAGGGGCAATGAGGGGCAAGTAGGAGCAATGAGGGACCAGGAGGGTCAAGGAATGTCAAGGAGGGACAAGGAGAGACAAGGAGGCACCAGGAGGGAAAAGGAGGGAAATTATGGAAAGGAGTGACAAGGAGGGACAATGAGGGACAATAATGGACAAGGAGGGACAAGTACGGACCAGGAGGGACAAGGAGGCATAAGAAGGGGCAAGGAGGAGCAAGGTGGGACCAGGAGGGACAAGGAGGGGCAAGGAGAGACAAGGAGGAACAAGGAGGGAAATGGAGTGACAAGGAGGGGCAAGGAGAGAAAAGGACAGACAAGGAGTGACAGGAAGAGACAAAGAGGGATAAGGACGGAAAAGTAGGGACAAGGAGGGATAAGCATGGACAAGGAGGGAAAAAGAGTGAGAAGGAGGGACTAGTATTGTCAAGGAGGGACAATGATGGACAAGCAGGAACAAGGAGGGGCAGGGAGGGACAAGGAGGAATAAGGAGTGGCAATGAGGGACAAGGAGTGACAAGAAGGGACCAGGAGGGAAAAGGAGGGAAAGGAGTGACGAGGAGGAACAAGGAGGGACAAGGATGGTCAAGGAGGGACAAGCAGTGTCAAGGAGGGACACGCAGGGACAAGGATGGTCAAGGAGGGACAAGGATGGTCAAGGAGGGACAATGAGGGTCAAGGAGTGACTATGAGAGACAGGAAGGGACTAGGAGGGACTAGCAGGGTCAAGGAGGGACAAGGATGGAAAAGGAGGGGCAATGAGGGACAAGGAGGGACTAGGAGGGACAAGGAGGGAAAAGGAAAGAAAAGGAGGACAAAGGAGGGGCAATGAGGGACAAGGAGGGAAGGCAGGGACAAGGAGGGTCAAGTACGGACCAGGAGTGACAAGGACGGACTGGAAGGGAAAAGGAGTTACAAGGAGGAACAAGGAGGGACAAGGAAAGACAAGCATGGACAAGAAGGGAAAAGGAGTGACAAGGAGGGACTAGGATGGTCAAGGAGGGACAAGGAGAGACAAGGAAGGACAATGGGGGACAAGCAGGGACAAGGAGGGGCAATGAGAGACAAGAAGGTACAAGGAGGGAAAAGGAGTGACAAGGATGGCCAAGGAGGGGCAATGAGGGACAAGGAGGGGCAAGTAGGAGCAATGAGGGACCAGGAGGGTCAAGGAATGTCAAGGAGGGACAAGGAGAGACAAGGAGGCACCAGGAGGGAAAAGGAGGGAAATTATGGAAAGGAGTGACAAGGAGGAACAAGGAGGGACAATGAGGGACAAGGAGGACATGTACGGACCAGGAGGGACAAGGAGGGATAAGAAGGGAAAAGAAGGGGCAAGGAGGAGCAAGGTGGACCAGGAGGGACAAGGAGGGGCAAGGAGAGACAAGGAGAGACAAGGAGGGGCAATGAGGGACAAGGAGGGACTAGGAGGGACCAGGAGGGAAAAGGAAGGACTAGGAGGGACAAGGAGGGAAAATTAGGGGCAAGGAGGGACAAGGAGGGACATGGAGGGGCAATGAGGGACAAACAGGGACAAGGAAGGACAAGGAGGGTCAAGGAGGTACAAGGAGGGACAAGTAGGAACAAGGAGCGACTAGCAGGGACAAGAAGGGACAAGCAGGATCAAGGAGGGGCAAACAGGGACAAGGAGGGACAAGCAGGGTCAATGACCAGGAGGGTCAATGAGGGCCAAGGAGGGACAAGGAGGGACAACGAGGAACAAGGAAGGACAAGGAGGGATTAGGAGGGACAATGAGGGGCAAGGAGAGACAACGAGAGACAAGGAGAGGCAAGGAAGGACAAGGAGGGACCAGGAGGGAAAATGAGGTGCAAGGAGGGACCAGGAGGGACAAGGAGGGACCAGGAGGGTCAAGGAGGGACCAGGAGGGAAACGGAGTGACAAGGAGGAACAAGGAGGGAAATGGAGTGACAAGGAGGGGCAAGGAGAGAAAAGGACAAACAAGGAGTGACAGGAAGAGACAAGGAGGGATAAGGACGGAAAAGTAGGGTCAAGGAGGGACAAGGAGGGATAAGCATGGACAAGGAGGGAAAAAGAGTGAGAAGGAGGGACTAGTATTGTCAAGGAGGGACAAGGAAGGACAATGATGGACAAGCAGGAACAAGGAGGGGCAGGGAGGGACAAGGAGAGACAAGGAGGAATAAGGAGTGGCAATGAGGGACAAGGAGTGACAAGAAGGGACCAGGAGGGAAAAGGAGGGAAAGGAGTGACGAGGAGGAACAAGGAGGGACAAGGAGGGTCAAGGAGGGACAAGCAGTGTCAAGGAGGGACAAGCAGTGTCAAGGAGGGACACGCAGGGACAAGGAGGGACAAGGATGGTCAAGGAGGGACAATGAGGGACAAGGAGGGACAAGGAGGATCAAGGAGGGACACGCAGGGACAAGGAGGGACAAGGAGAGACAAGGAGGGACAAGGAGTGGCAATGAGGGGCAATTAGGGACAAAGAGGCCCAAGGAGGGACAAGTACGGACCAGGAGGGACAAGTACGGACCAGGAGGGACAAGTACGGACCAGGAGGGACAAGTACGGACCAGGAGCGACAAGGAGGGATAAGGAGGGATAAGGAGGGACAAGGAGGGATTAGGAGGGAAAAGAAGGGGCAAGGAGGAGCAAGGAGGAACCAGGAGGGGCATGGAGAGACAAGGAGGGACAAGTACGGACCAGGAGGGACAAGTACGGACCAGGAGCGACAAGGAGGGATAAGGAGGGACAAGGAGGGATGAGGAGGGACAAGGATGGTCAAGGAGGGACAATGAGGAACACGGAGGGACAAGGAGGGCCAAGGAGGTACAAGCAGTGTCAAGGAGGGACACGCAGGGACAAGGATGGTCAAGGAGGGACAAGGATGGTCAAGGAGGGACAATGAGGGGCAATGAGATACAAGGTGGGTCAAGGAGGGACAAGGAGGGAAAAGGAGGGCCAAGGAGGGGCAATGAGGGACAAGGATGGACAAGGAGTTTCAAGGGGGGACAAGGAGGGGCAAGGAGAGACAAGGAGGAATAAGGAGTGGCAATGAGGGACAAGAAGGGACCAGGAGGGAAAAGGAGGGAAAGGAGTGACGAGGAGGAACAAGGAGGGACAAGGAGGGACAAGGAGGGTCAAAGAGGGACAAGCAGCGTCAAGGAGGGACACGCAGGGACAAGGATGGTCAAGGAGGGACAATGAGGGACAAGGAGGGACAAGGAGAGACATGAAGAGACAAGCAGTATCAAGGAGGGACAAACGGGGACAAGGAAGGACAAGGAGGGACAAGCAGGATCAAGGAGGGACAAGGAGGGACCAGGAGGAACACGCAGGGACAAGCTGGTTCAATGAGGGAAAGCGGGGACAATGAGGGAGAAGGAGGGACTAGGAGGGACTAGGATGGTCTAGGAGGGACTAGGAGGGACTAGGAGGGACTAGGAGGGACTAGGAGGTACTAGGAGGGACTAGGAGGGACAATGAGGGGCAAGGATAGGCAAGGAGGGACAAGCAGTGACCAGGAGGGAAAAGGAGGAACAAGGAGGAAAAGGAGTGACTAGGAGGGACAATGAGGGACATGGAGGGGCAATGAGGGACAAGGTGGGTCAAGGAGGGACAAGGAGGGAAAAGGAGGGCCAAGGAGGGGCAATGAGGGACAAGGAGGGGCAAGTAGGAGCAATGAGGGACCAGGAGGGTCAAGGAGGGTCAATGAAGGTCAAGGAGGTACAAGGAGAGACAAGGAGGCACCAGGAGGCAAATTATGGAAAGGAGTGACAAGGAGGAACAAGGAGGGACAATGAGGGGCAATGAGGGACAAGGTGGGTCAAGGAGGGACAAGGAGGGAAAAGAAGGGTCGAGGAGGACCCTCCAGGGACTAGGAGACACCAGGAGCGACAAGGAGGGGCAAGGAGAGACAATGAGGGACAAGGAGGGGCAATGAGGACAAGGAGGGACAAGGAGGGACTAGGAGGGACAAGGAGGGACAAGGAGGGACAAGGAGGGACAAGGAGGGACAAGGAGGGACCAGGAGGGACCAGGAGGGAAAAGGAGGGACTAGGAGGGACAAGGAGGGACCAGGTGGGACCAGGAGGGAAAAGGAGGGGCAATGAGGGACATGGAGGGGCAATGAGGGACAAGGAGGGACAAGTAGCGACAAGAAGGATCAAGGAGGCACAAGGAGGGGCAAGTAGAGACATGGAGAGACAAGCAGGAGCAAGGAGGGACAAACGGGGACAAGGAAGGACAAGGAGGGACAAGCAGGATCAAGGAGGGACAAGGAGGGACCAGGAGGAACACGCAGGGACAAGCTGGTTCAATGAGGGAAAGCGGGGACAATGAGGGAGAAGGAGGGACTAGGATGGACTAGGAGGGGCAAGGAGAGGCAAGGAGGGACAAGCAGTGACCAGGAGGCAAAAGGAGGAACAAGGAGGGACAATGAGGGACAAGGAGAGACAAGGAGGGACCAGGAGGGAAAAGGATGGACCATGGGGGACCAGGAGGAACAAGGAGGGAAAAGGAGTAACAAGGAGGAACAAGGAGGGACAAGGAGTAACATGGAGGGACATGGTGGTGCAAGGAGAGACATGGAGAGGAAAGGAGTGACAAGGAGAGACAAGGAGGGACAAGGACGGAAAAAGAGTGACAAGGAGGGGCAATGAGGGAAAAGGAGGGGCCAGGAGGGACAAGGCGGGACTAGGACGGACAAGGAGGGGCAATGAGGGACAAGGTGAGACAAGGAAGGGCAAGGAGAGACAAGGAGGGACAAGCAGGGACAAGCAAGGACAAGGAGGGTCAATGACGGACAAGGAGGGGCAAGTACGGACCAAGAGGGTCAAGGAGGGAAAAGGCGGGACAAGGAGAGACCAGGAGAGACAAGGAGGAACAAGGAGGGACAAGGAAAGACAAGCATGGACAAGAAGGGAAAAGGAGTGACAAGGAGGGACTAGGATGGCCAAGGAGGGACAAGGAAGGACAATGGGTGACAAGCAGGGACAAGGAGGGGCAATGAGAGACAAGAAGGTACAAGGAGGAAAAGGAGTGACAAGGAGGGCCAAGGAGGGGCAATGAGGGGCAAGTAGGAGCAATGAGGGACCAGGAGGGTCAAGGAATGTCAAGGAGGGACAAGGAGAGACAAGGAGGCACCAGGAGGGAAAAGGAGGGAAATTATGGAAAGGAGTGACAAGGAGGGACAATGAGGGACAATAAGGGACAAGGAGGGACAAGTACGGACCAGGAGGGACAAGGAGGCATAAGAAGGGGCAAGGAGGAGCAAGGTGGGACCAGGAGGGACAAGGAGGGGCAAGGAGAGACAAGGAGGAACAAGGAGGGAAATGGAGTGACAAGGAGGGGCAAGGAGAGAAAAGGACAGACAAGGAGTGACAGGAAGAGACAAAGAGGGATAAGGACGGAAAAGTAGGGACAAGGAGGGATAAGCATGGACAAGGAGGAAAAAGAGTGAGAAGGAGGGACTAGTATTGTCAAGGAGGGACAATGATGGACAAGCAGGAACAAGGAGGGGCAGGGAGGGACAAGGAGGAATAAGGAGTGGCAATGAGGGACAAGGAGTGACAAGAAGGGACCAGGAGGGAAAAGGAGGGAAAGGAGTGACGAGGAGGAACAAGGAGGGACAAGGATGGTCAAGGAGGGACAAGCAGTGTCAAGGAGGGACACGCAGGGACAAGGATGGTCAAGGAGGGACAAGGATGGTCAAGGAGGGACAATGAGGGACAAGGAGGGTCAAGGAGTGACTATGAGAGACAGGAAGGGACTAGGAGGGACTAGCAGGGTCAAGGAGGGACAAGGATGGAAAAGGAGGGGCAATGAGGGACAAGGAGGGACTAGGAGGGACAAGGAGGGAAAAGGAAAGAAAAGGAGGACAAAGGAGGGGCAATGAGGGACAAGGAGGGAAGGCAGGGACAAGGAGGGTCAAGTACGGACCAGGAGTGACAAGGACGGACTGGAAGGGAAAAGGAGTTACAAGGAGGAACAAGGAGGGACAAGGAAAGACAAGCATGGACGAGAAGGGAAAAGGAGTGACAAGGAGGGACTAGGATGGTCAAGGAGGGACAAGGAGAGACAAGGAAGGACAATGGGGGACAAGCAGGGACAAGGAGGGGCAATGAGAGACAAGAAGGTACAAGGAGGGAAAAGGAGTGACAAGGAGGGCCAAGGAGGGGCAATGAGGGACAAGGAGGGGCAAGTAGGAGCAATGAGGGACCAGGAGGGTCAAGGAATGTCAAGGAGGGACAAGGAGGCACCAGGAGGGAAAAGGAGGGAAATTATGGAAAGGAGTGACAAGGAGGAACAAGGAGGGACAATGAGGGACAAGGAGGGACATGTACGGACCAGGAGGGACAAGGAGGGATAAGAAGGGAAAAGAAGGGGCAAGGAGGAGCAAGGAGGAGCAAGGTGGACCAGGAGGGACAAGGAGGGGCAAGGAGAGACAAGGAGAGACAAGGAGGGACAAGGAGGGGCAATGAGGGACAAGGAGGGACTAGGAGGGACCAGGAGGGAAAAGGAAGGACTAGGAGGGACAAGGAGGGAAAATTAGGGGCAAGGAGGGACAAGGAGGGACATGGAGGGGCAATGAGGGACAAACAGGGACAAGGAAGGACAAGGAGGGTCAAGGAGGTACAAGGAGGGACAAGTAGGAACAAGGAGCGACTAGCAGGGACAAGAAGGGACAAGCAGGATCAAGGAGGGGCAAACAGGGACAAGGAGGGACAAGCAGGATCAAGGAGGGACAAGCAGGGTCAATGACCAGGAGGGTCAATGAGGGCCAAGGAGGGACAAGGAGGGACAAGGAGGGACAACGAGGAACAAGGAAGGACAAGGAGGGATTAGGAGGGATAATGAGGGGCAAGGAGAGACAACGAGAGACAAGGAGAGGCAAGGAAGGACAAGGAGGGACCAGGAGGGAAAATGAGGTGCAAGGAGGGACCAGGAGGGAAACGGAGTGACAAGGAGGAACAAGGAGGGAAATGGAGTGACAAGGAGGGGCAAGGAGAGAAAAGGACAAACAAGGAGTGACAGGAAGAGACAAGGAGGGATAAGGACGGAAAAGTAGGGTCAAGGAGGGACAAGGAGGGATAAGCATGGACAAGGAGGGAAAAAGAGTGAGAAGGAGGGACTAGTATTGTCAAGGAGGGACAAGGAAGGACAATGATGGACAAGCAGGAACAAGGAGGGGCAGGGAGGGACAAGGAGAGACAAGGAGGAATAAGGAGTGGCAATGAGGGACAAGGAGTGACAAGAAGGGACCAGGAGGGAAAAGGAGGGAAAGGAGTGACGAGGAGGAACAAGGAGGGACAAGGAGGGTCAAGGAGGGACAAGCAGTGTCAAGGAGGGACAAGCAGTGTCAAGGAGGGACACGCAGGGACAAGGAGGGACAAGGATGGTCAAGGAGGGACAATGAGGGACAAGGAGGGACAAGGAGGATCAAGGAGGGACACGCAGGGACAAGGAGGGACAAGGAGAGACAAGGAGGGACAAGGAGTGGCAATGAGGGGCAATTAGGGACAAAGAGGCCCAAGGAGGGACAAGTACGGACCAGGAGGGACAAGTACGGACCAGGAGGGACAAGTACGGACCAGGAGGGACAAGTACGGACCAGGAGCGACAAGGAGGGATAAGGAGGGATAAGGAGGGACAAGGAGGGATTAGGAGGGAAAAGAAGGGGCAAGGAGGAGCAAGGAGGAACCAGGAGGGGCATGGAGAGACAAGGAGGGACAAGTACGGACCAGGAGGGACAAGGAGGGACAAGTACGGACCAGGAGCGACAAGGAGGGATAAGGAGGGACAAGGAGGGATGAGGAGGGACAAGGATGGTCAAGGAGGGACAATGAGGAACACGGAGGGACAAGGAGGGCCAAGGAGGTACAAGCAGTGTCAAGGAGGGACACGCAGGGACAAGGATTGTCAAGGAGGGACAAGGATGGTCAAGGAGGGACAATGAGGGGCAATGAGATACAAGGTGGGTCAAGGAGGGACAAGGAGGGAAAAGGAGGGCCAAGGAGGGGCAATGAGGGACAAGGATGGACAAGGAGTTTCAAGGGGGGACAAGGAGGGACAAGGAGGGGCAAGGAGAGACAAGGAGGAATAAGGAGTGGCAATGAGGGACAAGAAGGGACCAGGAGGGAAAAGGAGGGAAAGGAGTGACGAGGAGGAACAAGGAGGGACAAGGAGGGTCAAAGAGGGACAAGCAGCGTCAAGGAGGGACACGCAGGGACAAGGATGGTCAAGGAGGGACAATGAGGGACAAGGAGGGACAAGGAGAGACATGAAGAGACAAGCAGTATCAAGGAGGGACAAACGGGGACAAGGAAGGACAAGGAGGGACAAGCAGGATCAAGGAGGGACAAGGAGGGACCAGGAGGAACACGCAGGGACAAGCTGGTTCAATGAGGGAAAGCGGGGACAATGAGGGAGAAGGAGGGACTAGGATGGTCTAGGAGGGACTAGGAGGGACTAGGAGGGACTAGGAGGTACTAGGAGGGACTAGGAGGGACAATGAGGGGCAAGGATAGGCAAGGAGGGACAAGCAGTGACCAGGAGGGAAAAGGAGGAACAAGGAGGGACAATGAAGGACAATGAGGGACAATGAGGGACAAGGAGAGACAAGGAGGGACCAGGAGGGACAAGGATGGACCAGGAGGAACAAGGAGGGAAAAGGAGTAACAAGGAGGGACAATGAGGGACAAGGAGGATCAAGGAGGGACAAGGAGTAACATAGAGGGACATGGTGGTGCAAGGAGAGACATGGAGAGGCAAGGAGTGACAAGGAGAGACAAGGAGGGACAAGGACGGAAAAAGAGTGACAAGGAGGGGCAATGAGGGAAAAGGAGGGACCAGGAGGGACAAGGCGGGACAAGGACGGACAAGGAGGGGCAATGAGGGACAAGGTGAGACAAGGAAGGGCAAGAAGAGACAAGGAGGGACAAGCAGGGACAAGCAAGGACAAGGAGGGTCAATGACGGACAAGGAGGGGCAAGTACGGACCAAGAGGGTCAAGGAGGGACAAGGCGGGACAAGGATGGACCAGGAGAGACAAGGAGGGAAAAGGAGTTACAAGGAGGAACAAGGAGGGTCAAGGAAAGACAAGCATGGACAAGAAGGGAAAAGGAGTGACAAGGAGGGACTAGGATGGTCAAGGAGGGACAAGGAAGGACAATGGGGGACAAGCAGGGACAAGGAGGGGCAATGAGAGACAAGAAGGTACAAGGAGGGCCAAGGAGGGGCAATGAGGGACAAGAAGGGGCAAGTAGGAGCAATGAGGGACCAGGAGGGTCAAGGAATGTCAAGGAGGGACAAGGAGAGACAAGGAGGGAAAAGGAGGGAAATTATGGAAAGGAGTGACAAGGAGGAACAAGGAGGGACAATGAGGGGCAATGACTGACAAGGAGGGACAAGTACGGACCAGGAGGGACAAGGAGGGAAAAGAAGGGGCAAGGAGGAGCAAGGTGGGACCAGGAGGGACAAGGAGGGGCAAGGAGGGACCAGGAGGGAAAATGAGGGACAAGGAGGTGCAAGGAGGGATCAGGAGGGACAAGGAGGGACCAGGAGGGACCAGGAGGGTCAAGGAGGGACCAGGAGGGAAACGGAGTGACAAGGAGGAACAAGGAGAAATAAGGAGGGAAATGGAGTGACAAGGAGGGGCAAGGAGAGAAAAGGACAGACAAGGAGTGACAGGAAGAGACAAAGAGGGATAAGGACGGAAAAGTAGGGTCAAGGAGGGACAAGGAGGGATAAGCATGGACAAGGAGGGAAAAAGAGTGAGTCCCTCCTAGTATTGTCAAGGAGGGACAAGGAAGGACAATGATGGACAAGCAGGAACAAGGAGAGGCAGGGAGGGACAAGGAGAGACAAGGAGGAACAAGGAGGAATAAGGAGTGGCAATGAGGGACAAGAAGGGACCAGGAGGGAATAGGAGGGAAAGGAGTGACGAGGAGGAACAAGGAGGGACAAGGAGGGTCAAGGAGGTACAAGCAGTGTCGAGGAGGGACACGCAGGGACAAGGATGGTCAAGGAGGGACAAGGATGGTCAAGGAGGGACAATGAGGGGCAATGAGATACAAGGTGGGTCAAGGAGGGACAAGGAGGGAAAAGGAGGGAAAAGGAGGGAAACGGAGGGCCAAGGAGGGCCAAGGAGGGGCAATGAGCGACAAGGATGGGCAAGGAAGGAATAGGAGTTTCAAGGGGGACAAGGAGGGACAAGGAGGGGCAAGGAGAGACAAGGATAGACAAGGAGGAATAAGGAGTGGCAATGAGGGACAAGGAGTGACAAGAAGGGACCAGGAGGGAAAAGGAGGGAAAGGAGTGACGAGGAGGAACAAGGAGGGACAAGCAGTGTCAAGGAGGGACACGCAGGGACAAGGAGGGACAAGGATGGTCAAGGAGGGACAAGGAGTGACAAGGAGGGGCAAGGAGAGACAAGGAGGGACAAGGAGGGACAAGGAGTGGCAATGAGGGGCAAAGAGGCCCAAGGAGGGACAAGTACGGACCAGGAGGGTCAAGTACGGACCAGGAGGGACAAGTACGGCCCAGGAGGGACAAGTACGGCCCAGGAGGGACAAGTACGGACCAGGAGCGACAAGGAGGGACAAGGAGGGATGAGGAGGAAAAAAATGGGCAAGGAGGAGCAAGGAGGAATCAGGAGGGGCATGGAGAGACAAGGAGGGAAAAGGAGTGAGAGTGACAAGGAGAAACAAGGAGGGTCGAGGAGGGTCAAGGAGTGACAATGAGGGACAAGAAGGGACTAGGAGGGACTAGCAGGGTCAAGGAAGGGCAAGGAGCGAAAAGGAGGGGCAATGAGGGACATGGAGGGACTAGCAGGGACTAGGAGAGTCAAGGAGGGACAAGGAGGGAAAAGGAAAGAAAAGGAGGACAAAGGAGGGGCAATGAGGGACAAGGAGGGAAGGCAGGGACAAGCAGGGACAAGAAGGGACAAGGAGGGTCAAGTACGGACCAGGAGGGACAAGGACAGACTAGAAGGGACAAGGAGGGACAAGGAGAGACAAGGAGGGACAAGGAGGGGCAATGAGGGACATGGAGGGGCAATGAGGGACAAGGAGGGACTAGGAGGGACAAGGAGGGACAAGGAGGGACAAGGAGGGTCAAGGAGGGACAAGGAAGGACAAGGAAGGACATGGAGGGACAAGGAGGGACAAGCATGGGCAAGGAGGGAAAAGGAGGGACAATGAGGGACAAGGAGAGACAAGGAGGGGCCAGGAGGGACAAGGATGGACCAGGAGGGACAAGGAGGGACCAGGAGGGACAACGAGGAACAAGGAAGGACAAGGAGGGATTAGGAGGGACAATGAGGGGCAAGGAGAGACAAGGAGTGGCAAGGAGGGACATGGAGTGACCAGGAGGGAAAAGGAGTGACAAGGAGGGACAATGAGGGACATGGAGGGGCAATGAGGGACAAGGTGGGTGAAGGAGGGACAAGGAGGGAAAGGAGGGCCAAGGAGGGGCAATGAGGGACAAGGAGGGGCAAGTAGGACCAATGAGGGACCAGGAGGGTCAAGGAGGGTCAAGGAGGGTCAAGGAAGGTCAAGGAGGTACAAGGAGGCACCAGGAGGGAAATTATGGAAAGGAGTGACAAGGAGGGACAATGAGGGGCAATGAGGGACAATGAGGGACAAGTACGGACCAGGAGGGAAAAGAAGGGTCAAGGAGGAGCAAGGAGAGACCAGGAGCGACAAGGAGGGGCAAGGAGAGACAAGGAGGGACAAGGAGGGGCAATGAGGACCAGGAGGGACAAGGAGGGACTACGAGGGACCAGGAGGGAAAAGGAGGGACTAGGAAGGCCAAGGAGGGGCCAGGAGGGAAAAGGAGGGACAAGGAGGGGCAATGAGGGACATGTTGGGGCAATGAGGGACAAGGAGGGGCAATGAGGGACAAGGTGAGACAAGGAAGGGCAAGGAGTGACAAGGAGGGACAAGGAGGGACAAGCAAGGACAAGGAGGGTCAATGACGGACAAGGAGGGGCAAGTACGGACCAAGAGGGTCAAGGAGGGACAAGGCGGGACAAGGAGGGACCAGGAGAGACAAGGAGGGAAAAGGAGTTACAAGGAGGGACAAGGAAAGACAAGAATGGACAAGAAGGGAAAAGGAGTGACAAGGAGGGACTAGGATGGTCAAGGAGGGACAAGGAAGGACAATGGGGGACAAGCAGGGACAAGGAGGGGCAATGAGAGACAAGAAGGTACAAGGAGGGAAAAGGAGTGACAAGGAGGGCCAAGGAGGGGCAATGAGGGACAAGGAGGGGCAAGTAGGAGCAATGAGGGACCAGGAGGGTCAAGGAATGTCAAGGAGGGACAAGGAGAGAAAAGGACAGACAAGGAGTGACAGGAAGAGACAAGGAGGGACAAGGAGCGGCAAGGAGGGGCAATGGGGGACAAGGAGGGACTAGGAGGGAAAAGGAAGGACTAGTAGGGACAAGGAGGGACCAGGAGGGAAAATTAGGGGCAAGGAGGGGCAATGAGGGACATGGAGGGGCAATGAGGGACTAGGAGGGACAAACAGGGACAAGGAAAGACAAGGAGGGTCAAGGAGGTACAAGGAGGGACAAGTAGGAACAAGGAGCGACTAGCAGGGACAAGAAGGGACAAGCAGGATCAAGGAGGGACAAACAGGGACAAGGAGGGACAAGCAGGATCAAGGAGGGACAAGCAGGGTCAATGACCAGGAGGGTCAATGAGGGCCAAGGAGGGACAAGGAGGGACAACGAGGAACAAGGAAGGACAAGGAGGGATTAGGAGGGACAATGAGGGGCAAGGAGAGACAACGAGAGACAAGGAGAGGCAAGGAAGGACAAGGAGGGACCAGGAGGGTACAAGGAGGTGCAAGGAGGGACCAGGAGGGGCAAGGAGGGACCAGGAGGGTCAAGGAGGGACCAGGAGAGACAAGCAGGATCAAGGAGGGACAAACAGGGACAAGGAGGGACAAGCAGGATCAAGGAGGGACAAGCAGGGTCAATGACCAGGAGGGTCAATGAGGGCCAAGGAGGGACAACGAGGAACAAGGAAGGACAAGGAGGGATTAGGAGGGACAATGAGGGGCAAGGAGAGACAACGAGAGACAAGGAGAGGCAAGGAAGGACAAGGAGGGACCAGGAGGGACAAGGAGGGACCAGGAGGGTCAAGGAGGGACCAGGAGGGAAACGGAGTGACAAGGAGGTACAAGGAGGGAAATGGAGTGACAATGAGGGGCAAGGAGAGAAATGGACAGACAAGGAGTGACAGGAAGAGACAAGGAGGGATACGGACGGAAAAGTAGGGTCAAGGAGGGACAAGGAGGGATAAGCATGGACAAGGAGGAAAAAAGAGTGAGAAGGAGGGACTAGTATTGTCCAGGAGGGACAAGGAAGGACAATGATGGACAAGCAGGAACAAGGAGGGGCAGGGAGGGACAAGGAGGAATAAGGAGTGACAATGAGGGACAAGGAGTGACAAGAAGGACCAGGAGGGAAAGGAGTGACGAGGAGGAACAAGGAGGGACAAGGAGGGACAAGCAGTGTCAAGGAGGGACACGCAGGGTTAAGGAGGGACAAGGAAGGTCAAGGAGGGACAAGGATGGTCAAGGAGTGACAATGAGGGACAAGGAGGGTCAAGGAGGGACACGCAGGGACAAGGAGGGACAAGGAGGGACAAGGATGGTCAAGGAGGGACAATGAGGGACAAGGAGGGACAAATAGGGACAAGGAGGGACAAGGAGGGGCAAGGAGAGACAAGGAGAGACAAGGAGGGACAAGGAGCGACTAGCAGGGACAAGAAGGGACAATCAGGATCAAGGAGGGACAAACAGGGACAAGGAGGGACAAGCAGGATCAATGAGGGACAAGCAGGGTCAATGACCAGGAGGGTCAAGGAGGGCCAAGGAGGGACAAGGAGGGACAAGGAGGGATTAGGAGGGACAATGAGGGGCAAGGAGAGACAACGAGAGACAAGGAGAGGCAAGGAAGGACAAGGAGGGACCAGGAGGGAAAATGAGGTGCAAGGACGGACCAGGAGGGACAAGGAGGGACTAGGAGGGTCAAGGAGGGACCAGGAGGAAAACGGAGTGACAAGGAGGAACAAGGAGGAACAAGGAGGAACAAGGAGGAACAAGGAGGAACAAGGAGGAACAAAGAGGGACGAGGAGGGAAATGGAGTGACAAGGAGGGGCAAGGAGAGGAAAGGATAGACAAGGAGTGACAGGAAGAGACAAGGAGGGATAAGGACGGAAAAGTAGGGTCAAGGAGGGACAAGGAGGGATAAGCATGGACAAGGAGGGAAAAAGAGTGAGAAGGAGGGACAAGGAAGGACAATGATGGACAAGCAGGAACAAGGAGGGGCAGGGAGGGACAAGGAGAGACAAGGAGGAACAAGGAGGAATAAGGAGTGGCAATGAGGGACAAGGAGTGACAAGAAGGGACAAGAAGGGACCAGGAGGGAAAGGAGTGACGAGGAGGAACAAGGAGGGTCAAGGAGGTACAAGGAGGTACAAGCAGTGTCAAGGAGGGACACGCAGGGACAAGGAGGGACAAGGAGGGACAAGGATGGTCAAGGAGGGACAAGGATGGTCAAGGAGGGACAATAAGGGGCAATGAGATACAAGGTGGGTCAAGGAGGGACAAGGAGGGAAAAGGAGGGGCAATGAGGGACAAGGATGGACAAGGAAGGAAAAGGAGTTTCAAGGGGGGACAAGGAGGGACAAGGAGGGGCAAGGAGAGACAAGGAGGAATAAGGAGTGGCAATGAGGGACAAGTATGTCAAGAAGGGACCAGGAGGGAAAAGGAGGGAAAGGAGTGACGAGGAGGAACAAGGAGGGACAAGGAGGTTCAAGCAGTGTCAAGGAGGGACACGCAGGGACAAGTAGGGACAAGGATGGTCAAGGAGGGACAATGAGGGACAAGGAGGGACAAGGAGGGACAAGGAGGGGCAAGGAGAGACTAGGAGAGACAAGGAGGGACAAGGAGGAACAAGAAGTGGCAATGAGGGGCAATTAGGGACAAAGAGGCCCAAGGAGGGACAAGTACGGACCAGAAGGGACAAGTACGGACCGGGAGGGACAAGGAGGGACAAGTACGGACCAGGAGCGACAAGGAGGGATGAGGAGGGAAAAGAAGGGGCAAGGAGGAGCAAGGAGGAACCAGGAGGGGCATGGAGAGACAAGGTTGGAAAAGGAGGGAGAGTGACAAGGAGAAACAAGGAGGGTCAAGGAGGGTCAAGGAGTGACAATGAGGGACAAGAAGGGACTAGGAGGGACTAGCAGGGTCAAGGAGGGACAAGGAGCGAAAAGGAGGACAAAGGAAGGGCAATGAGGGACAAGGAGGGAAGGCAGGGACAAGCAGGGACAAGGACGGACTAGAAGGGAATAGGAGGGACTAGGAGGGACAAGGAGGGACAAGGAGGGACAAGGAGGGACAAGGAGAGACAAGGAGGGACAAGGAGGGGCAATGAGGGACATGGAGGGGCAAGTAGGAGCAATGAGGGACCAGGAGGGTCAAGGAATGTCAGGGAGGGACAAGGAGAGACAAGGAGGCACCAGGAGGGAAAAGGAGGGAAATTATGGAAAGGAGTGACAAGGAGGAACAAGGAGGGACAATGAGGGGCAATGACTGACAAGGAGGGACAAGTACGGACCAGGAGGGACAAGGAGGGAAAAGAAGGGGCAAGGAGGAGCAAGGTGGGACCAGGAGGGGCAAGGAGAGACAAGGAGGGACAAGGAGGGGCAATGAGGGACAAGGAGGGACAAGGAGGGAAAAGGAGTGACAAGGAGGGACAATGAGGGACAAGGAGGGGCAAGTAGGAGCAATGAGGGACCAGGAGGGTCAAGGAGGGTCAAGGAAGGTCAAGGAGGTACAAGGAGGCACCAGGAGGGAAATTATGGAAAGGAGTGACAAGGAGGAACAAGGAGGGAAATGAAGTGACAAGGAGGGGCAAGGAGAGAAAAGGACAGCCAAGGAGTGACAGGAAAGACAAAGAGGGATAAGGACGGAAAAGTTGGGTCAAGGAGGGACAAGGAGGGACAAGGAGGGACAAGGAGGGATAAGCTTGGACAAGGAGGGAAAAAGAGTGAGAAGGAGGAACTAGTATTGTCAAGGAGGGACAAGGAAGGACAATGATGGACAAGGAGAGACAAGGAGGAATAAGGAGTGGCAATGAGGGACAAGGAGTGACAAGAAGGGACCAGGAGGGAATAGGAGGGAAAGGAGTGACGAGGAGGAACAAGGAGGGTCAGGGAGGTACAAGCAGTGTCGAGGAGGGACACGCAGGGACAAGGATGGTCAAGGAGGGACAAGGATGGTCAAGGAGGGACAATGAGGGGCAATGAGATACAAGGTGGGTCAAGGAGGGACAAGGAGGGAAAAGGAGGGAAAAGGAGGGGCAATGAGGGACAAGGATGGACAAGGAAGGAATAGGAGTTTCAAGGGGGGAGAAGGAGGGACATGGAGAGACAAGGAGGAATAAGGAGTGACAATGAGGGACAAGGAGTGACAAGAAGGGACCAGGAGGGAAAAGGAGGGAAAGGAGTGACGAGGAGGAACAAGGAGGGACAAGGAGGGTCAAGGAGGGACAAGCAGTGTCAAGGAGGGACACGCAGGGACAAGGAGGGACAAGGATGGTCAAGGAGGGACAAGGATGGTCAAGGAGGGACAAGGAGGGACAAGGAGGGGCAAGGAGAGACAAGGAGAGACAAGGAGTGGCAATGAGGGGCAAAGAGGCCCAAGGAGGGACAAGTACGGACCAGGAGGGACAAGTACGGACCAGGAGGGACAAGTACGGCCCAGGAGGGACAAGGAGGGACAAGTACGGACCAGGAGCGATAAGGAGAGATAAGGAGGGATGAGGAGGGAAAAGAAGGGGCAAGGAGGAGCAAGGAGGAACCAGGAGGGGCATGGAGAGACAAGGAGGGAAAAGGAGTGAGAGTGACAAGGAGAAACAAGGAGGGTCAAGGGACTAGGAGGGACTAGCAGGGTCAAGGAAGGACAAGGAGCGAAAAGGAGGGGCAATGAGGGACAAGGAGGGACTAGCAGGGACTAGGAGAGTCAAGGAGGGACATGGAGGGAAAAGGAAAGAAAATTACGGGTAATGAGGGACAAGGAGGGAAGGCAGGGACAAGCAGGGACAAGGAGGGTCAAGTACGGACCAGGAGGGACAAGGACGGACTAGAAGGGACTAGGAGGGACAAGGAGAGACAAGGAGGGACAAGGAGGGACAAGGAGGGGCAAGGAGGGGCAATGAGGGACATGGAGGGCAATGAGGGATAAGGAGTGGCAATGAGGGGCAATTAGTGGCAAAGAGGCCCAAGGAGGGACAAGTACGGACCAGGAGGGACAAGTACGGCCCAGGAGGGAAAAGGAGGGACAAGTGCGGACCAGGAGCGACAAGGAGGGATAAGGAGGGATGAGGAGGGAAAAGAAGGGGCAAGGAGGAGCAAGGAGGAACCAGGAGGGGCATGGAGAGACAAGGAGGGAAAAGGAGTGAGAGTGACAAGGAGAAACAAGGAGGGTCAAGGGACTAGGAGGGACTAGCAGGGTCAAGGAAGGACAAGGAGCGAAAAGGAGGGGCAATGAGGGACAAGGAGGGACTAGCAGGGACTAGGAGAGTCAAGGAGGGACAAGGAGGGAAAAGGAAAGAAAAGGAGGGGCAATGAGGGACAAGGAGGGAAGGCAGGGACAAGCAGGGACAAGGAGGGTCAAGTACGGACCAGGAGGGACAAGGACGGACTAGAAGGGACTAGGAGGGACAAGGAGAGACAAAGAGGGACAAGGAGGGGCAATGAGGGACATGGAGGGCAATGAGGGACAAGGAGGGACTAGGAGGGACAAGGAGGGACAAGGAGGGACAAGGTGGGACAAGGAGGGTCAAGGAGGGACAAGGAAGGACAAGGAAGGACAAGGAGGGACAAGCATGGACAAGGAGGGAAAAGGAGGAACAAGGAGGGACAATGAGGGACAATGAGGGACAAGGAGAGACAAGGAGGGACCAGGAGGGACAAGGATGGACCAGGAGGGACAAGGAGGCACCAGGAGGGACAACGAGGAACAAGGAAGGACAAGGAGGGATTAGGAGGGACAATGAGGGGCAAGGAGGGACAAGGAGGGGCAAGTAGGAGCAATGAGGGACCAGGAGGGTCAAGGAAGGTCAAGGAGGTACAAGGAGAGACAAGGAGGCACCAGGAGGGAAATTATGGAAAGGAGTGACAAGGAGGAACAAGGAGGGACAATGAGGGGCAATGAGGGACAAGGAGGGACAAGTACGGACCAGGAGGGAAAAGAAAGGTCCTCCTCGACAGTTCTTTTCCCTCCTTGTCCCTCCTTGACCCAACTTGTCCCTCATTGCCCCTCCAGGGACTAGGAGACACCAGGAGCGACAAGGAGGGGCAAGGAGAGACAAGGAGGGGCAATGAGGACAAGGAGGGACAAGGAGGGACTAGGAGGGACAAGGAGGGACAAAGAGGGACAAGGAGGGACAAGGAGGGACAAGGAGGGACAAGGAGGGACAAGGAGGGACAAGGAGTGACAAGGAGGGACCAGGAGGGACTAGGAGGGACAAGGAGGGACCAGGAGGGAAAAGGAGGGACAAGGAGGGGCAATGAGGGACATGGAGGGGCAATGAGGGACAAGGAGGGGCAATGAGGGACAAGGTGAGACAAGGAAGGGCAAGGAGAGACGAGGAGGGACAAGGAGGGACAAGCAGGGACAAGGAGGGTCAATGACGGACAAGGATGGGCAAGTACGGACCAAGAGGGTCAAGGAGGGACAAGGCGGGACAAGGAGGGACCAGGAGGGAAAAGGAGTTACAAGGAGGGACAAGGAAAGACAAGCATGGACAAGAAGGGAAAAGGAGTGACAAGGAGGGACTAGGATGCTCAAGGAGGGACAAGGAAGGACAATGGGGGACAAGCAGGGACAAGGAGGGGCAATGAGAGACAAGAAGGTACAAGGAGGGACAAGGAGGGGCAAGGAGAGACAAGGAGAGACAAGGAGCGGCAAGGAGGGGCAATGAGGGACAAGGAGGGACTAGGAGGGAAAAGGAAGGACTAGGAGGGACAAGGAGGGACAAGGAGGGACCAGGAGGGACCAGGAGGGAAAATTAGGGGCAAGGAGGGACATGGAGGGGATATGAGGGACATGGAGGGGCAATGAGGGACTAGGAGGGACAAACAGGGACAAGGAAGGACAAGGAGGGTCAAGGAGGTACAAGGAGGGACAAGTAGGAACAAGGAGCGACTAGCAGGGACAAGAAGGGACAAGCAGGATCAAGGAGGGACAAACAGGGACAAGGAGGGACAAGCAGGATCAAGGAGGGACAAGCAGGGTCAATGACCAGGAGGGTCAATGAGGGCCAAGGAGGGACAACGAGGAACAAGGATGGACAAGGAGGGATTAGGAGGGACAATGAGGGGCAAGGAGAGACAACGAGAGACAAGGAGAGGCAATGAAGGACAAGGAGGGACCAGGAGGGAAAATGAGGGACAAGGAGGTGCAAGGAGGGACCAGGAGGGACAAGGAGGGACCAGGAGGGTCAAGGAGGGACCAGGAGGGAAACGGGATAAGGAGGGACAAGGAAGGTCAAGGAGGGACAAGGAGGGACAATGAGGGACAAGGAGGGTCAAGGAGGGACACGCAGGGACAAGAAGGGACAAGGATGGTCAAGGAGGGACAATGAGGGACAAGGAGGGACAAGGAGGGGCAAGGAGGCACAAGGAGGGGCAAGGAGAGACAAGGAGAGACAAGGAGGGACAAGGAGAGACTAGGAGAGACAAGGAGGGACATGGAGGGACAAGGAGTGGCAATGAGGGGCAATTAGGGACAAAGAGGCCCAAGGAGGGACAAGTACGGACCAGTAGGGACAAGTACGGACCAGGAGGGACAAGTACGGACCAGGAGCGACAAGGAGGGACAAGGAGGGATGAGGAGGGAAAAGAAGGGGCAAGGAGGAGCAAGGAGGAACCAGGAGGGGCATGGAGAGACAAGGAGGGAAAAGGAGGGAGAGTAACAAGGAGAAACAAGGAGGGACAAGGAGTGACAATGAGGGACAAGAAGGGACTAGGAGGGACTAGCAGGGTCAAGGAGCGAAAAGGAGGACAAAGGAAGGGCAATGAGGGACAAGGAGGGGCAATGAGGGACAAGGAGGGATAAGGAGGGACAAGGAAGGTCAAGGAGGGACAAGGAGGGACAATGAGGGACAAGGAGGGTCAAGGAGGGACACGCAGGGACAAGAAGGGACAAGGATGGTCAAGGAGGGACAATGAGGGACAAGGAGGGACAAGGAGGGACAAGGAGAGGCAAGGAGGCACAAGGAGGGGCAAGGAGAGACAAGGAGAGACAAGGAGGGACAAGGAGGGGCAAGGAGAGACTAGGAGAGACAAGGAGGGACATGGAGGGACAAGGAGTGGCAATGAGGGGCAAAGAGGCCCAAGGAGGGACAAGTACGGACCAGGAGGGACAAGTACGGACCAGGAGGGACAAGTACGGACCAGGAGCGACAAGGAGGGACAAGGAGGGATGAGGAGGGAAAAGAAGGGGCAAGGAGGAGCAAGGAGGAACCAGGAGGGGCATGGAGAGACAAGGAGGGAAAAGGAGGGAGAGTAACAAGGAGAAACAAGGAGGGACAAGGAGTGACAATGAGGGACAAGAAGGGACTAGGAGGGACTAGCAGGGTCAAGGAGCGAAAAGGAGGACAAAGGAGGGGCAATGAGGGACAAGGAGGGGCAATGAGGGACAAGAAGGGACAAGGAGGGTCAAGTACGGACCAGGAGGGACAAGGACGGACTAGAAGGGACTAGGAGGGACAAGGAGGGACAAGGAGAGACAAGGAGGGACAAGGAGGTGCAATGAGGGACATGGAGGGGCAATGAGGGACAAGGAGGGACTAGGAGGGACTAGGAGGAACAAGGAGGGACAAGGAGGGTCAAGGAGGGACAAGGAAGGACAAGGAGGGACAAGGAGAGGCAAGGAGGGACAAGCATGGACAAGGAGGGACTAGGATGGTCAAGGATGGTCCAGGAGGGACAAGGAAGGACAATGAGGGACAAGCAGGGACAAGGAGAGACTAGGAGATACAAGGAGGGACATGGAGAGATAAGGAAGGACAAGGAGGGACAAGCAGGGGCAATGAGGGACATGGAGGGGCAATGAGGTACAAGTTGGCTCAAGGAGGGACAAGGAGGGAAAAGGATGGACAAGGAGGGAAAAGGAGGGCAAGTAGGAGCAATGAGGGACCAGGAGGGTCAAGGAGGGTCAAGGTGGGACAAGGAATGACAAGCAGAGTCAAGGAGGGCAAGGAGGGACAACGAGAGTCAAGGAGGGACAAGCAGGGACAAGAAGAGAAAAGGAGGGACAAGGATGGACAAGGAAGGACAAGGAAGGACAATGAGGGACAAGGAGGGATAAGGGAGGGACAAGGAGGGACAAGGAGGGCAAGGAGAGACATGGAGAGACAAGCTGGATCAAGTAGGGACAAACGGGGACAAGGATGGACAAGGAGGGACAAGTAGGGACAAGCAGGATCAAGGAGGGACAAGGAGGGACCAGGAGGGATAAGGAGGGGCAAGGAGAGACATGGAGAGACAAGCAGGATCAAGGAGGGACAAACGGGGACAAGGAAGGACAAGGAGGGACAAGCAAGGACAAGGAGGGACCAGGAGGGACACGCAGGCACAAGCTGGTTCAAGGAGGGAAAAGCAGGATCAAGGAGGGACAAGGAGGGGCAAGGAGAGACATGGAGAGACAAGCAGGATCAAGGAGGACAAACGGGGACAAGGAAGGACAAGGAGGGACAAGCAGGATCAAGGAGGGACAAGGAGGGCCCAGGAGGGGCAAGGAGAGACATGGAGAGACAAGCAGGATAAAGGAGGGACAAGGAAGGACAAGGAGAGGCAAGGAGGGACAAGGAGGGACAAGCAGGATCAAGGAGGGACCAGGAGGGACAATGAGGGGCAAGGAGAGACATGGAGAGACAAGCAGGATCAAGGAGGGACAAACGGGGACAAGGAGGGCCAAGCAGGGACAAGGAGGGACCAGGAGGGACACGCAGGCACAAGCTGGATCAAGGAGGGAAAAGCAGGATCAAGAAGGGACAAGGAGGGACAAGGAGGGGCAAGGAAAGACATGGAGAGACAAGCAGAATCAAGGAGGGACAACGGGGACAAGGAGGGACAAGCAGGATCAAGGAGGGACAAGGAGGGGCAAGGAGAGACATGGAGAGACAAGCAGGAACAAGGAGGGACAATCGGGGACAACGAAGGACAAGGAGGGACAAGTAGGGACGAGCAGGATCAAGGAGGGACCAGGAGGGACATGCAGAGACAAGGAGGGACAAGCAGGATCAAGGTGGGACAAGGAGGGGCAAGGAGAGACATGGAGAGACAAGCAGGATCAAGGAGGGACAAACGGGGACAAGGAAGGACAAGGAGCGACAAGCAGGATCAAGGAGGGACCAGGAGGAACACGCAGGGACAAGCTGGTTCAAGGAGGGAAAGCGGGGACAATGAGGGAGAAGCAGGGACTAGGAGGGACTAGGAGGGACTAGGATGGACTAGGAGGGACTAGGAGGGACTAGCAGGGACAATGAGGGGCAAGGAGAGACAAGGAGAGGCAAGGAGGGACAAGCAGTGACCAGGAGGGAAAAGGAGGAACAAGGAGGGACAATGAGGGACAAGGAGAGACAAGTAGGGACCAGGAAGGACAAGGATGGACCAGGAGGAACCAGGAGGGAAAAGTAGTTACAAGGAGGAACAAGGAGGGACAATGCGGGACAAGGAGGATCAAGGAGGGACAAGGAGTAACAAGGAGGGACAAGGTGGTGCAAGGAGAGACATGGAGAGGCAAGGAGTGACAAGGAGAGACAAGGAGGGACAAGGATGGAAAAAGAGTGATAAGGAGGGGCAATGAGGGAAAAGGAGGGACCAGGAGGGACAAGGCGGGACAAGGACGGGAAAGGAGGGGCAATGAGGGACAAGGAAGGGCAAGGAGAGACAAGGAGGGACAAGCAGGGACAAGCAAGGACAAGGAGGGTCAATGACGGACAAGGAGGGGCAAGTACGGACCAAGAGGGTCAAGGAGGGACAAGGAGGGACAAGGCGGGACAAGGAGGGACCAGGAGAGACAAGGAGGGAAGAGGAGTTACAAGGAGGAACAAGGAGGGACAAGGAAAGACAAGCATAGACAAGAAGGAAAAGGAGTGACAAGGAGGGACTAGGATGTTCAAGGAGGGACAAGGAAGGACAATGAGGGACAAGCAGGGACAAGGAGGGCAATGAGAGACAAGAAGGTACAAGGAGGGACATGGAGGGGCAATGAGGGACAAGGTGGGTCAAGGAGGGACAAGGAGGGAAAAGGAGTGACAAGGAGGGCCAAGGAGGGGCAATGAGGGACAAGGAGTTGCAAGGAGAGACAAGGAGGCACCAGGTGGGAAATTATGGAAAGGAGTGACAAGGAGGAACAAGGAGGGACAAGAGGGACAAGTACGGACCAGGAGTAACAAGGAGGGATAAGCAGGGAAAAGAAGGGAAAAGAAGGGGCAAGGAGGAGCAAGGTGGGACCAGGAGGGACAAGGAGGGACAAGGACGGACAAGGAGGGGCAATGAGGGACAAGGTGGGACAAGGAAGGGCAATGAGAGACAAGGAGGGACAAGCAAGGACAAGGAGGGTCAATGACGGACAAGGAGGGGCAAGTACGGACCAAGAGGGTCAAGGAGGGACAAGGAGGGACAAGAAGGGACAAGAAGGGACCAGGAGAGACAAGGAGGGAAAAGGAGTTACAAGGAGGAACAAGGAGGGACAAGGAAAGACAAGCATGGACAAGAAGGGAAAAGGAGTGACAAGGAGGGCCTAGGATGTTCAAGGAGGGACAAGGAAGGACAATGAGGGACAAGCAGGGACAAGGAGGGCAATGAGAGACAAGAAGGTACAAGGAGGGACATGGAGGGGCAATGAGGGACAAGGTGGGTCAAGGAGGGACAAGGAGTGACAAGGAGGGCCAAGGAGGGGTAATGAGGGACAAGGAGTTGCAAGGAGGGACAAGGAGGGACAAGGAGGCACCAGGAGGGAAATTATGGAAAGGAGTGACAAGGAGGAACAAGGAGGGACAAGTACGGACCAGGAGTGACAAGGAGTGATAAGAAGGGAAAAGAAGGGGCAAGGAGGAGCAAGGTGGGACCAGGAGGGAAAAGGAGGGAAAGGAGTGACGAGGAGGAACAAGGAGGGACAAGGAGGTTCAAGCAGTGTCAAGGAGGGACAAGTAGGGACAAGGATGGTCAAGGAGGGACAATGAGGGACAAGGAGGGACAAGGAGGGACAAGGAGGGGCAAGGAGAGACTAGGAGAGACAAGGAGGGACAAGGAGTGGCAATGAGGGGCAATTAGGGACAAAGAGGCCCAAGGAGGGACAAGTACGGACCAGGAGGGACAAGTACGGACCAGGAGGGACAAGGAGGGACAAGTACGGGCCAGGAGCGACAAGGAGGGATAAGGAGGGACAAGGAGGGAAAAGAAGGCGCAAGGGGGAGCAAGGAGGAACCAGGAGGGGCATGGAGAGACAAGGAGGGAAAAGGAGGGAGAGTGACAAGGAGAAACAAGGAGGGTCAAGGAGTGACAATGAGGGACAAGAAGTGACAAGAAGGGACCAGGAGGGAAAGGAGTGACGAGGAGGAACAAGGAGGGACAAGGAGGGTCAAGGAGGGACAATCAGAGTCAAGGAGGGACCTGCAGGGATAAGGAGGGACAAGGAAGGTCAAGGAGGGACAATGAGGGACAAGGAGGGTCAAGGAGGGACACGCAGGGACAAGGCTGGTCAAGGAGGGGCAAGGAGAGACAAGGAGGGACAAGGAGCGACTAGCAGGGACAAGAAGGGACAAGCAGGATCATGGAGGGACAAACAGGGACAAGGAGGGACAAGCAGGATCAAGGAGGGACAAGCAGGGTCAATGACCAGGAGGGTCAAGGAGGGCCAAGGAGGGACAAGGAGGGACAACGAGGAACAAGGAAGGACAAGGAGGGATTAGGAGGGACAATGAGGGGCAAGCAGAGACAACGAGAGGCAAGGAAGGACAAGGAGGGACCAGGAGGGAAAATGAGGGACAAGTAGGTGCAAGGAGGGACCAGGAGGGACAAGGAGGGACTAGGAGGGTCAAGGAGGGACCAGGAGGGAAACGGAGTGACAAGGAGGAACAAGGAGGGAAATGGAGTGACAGGTAGGAACAAGGAGGGACAAGGAGGGAAATGGAGTGACAAGGAGGGGCAAGGAGAGGAAAGGATAGACAAGGAGTGACAGGAAGAGACAAGGAGGGATAAGGACGGAAAAGTAGGGTCAAGGAGGGACAAGCATGGACAAGGAGGGAAAAAGAGTGAGAAGGAGGGACTAGTATTGTCAAGGAGGGACAAGGAAGGACAATGATGGACAAGCAGGAATAAGGAGTGGCAATGAGGGACAAGGAGTGGCAAGAAGGGACCAGGAGGGAATAGGAGGGAAAGGAGTGACGAGGAGGAACAAGGAGGGACAAGGAGGGTCAAGGAGGTACAAGCAGTGTCAAGGAGGGACACGCAGGGACAAGGAGGGACAAGGATGGTCAAGGAGGGACAATAAGGGGCAATGAGATACAAGGTGGGTCAAGGAGGGAAAAGGAGGGGCAATGAGGGACAAGGATGGAAAAGGAGTTTCAAGGGGGACAAGGAGGGACAAGGAGGGGCAAGGAGAGACAAGGAAGAATAAGGAGTGGCAATGAGGGACAAGGAGTGTCAAGAAGGGACCAGGAGGGAAAAGGAGAGAAAGGAGTGACGAGGAGGAACAAGGAGGGACAAGGAGGTTCAAGCAGTGTCAAGGAGGGACACGCAGGGACAAGTAGGGACAAGGATGGCCAAGGAGGGACAATGAGGGACAAGGAGGGACAAGGAGGGGCAAGGAGAGACTAGGAGAGACAAGGATGGACAAGGAGTGGCAATGAAGGGCAATTAGGGACAAAGAGGCCCAAGGGGGGACATGTACGGACCAGGAGGGACAAGTACAGACCAGGAGGGACAAGTACGGACCAGGAGGGACAAGTACGGACCAGGAGCGACAAGGAGGGACAAGGAGGGATGAGGAGGGAAAAGAAGGGACAAGGAGGAGCAAGGAGGAACCAGGAGGGGCATGGAGAGACAAGGAGGGAAAAGGAGGGAGAGTGACAAGGAGAAACAAGGAGGGACAAGGAGGGTCAAGGAGTGACAATGAGGGACAAGAAGGGACTAGGAGGGACTAGCAGGGTCAAGGAGGGACAAGGAGCGAAAAGGAGGACAAAGGAGGGACAAGGAGGGAAGGCAGGGAAAAGGAGGGTCAAGTACGGATCAGGAGGGACAAGGACGGACTAGAAGGGACTAGGAGGGACAAGGAGAGACAATGAGAGACAAGAAGGGACAAGGAGGGGCAATGAGGGACATGGAGGGGCAATGAGTGACAAGGAGGGACAAGGAGGGACTAGGAGGGACTAGGAGGGACAAGGAGGGACAAGGAGGGACAAGGAGGGACAAGGAGGGTCAAGGAGGGACAAGGAAGGACAAGGAGGGACAAGGAGAGGCAAGGAGGGACAAGCATGGACAAGGAGTGGCAAGGAGGGACTAGGATGGTCAAGGATGGTCAAGGATGGTCCAGGAGGGACAAGGAAGGACAATGAGGGACAAGCAGGGACAAGGAGGGGCAAGGAGAGACTAGGAGATACAAGGAGGGACATGGAGAGATAAGGAAGGACAAGCAGGGGCAATGAGGGACATGGAGGGGCAATGAGGTACTAGTTGGCTCAAGGAGGGACAAGGAGGGAAAAGGATGGACAAGGAGGGAAAAGGAGGGCAAGTAGGAGCAATGAGGGACCAGGAGGGTCAAGGTGGGACAAGAAATGACAAGCAGAGTCAAGGAGGGCAAGGAGGGACAAGGAGAGTCAAGGAGGGACAAGAAGAGAAACGGAGGGACAAGGAAGGACAATGAGGGACAAGGAGGGTTAAGGGAGGGACAAGGAGGGCAAGGAGAGACATGGAGAGCCAAGCAGGATCAAGTAGGGACAAACGGGGACAAGGATGGACAAGGAGGGACAAGTAGGGACAAGCAGGATCAAGGAGGGACAAGGAGGGACCAGGAGGGACAAGGAGGGGCAAGGAGAGACATGGAGAGACAAGCAGGATCAAGGAGGGACAAACGGAGACAAGGAGGGACAAGCAAGGACAAGGAGGGACCAGGAGGGACACGCAGGCACAAGCTGGTTCAAGGAGGGAAAAGCAGGATCAAGGAGGGACAAGGAGGGGCAAGGAGAGACATGGAGAGACAAGCAGGATCAAGGAGGGACAAACGGGGACAAGGAAGGACAAGGAGGGACAAGGAGGGCCCAGGTGGGGCAAGGAGAGACATGGAGAGACAAGCAGGATCAAGGAAGGACAAGGAGAGGCAAGGAGGGACAATGAGGGGCAAGGAGAGACAAGCAGGATCAAGGAGGGACAAACGGGGACAAGGAAGGACAAGGAGGGTCAAGCAGGGACAAGGAGGGACAAGGAGGGACCAGGAGGGACACGCAGGCACAAGCTGGTTCAAGGAGGGAAAAACAGGATCAAGGAGGGACAAGGAGGGGCAAGGAAAGACATGGAGAGACAAGCAGAATCAAGGAGGGACAAACGGGGACAAGGAGGGACAAGCAGGATCAAGGAGGGATAAGGAGGGCCCAGGAGGGGCAAGGAGAGACATGGAGAGACAAGCAGGAACAAGGAGGGACAATCGGGGACAACGAAGGACAAGGAGGGACAAGTAGGGACGAGCAGGATCAAGGAGGGACCAGGAGGGACAAGGAGGGACAAGCAGGATCAAGGTGGGACAAGGAGGGGCAAGGAGAGACATGGAAGGAGGGACAAACGGGGACAAGGAAGGACAAGGAAGGACAAGGAGGGACAAGCAAGGACAAGGAGGGTCAATGACGGACAAGGAGGGGCAAGCACGGACCAAGAGGGTCAAGGAGGGACAAGGCGGGACAAGGAGGGACCAGGAGAGACAAGGAGGGAAATGGAGTTACAAGGAGGAACAAGGAGGGACAAGGAAAGACAAGCATGGACAAGAAGGGAAAAGGAGTGACAAGGAGGGACTAGGATGTTCAAGGAGGGACAAGGAAGGACAATGAGGGACAAGCAGGGACAAGGAGGGCAATGAGAGACAAGAAGGTACAAGGAGGGACATGGAGGGACATGGAGGGGCAATGAGGGACAAGGTGGGTCAAGGAGGGACAAGGAGGGAAAAGGAGTGACAAGGAGGGCCAAGGAGGGGCAATAAGGGACAAGGAGTTGCAAGGAGAGACAAGGAGGCACCAGGAGGGAAATTATGGAAGGGAGTGACAAGGAGGGACAAGGAGGGACAAGTACGGACCAGGAGTGACAAGGAGGGATAAGAAGGGAAAAGAAGGGGCAAGGAGGAGCAAGGTGGGACCAGGAGGGACAAGGAGGGGCAAGGAGAGACAAGGAGAGACAAGGAGGGACAAGGACGGACAAGGAGGGGCAATGAGGGACAAGGTGGGACAAGGAAGGGCAAGGAGAGACAAGGAGGGACAAGCAGGGACAAGCAAGGACAAGGAGGGTCAATGACGGACAAGGAGGGGCAAGTACGGACCAAGAGGGTCAAGGAGGGACAAGGAGGGACAAGGCGGGACAAGGAGGGTCAATGACGGGACAAGGAGGGAAACGGAGTTACAAGGAGGAACAAGGAGGGACAAGGAAAGACAAGCATGGACAAGAAGGGAAAAGGAGTGACAAGGAGGGACTAGGATGTTCAAGGAGGGACAAGGAAGGACAATGAGGGACAAGCAGGGACAAGGAGGGCAATGAGAGACAAGAAGGTACAAGGAGGGACATGGAGGGCAATGAGGGACAAGGTGGGTCAAGGAGCGACAAGGAGGGAAAAGGAGTGACAAGGAGGGGCAATGAGGGACAAGGAGTTGCAAGGAGAGACAAGGAGGCACCAGGAGGGAAAAGGAGGGAAATTATGGAAAAGACTAACAAGGAGGAACAAGGAAGGACAATGAGTGACAAGGAGGGACAAGTACGGACCAGGAGTGAGAAGGAGGGATAAGAAGGGAAAAGAAGGGGCAAGGAGGAGCAAGGTGGGACCAGGAGGGAAAAGGAGGGAAAGGAGTGACGAGGAGGAACAAGGAGGGACAAGGAGGTTCAAGCAGTGTCAAGGAGGGACACGCAGGGACAAGTAGGGACAAGGATGGTCAAGGAGGGACAATGAGGGACAAGAAGGGACAAGGAGGGGCAAGGAGATACTAGGAGAGACAAGGAGGGACAAGGAGGGACAAGGAGTGGCAATGAGGGGCAATTAGGGACAAAGAGGCCCAAGGAGGGACAAGTACGGACCAGGAGGGACAAGTACGGACCAGGAGGGACAAGTACGGACCAGGAGGGACAAGGAGGGACAAGTACGGACCAGGAGCGACAAGGAGGGATAAGGAGGGACAAGGAGGGATGAGGAGGGAAAAGAAGGGGCAAGGAGGAACCAGGAGGGGCATGGAGAGACAAGGAGGGAAAAGGAGGGCGAGTGACAAGGAGAAACAAGGAGGGACAAGGAGGGTCAAGGAGTGACAATGAGGGACAAGAAGGGACTAGGAGGGACTAGCAGGGTCAAGGAGGGACAAGGAGCGAAAAGGAGGACAAAGGAGGGGCAATGAGGGACAAGGAGGGAAGGCAGGGACAAGAAGGGAAAAGGAGGGTCAAGTACGGACCAGGAGGGACAAGGACGGACTAGAAGGGACTAGGAGGGACAAGGAGGGACAAGGAGAGACAAGGAGGGACAAGGAGGGGAAATGAGGGACATGGAGGGGCAATGAGGGACTAGGAGGGACTAGGAGGGACAAGGAGGGACAAGGAGGGTCAAGGAGGGACAAGGAAGGACAAGGAAGGACAAGGAGGGACACGGAGAGGCAAGGAGGGACAAGCATGGACAAGGAGTGGCAAGGAGGGACTAGGATGGTCAAGGATGGTCCAGGAGGGACAAGGAAGGACAATGAGGGACAAGGAGGGGCAAGGAGAGACTAGGAGATACAAGGAGGGACATGGAGAGATAAGGAAGGACAAGGAGGGACAAGCAGGGGCAATGAGGGACATGGAGGGGCAATGAGGTACAAGTTGGCTCAAGGAGGGACAAGGAGGGAAAAGGATGGACAAGGAGGGAAAAGGAGGGCAAGTATGAGCAATGAGGGACCAGGAGGGTCAAGGAGGGTCAAGGTGGGACAAGGAATGACAAGCAGAGTCAAGGAGGGCAAGGAGGGACAAGGAGAGTCAAGGAGGGACAAGCAGGGACAAGAAGAGAAAAGGAGGGACAAGGATGGACAAGGAAGGACAATGAGGGACAAGGAGGGTTAAGGGAGGGACAAGGAGGGCAAGGAGAGACATGGAGAGACAATCAGGATCAAGTAGGGACACACGGGGACAAGGATGGACAAGGAGGGACAAGCAGGATCAAGAAGGGACAAGGAGGGACAAGGAGGGGCAAGGAGAGACATGGAGAGACAAGCAGGATCAAGGAGGGACAAACGGGGACAAGGAAGGACAAGGAGGGACAAGCAAGGACAAGGAGGGACCAGGAGGGACACGCAGGCACAAGCTGGTTCAAGGAGGGAAAAGCAGGATCAAGGAGGGACAAGGAGGGGCCAGGAGGGGCAAGGAGAGACATGGAGAGACAAGCAGGAACAAGGAGGGACAATCGGGGACAACGAAGGACAAGGAGGGACAAGTAGGGACGAGCAGGATCAAGGAGGGACAAGGAGCGACCAGGAGGGACATGCAGAACAAGGAGGGACAAGCAGGATCAAGGTGTGACAAGGAGGGGCAAGGAGAGACATGGAGAGACAAGCAGGATCAAGGAGGGACAAGGAAGGACAAGGAGGGACAAGCAGGATCAAGGAGGGACCAGGAGGAACACGCAGGGACAAGCTGGTTCAAGGAGGGAAAGCGGGGACAATGAGGGAGAAGGAGGGACTAGGATTGACTCGGAGGGACTAGGAGGGACTAGCAGGGACAATCAGGGACAAGGAGAGACAAGTAGGGACCAGGAGGGACAAGGATGGACCAGGAGGAACAAGGAGGGAAAAGGAGTTACAAGGAGGGACAATGCGGGACAAGGAGGATCAAGGAGGGACAAGGAGTAACAAGGAGGGACAAGGTGGTGCAAGGAGAGACATGGAGTGGCAAGGAGTGACAAGGAGTGACAAGGAGAGACAAGGAGGGACAAGGACGGAAAAAGAGTGACAAGGAGGGGCAATGAGGAAAAGGAGGGACTAGGAGGGACAAGGCGGGACAAGGACGGACAAGGAGGGGCAATGAGGGACAAGGTGGGACAAGGAAGGGCAAGGAGAGAGAAGGAGAGACAAGCAGGAACAAGGAGGGACAATCGGGGACAACGAAGGACAAGGAGGGACAAGTAGGGACGAGCAGGATCAAGGAGGGACAAGGAGGGACATGCAGAACAAGGAGGGACAAGCAGGATCAAGGTGTGACAAGGAGGGGCAAGGAGAGACATGGAGAGACAAGCAGGATCTAGGAGGGACAAACGGGGACAAGGAAGGACAAGGACGGACAAGCAGGATCAAGGAGGGACAAGGAGGGCCCAGGAGGGGCAAGGAGAGACATGGAGAGACAAGCAGGATCAAGGAGGGACAAGGAAGGACAAGGAGAGGCAAGGAGGGACAAGGAGGGACAAGCAGGATCAAGGAGGGACCAGGAGGGACAAGGAGGGACAAGCAGGATCAAGGAGGGACCAGGAGGGACAATGAGGGGCAAGGAGAGACAAGGAGAGACAAGCAGGATCAAGGAGGGACAAACGGGGACAAGGAGGGACAAGCAGGATCAAGGAGGGACAAGGAGGGCCCAAGAGGGGCAAGGAGAGACATGGAGAGACAAGCAGGAACAAGGAGGGACCAGGAGGGACACGCAGGCACAAGCTGGTTCAAGGAGGGAAAAGCAGGATCAAGGAGGGACAAGGAGGGACAAGGAGGGACAAGGAGGGGCAAGGAAAGACATGGAGAGACAAGCAGAATCAAGGAGGGACAAACGGGGACAAGGAGGGACAAGCAGGATCAAGGAGGGACAAGGAGGGCCCAGGAGGGGCAAGGAGAGACAAGCAGGAACAAGGAGGGACAATCGGGGACAACGAAGGACAAGGAGGGACAAGTAGGGACGAGCAGGATCAAGGAGGGACCAGGAGGGACATGCAGAACAAGGAGGGACAAGCAGGATCAAGGTGTGACAAGGAGTAACAAGGAGGGACAAGGTGGTGCAAGGAGAGACATGGAGTGGCAAGGAGTGACAAGGAGAGACAAGGAGGGACAAGGACGGAAAAAGAGTGACAAGGAGGGGCAATGAGGGAAAAGGAGGGACTAGGCGGGACAAGGACGGACAAGGAGGGGCAATGAGGGACAAGGTGGGACAAGGAAGGGCAAGGAGAGAGAAGGAGGGACAAGCAGGGACAAGCAAGGACAAGGAGGGTCAATGACGGACAAGGAGGGGCAAGTACGGACCAAGAGGGTCAAGGAGGGACAAGGCGGGACAAGGAGGGACCAGGAGTAACAAGGAGGGACAAGGTGGTGCAAGGAGAGACATGGAGTGGCAAGGAGTGACAAGGAGAGACAAGGAGGGACAAGGACGGAAAAAGAGTGACAAGGAGGGGCAATGAGGGAAAAGGAGGGACTAGGCGGGACAAGGACGGACAAGGAGGGGCAATGAGGGACAAGGTGGGACAAGGAAGGGCAAGGAGAGAGAAGGAGGGACAAGCAGGGACAAGCAAGGACAAGGAGGGTCAATGACGGACAAGGAGGGGCAAGTACGGACCAAGAGGGTCAAGGAGGGATAAGGCGGGACAAGGAGGGACCAGGAGAGACAAGAAGGGAAAAGGAGTTACAAGGAGGAACAAGGAGGGACAAGGAGGGACAATGCGGGACAAGGAGGGACAAGGAGTAACAAGGAGGGACAAGGTGGTGCAAGGAGAGACATGGAGTGGCAAGGAGTGACAAGGAGAGACAAGGAGGGACAAGGACGGAAAAAGAGTGACAAGGAGGGGCAATGAGGGAAAAGGAGGGACTAGGCGGGACAAGGACGGACAAGGAGGGGCAATGAGGGACAAGGTGGGACAAGGAAGGGCAAGGAGAGAGAAGGAGGGACAAGCAGGGACAAGCAAGGACAAGGAGGGTCAATGACGGACAAGGAGGGGCAAGTACGGACCAAGAGGGTCAAGGAGGGACAAGGCGGGACAAGGAGGGACCAGGAGAGACAAGAAGGGAAAAGGAGTTACAAGGAGGAACAAGGAGGAACAAGGAGGGACAAGGAGGGACAAGGAAAGACAAGCATGGACAAGAAGGGAAAAGGAGGGACTAGGATGTTCAAGGAGGGACAAGGAAGGACAATGAGGGACAAGCAGGGACAAGGAGGGCAATGAGAGACAAGAAGGTACACGGAGGGACATGGAGGGGCAATGAGGGACAAGGTGGGTCAAGGAGGGAAAAGGAGGGTCCAGGAGGGACAAGGACGGACAAGGAGGGGCAATGAGGGACAAGGTGGGACAAGGAAGGGCAAGGAGAGACAAGGAGGGACAAGCAGGGACAAGCAAGGACAAGGACGGTCAATGACGGACAAGGAGGGGCAAGTACGAACCAAGAGGGTCAAGGAGGGACAAGGCGGGACAAGGAGGGACCAGGAGAGACAAGGAGGGAAAAGGAGTTACAAGGAGGAACAAGGAGGGACAAGGAAAGACAAGCATGGACAAGAAGGGAAAAGGAGTGACAAGGAGGGACTAGGATGTTCAAGGAGGGACAAGGAAGGACAATGAGGGACAAGGAGGGCAATGAGAGACAAGAAGGTACAAGGAGGACATGGAGGGACATGGAGGGACATGGAGGGGCAATGAGGGACAAGGTGGGTCAAGGAGGGACAAGGAGCGAAAAGGAGTGACAAGGAGGGACTAGGATGTTCAAGGAGGGACAAGGAAGGACAATGAGGGACAAGCAGGGACAAGGAGGGCAATGAGAGACAAGAAGGTACAAGGAGGGACATGGAGGGGCAATGAGGGACAAGGTGGGTCAAGGAGGGACAAGGAGTGACAAGGAGGGCCAAGGAGGGGCAATGAGGGACAAGGAGTTGCAAGGAGGGACAAGGAGGGACAAGGAGGCACCAGGAGGGAAATTATGGAAAGGAGTGACAAGGAGGAACAAGGAGGGACAATGAGGGACAAGTACGGACCAGGAGTGACAAGGAGTGATAAGAAGGGAAAAGAAGGGGCAAGGAGGAGCAAGGTGGGACCAGGAGGGAAAAGGAGGGAAAGGAGTGACGAGGAGGAACAAGGAGGGACAAGGAGGTTCAAGCAGTGTCAAGGAGGGACAAGTAGGGACAAGGATGGTCAAGGAGGGACAATGAGGGACAAGGAGGGACAAGGAGGGACAAGGAGGGGCAAGGAGAGACTAGGAGAGACAAGGAGGGACAAGGAGGGACAAGGAGTGGCAATGAGGGGCAATTAGGGACAAAGAGGCCCAAGGAGGGACAAGTACGGACCAGGAGGGACAAGTACGGACCAGGAGGGACAAGGAGGGACAAGTACGGGCCAGGAGCGACAAGGAGGAATAAGGAGGGACAAGGAGGGAAAAGAAGGCGCAAGGGGGAGCAAGGAGGAACCAGGAGGGGCATGGAGAGACAAGGAGGGAAAAGGAGGGAGAGTGACAAGGAGAAACAAGGAGGGTCAAGGAGTGACAATGAGGGACAAGAAGTGACAAGAAGGGACCAGGAGGGAAAGGAGTGACGAGGAGGAACAAGGAGGGACAAGGAGGGTCAAGGAGGGACAATCAGAGTCAAGGAGGGACCTGCAGGGATAAGGAGGGACAAGGAAGGTCAAGGAGGGACAATGAGGGACAAGGAGGGTCAAGGAGGGACACGCAGGGACAAGGCTGGTCAAGGAGGGGCAAGGAGAGACAAGGAGAGACAAGGAGGGACAAGGAGCGACTAGCAGGGACAAGAAGGGACAAGCAGGATCATGGAGGGACAAACAGGGACAAGGAGGGACAAGCAGGATCAAGGAGGGACAAGCAGGGTCAATGACCAGGAGGGTCAAGGAGGGCCAAGGAGGGACAAGGAGGGACAACGAGGAACAAGGAAGGACAAGGAGGGATTAGGAGGGACAATGAGGGGCAAGCAGAGACAACGAGAGGCAAGGAAGGACAAGGAGGGACCAGGAGGGAAAATGAGGGACAAGTAGGTGCAAGGAGGGACCAGGAGGGACAAGGAGGGACTAGGAGGGTCAAGGAGGGACCAGGAGGGAAACGGAGTGACAAGGAGGAACAAGGAGGGAAATGGAGTGACAGGTAGGAACAAGGAGGGACAAGGAGGGAAATGGAGTGACAAGGAGGGGCAAGGAGAGGAAAGGATAGACAAGGAGTGACAGGAAGAGACAAGGAGGGATAAGGACGGAAAAGTAGGGTCAAGGAGGGACAAGCATGGACAAGGAGGGAAAAAGAGTGAGAAGGAGGGACTAGTATTGTCAAGGAGGGACAAGGAAGGACAATGATGGACAAGCAGGAACAAGGAGGGGCAGGGAGGGACAAGGAGAGACAAGGAGGAATAAGGAGTGGCAATGAGGGACAAGGAGTGGCAAGAAGGGACCAGGAGGGAATAGGAGGGAAAGGAGTGACGAGGAGGAACAAGGAGGGTCAAGGAGGTACAAGCAGTGTCAAGGAGGGACACGCAGGGACAAGGAGGGACAAGGATGGTCAAGGAGGGACAATAAGGGGCAATGAGATACAAGGTGGGTCAAGGAGGGAAAAGGAGGGGCAATGAGGGACAAGGATGGAAAAGGAGTTTCAAGGGGGACAAGGAGGGACAAGGAGGGGCAAGGAGAGACAAGGAAGAATAAGGAGTGGCAATGAGGGACAAGGAGTGTCAAGAAGGGACCAGGAGGGAAAAGGAGAGAAAGGAGTGACGAGGAGGAACAAGGAGGGACAAGGAGGTTCAAGCAGTGTCAAGGAGGGACACGCAGGGACAAGTAGGGACAAGGATGGCCAAGGAGGGACAATGAGGGACAAGGAGGGACAAGGAGGGGCAAGGAGAGACTAGGAGAGATAAGGATGGACAAGGAGTGGCAATGAAGGGCAATTAGGGACAAAGAGGCCCAAGGGGGGACATGTACGGACCAGGAGGGACAAGTACAGACCAGGAGGGACAAGTACGGACCAGGAGGGACAAGTACGGACCAGGAGCGACAAGGAGGGACAAGGAGGGATGAGGAGGGAAAAGAAGGGACAAGGAGGAGCAAGGAGGAACCAGGAGGGGCATGGAGAGACAAGGAGGGAAAAGGAGGGAGAGTGACAAGGAGAAACAAGGAGGGACAAGGAGGGTCAAGGAGTGACAATGAGGGACAAGAAGGGACTAGGAGGGACTAGCAGGGTCAAGGAGGGACAAGGAGCGAAAAGGAGGACAAAGGAGGGACAAGGAGGGAAGGCAGGGACAAGGAGGGTCAAGTACGGATCAGGAGGGACAAGGACGGACTAGAAGGGACTAGGAGGGACAAGGAGGGACAAGGAGAGACAATGAGAGACAAGAAGGGACAAGGAGGGGCAATGAGGGACATGGAGGGGCAATGAGGGACAAGGAGGGACAAGGAGGGACTAGGAGGGACTAGGAGGGACAAGGAGGGTCAAGGAGGGACAAGGAGGGACAAGGAGGGACAAGGAGGGTCAAGGAGGGACAAGGAAGGACAAGGAGGGACAAGGAGAGGCAAGGAGGGACAAGCATGGACAAGGAGTGGCAAGGAGGGACTAGGATGGTCAAGGATGGTCAAGGATGGTCCAGGAGGGACAAGGAAGGACAATGAGGGACAAGCAGGGACAAGGAGGGGCAAGGAGAGACTAGGAGATACAAGGAGGGACATGGAGAGATAAGGAAGGACAAGCAGGGGCAATGAGGGACATGGAGGGGCAATGAGGTACTAGTTGGCTCAAGGAGGGACAAGGAGGGAAAAGGATGGACAAGGAGGGAAAAGGAGGGCAAGTAGGAGCAATGAGGGACCAGGAGGGTCAAGGTGGGACAAGAAATGACAAGCAGAGTCAAGGAGGGCAAGGAGGGACAAGGAGAGTCAAGGAGGGACAAGAAGAGAAACGGAGGGACAAGGAAGGACAATGAGGGACAAGGAGGGTTAAGGGAGGGACAAGGAGGGCAAGGAGAGACATGGAGAGCCAAGCAGGATCAAGTAGGGACAAACGGGGACAAGGATGGACAAGGAGGGACAAGTAGGGACAAGCAGGATCAAGGAGGGACAAGGAGGGACCAGGAGGGACAAGGAGGGGCAAGGAGAGACATGGAGAGACAAGCAGGATCAAGAAGGGACAAACGGAGACAAGGAGGGACAAGCAAGGACAAGGAGGGACCAGGAGGGACACGCAGGCACAAGCTGGTTCAAGGAGGGAAAAGCAGGATCAAGGAGGGACAAGGAGGGGCAAGGAGAGACATGGAGAGACAAGCAGGATCAAGGAGGGACAAACGGGGACAAGGAAGGACAAGGAGGGACAAGGAGGGCCCAGGTGGGGCAAGGAGAGACATGGAGAGACAAGCAGGATCAAGGAAGGACAAGGAGAGGCAAGGAGGGACCAGGAGGGACAATGAGGGGCAAGGAGAGACATGGAGAGACAAGCAGGATCAAGGAGGGACAAACGGGGACAAGGAAGGACAAGGAGGGTCAAGCAGGGACAAGGAGGGACAAGGAGGGACCAGGAGGGACACGCAGGCACAAGCTGGTTCAAGGAGGGAAAAACAGGATCAAGGAGGGACAAGGAGGGGCAAGGAAAGACATGGAGAGACAAGCAGAATCAAGGAGGGACAAACGGGGACAAGGAGGGACAAGCAGGATCAAGGAGGGATAAGGAGGGCCCAGGAGGGGCAAGGAGAGACATGGAGAGACAAGCAGGAACAAGGAGGGACAATCGGGGACAACGAAGGACAAGGAGGGACAAGTAGGGACGAGCAGGATCAAGGAGGGACCAGGAGGGACAAGGAGGGACAAGCAGGATCAAGGTGGGACAAGGAGGGGCAAGGAGAGACATGGAAGGAGGGACAAACGGGGACAAGGAAGGACAAGGAGGGACAAGCAAGGACAAGGAGGGTCAATGACGGACAAGGAGGGGCAAGTACGGACCAAGAGGGTCAAGGAGGGACAAGGCGGGACAAGGAGGGACCAGGAGAGACAAGGAGGGAAATGGAGTTACAAGGAGGAACAAGGAGGGACAAGAAAAGACAAGCATGGACAAGAAGGGAAAAGGAGTGACAAGGAGGGACTAGGATGTTCAAGGAGGGACAAGGAAGGACAATGAGGGACAAGCAGGGACAAGGAGGGCAATGAGAGACAAGAAGGTACAAGGAGGGACATGGAGGGACATGGAGGGGCAATGAGGGACAAGGTGGGTCAAGGAGGGACAAGGAGGGAAAAGGAGTGACAAGGAGGGCCAAGGAGGGGCAATAAGGGACAAGGAGTTGCAAGGAGAGACAAGGAGGCACCAGGAGGGAAATTATGGAAGGGAGTGACAAGGAGGGACAAGGAGGGACAAGTACGGACCAGGAGTGACAAGGAGGGATAAGAAGGGAAAAGAAGGGGCAAGGAGGAGCAAGGTGGGACCAGGAGGGACAAGGAGGGGCAAGGAGAGACAAGGAGAGACAAGGAGGGACAAGGACGGACAAGGAGGGGCAATGAGGGACAAGGTGGGACAAGGAAGGGCAAGGAGAGACAAGGAGGGACAAGCAGGGACAAGCAAGGACAAGGAGGGTCAATGACGGACAAGGAGGGGCAAGTACGGACCAAGAGGGTCAAGGAGGGACAAGGAGGGACAAGGCGGGACAAGGAGGGTCAATGACGGGACAAGGAGGGAAACGGAGTTACAAGGAGGAACAAGGAGGGACAAGGAAAGACAAGCATGGACAAGAAGGGAAAAGGAGTGACAAGGAGGGACTAGGATGTTCAAGGAGGGACAAGGAAGGACAATGAGGGACAAGCAGGGACAAGGAGGGCAATGAGAGACAAGAAGGTACAAGGAGGGACATGGAGGGCAATGAGGACAAGGTGGGTCAAGGAGCGACAAGGAGGGAAAAGGAGTGACAAGGAGGGGCAATGAGGGACAAGGAGTTGCAAGGAGAGACAAGGAGGCACCAGGAGGGAAAAGGAGGGAAATTATGGAAAAGACTAACAAGGAGGAACAAGGAAGGACAATGAGTGACAAGGAGGGACAAGTACGGACCAGGAGTGAGAAGGAGGGATAAGAAGGGAAAAGAAGGGGCAAGGAGGAGCAAGGTGGGACCAGGAGGGAAAAGGAGGGAAAGGAGTGACGAGGAGGAACAAGGAGGGACAAGGAGGTTCAAGCAGTGTCAAGGAGGGACACGCAGGGACAAGTAGGGACAAGGATGGTCAAGGAGGGACAATGAGGGACAAGAAGGGACAAGGAGGGGCAAGGAGATACTAGGAGAGACAAGGAGGGACAAGGAGGGACAAGGAGTGGCAATGAGGGGCAATTAGGGACAAAGAGGCCCAAGGAGGGACAAGTACGGACCAGGAGGGACAAGTACGGACCAGGAGGGACAAGGACGGACTAGAAGGGACTAGGAGGGACAAGGAGGGACAAGGAGAGACAAGGAGGGACAAGGAGGGGAAATGAGGGACATGGAGGGGCAATGAGGGACTAGGAGGGACTAGGAGGGACAAGGAGGGACAAGGAGGGACAAGGAAGGACAAGGAAGGACAAGGAGGGACACGGAGAGGCAAGGAGGGACAAGCATGGACAAGGAGTGGCAAGGAGGGACTAGGATGGTCAAGGATGGTCCAGGAGGGACAAGGAAGGACAATGAGGGACAAGGAGGGGCAAGGAGAGACTAGGAGATACAAGGAGGGACATGGAGAGATAAGGAAGGACAAGGAGGGACAAGCAGGGGCAATGAGGGACATGGAGGGGCAATGAGGTACAAGTTGGCTCAAGGAGGGACAAGGAGGGAAAAGGATGGACAAGGAGGGAAAAGGAGGGCAAGTATGAGCAATGAGGGACCAGGAGGGTCAAGGAGGGTCAAGGTGGGACAAGGAATGACAAGCAGAGTCAAGGAGGGCAAGGAGGGACAAGGAGAGTCAAGGAGGGACAAGCAGGGACAAGAAGAGAAAAGGAGGGACAAGGATGGACAAGGAAGGACAATGAGGGACAAGGAGGGTTAAGGGAGGGACAAGGAGGGCAAGGAGAGACATGGAGAGACAATCAGGATCAAGTAGGGACACACGGGGACAAGGATGGACAAGGAGGGACAAGCAGGATCAAGAAGGGACAAGGAGGGACAAGGAGGGGCAAGGAGAGACATGGAGAGACAAGCAGGATCAAGGAGGGACAAACGGGGACAAGGAAGGACAAGGAGGGACAAGCAAGGACAAGGAGGGACCAGGAGGGACACGCAGGCACAAGCTGGTTCAAGGAGGGAAAAGCAGGATCAAGGAGGGACAAGGAGGGGCCAGGAGGGGCAAGGAGAGACATGGAGAGACAAGCAGGAACAAGGAGGGACAATCGGGGACAACGAAGGACAAGGAGGGACAAGTAGGGACGAGCAGGATCAAGGAGGGACAAGGAGCGACCAGGAGGGACATGCAGAACAAGGAGGGACAAGCAGGATCAAGGTGTGACAAGGAGGGGCAAGGAGAGACATGGAGAGACAAGCAGGATCAAGGAGGGACAAGGAAGGACAAGGAGGGACAAGCAGGATCAAGGAGGGACCAGGAGGAACACGCAGGGACAAGCTGGTTCAAGGAGGGAAAGCGGGGACAATGAGGGAGAAGGAGGGACTAGGATTGACTCGGAGGGACTAGGAGGGACTAGCAGGGACAATCAGAGACAAGGAGAGACAAGTAGGGACCAGGAGGGACAAGGATGGACCAGGAGGAACAAGGAGGGAAAAGGAGTTACAAGGAGGAACAAGGAGGGACAATGCGGGACAAGGAGGATCAAGGAGGGACAAGGAGTAACAAGGAGGGACAAGGTGGTGCAAGGAGAGACATGGAGTGGCAAGGAGTGACAAGGAGTGACAAGGAGAGACAAGGAGGGACAAGGACGGAAAAAGAGTGACAAGGAGGGGCAATGAGGGAAAAGGAGGGACTAGGAGGGACAAGGCGGGACAAGGACGGACAAGGAGGGGCAATGAGGGACAAGGTGGGACAAGGAAGGGCAAGGAGAGAGAAGGAGAGACAAGCAGGAACAAGGAGGGACAATCGGGGACAACGAAGGACAAGGAGGGACGAGCAGGATCAAGGAGGGACAAGGAGGGACATGCAGAACAAGGAGGGACAAGCAGGATCAAGGTGTGACAAGGAGGGGCAAGGAGAGACATGGAGAGACAAGCAGGATCTAGGAGGGACAAACGGGGACAAGGAAGGACAAGGACGGACAAGCAGGATCAAGGAGGGACAAGGAGGGCCCAGGAGGGGCAAGGAGAGACATGGAGAGACAAGCAGGATCAAGGAGGGACAAGGAAGGACAAGGAGAGGCAAGGAGGGACAAGGAGGGACAAGCAGGATCAAGGAGGGACCAGGAGGGACAATGAGGGGCAAGGAGAGACAAGGAGAGACAAGCAGGATCAAGGAGGGACAAACGGGGACAAGGAGGGACAAGCAGGATCAAGGAGGGACAAGGAGGGCCCAAGAGGGGCAAGGAGAGACATGGAGAGACAAGCAGGAACAAGGAGGGACCAGGAGGGACACGCAGGCACAAGCTGGTTCAAGGAGGGAAAAGCAGGATCAAGGAGGGACAAGGAGGGACAAGGAGGGACAAGGAGGGGCAAGGAAAGACATGGAGAGACAAGCAGAATCAAGGAGGGACAAACGGGGACAAGGAGGGACAAGCAGGATCAAGGAGGGACAAGGAGGGCCCAGGAGGGGCAAGGAGAGACATGGAGAGACAAGCAGGAACAAGGAGGGACAATCGGGGACAACGAAGGACAAGCAGTGACAAGTAGGGACGAGCAGGATCAAGGAGGGACCAGGAGGGACATGCAGAACAAGGAGGGACAAGCAGGATCAAGGTGTGACAAGGAGTAACAAGGAGGGACAAGGTGGTGCAAGGAGAGACATGGAGTGGCAAGGAGTGACAAGGAGAGACAAGGAGGGACAAGGACGGAAAAAGAGTGACAAGGAGGGGCAATGAGGGAAAAGGAGGGACTAGGCGGGACAAGGACGGACAAGGAGGGGCAATGAGGGACAAGGTGGGACAAGGAAGGGCAAGGAGAGAGAAGGAGGGACAAGCAGGGACAAGCAAGGACAAGGAGGGTCAATGACGGACAAGGAGGGGCAAGTACGGACCAAGAGGGTCAAGGAGGGACAAGGCGGGACAAGGAGGGACCAGGAGTAACAAGGAGGGACAAGGTGGTGCAAGGAGAGACATGGAGTGGCAAGGAGTGACAAGGAGAGACAAGGAGGGACAAGGACGGAAAAAGAGTGACAAGGAGGGGCAATGAGGGAAAAGGAGGGACTAGGCGGGACAAGGACGGACAAGGAGGGGCAATGAGGGACAAGGTGGGACAAGGAAGGGCAAGGAGAGAGAAGGAGGGACAAGCAGGGACAAGCAAGGACAAGGAGGGTCAATGACGGACAAGGAGGGGCAAGTACGGACCAAGAGGGTCAAGGAGGGACAAGGCGGGACAAGGAGGGACCAGGAGAGACAAGAAGGGAAAAGGAGTTACAAGGAGGAACAAGGAGGGACAAGGAGGGACAATGCGGGACAAGGAGGGACAAGGAGTAACAAGGAGGGACAAGGTGGTGCAAGGAGAGACATGGAGTGGCAAGGAGTGACAAGGAGAGACAAGGAGGGACAAGGACGGAAAAAGAGTGACAAGGAGGGACAATGAGGGAAAAGGAGGGACTAGGCGGGACAAGGACGGACAAGGAGGGGCAATGAGGGACAAGGTGGGACAAGGAAGGGCAAGGAGAGAGAAGGAGGGACAAGCAGGGACAAGCAAGGACAAGGAGGGTCAATGACGGACAAGGAGGGGCAAGTACGGACCAAGAGGGTCAAGGAGGGACAAGGCGGGACAAGGAGGGACCAGGAGAGACAAGAAGGGAAAAGGAGTTACAAGGAGGAACAAGGAGGGACAAGGAGGGACAAGGAAAGACAAGCATGGACAAGAAGGGAAAAGGAGTGACAAGGAGGGACTAGGATGTTCAAGGAGGGACAAGGAAGGACAATGAGGGACAAGGAGGGCAATGAGAGACAAGAAGGTACACGGAGGGACATGGAGGGGCAATGAGGGACAAGGTGGGTCAAGGAGGGAAAAGGAGGGTCCAGGAGGGACAAGGACGGACAAGGAGGGGCAATGAGGGACAAGGTGGGACAAGGAAGGGCAGGGAGAGACAAGGAGGGACAAGCAGGGACAAGCAAGGACAAGGAGGGTCAATGACGGACAAGGAGGGGCAAGTACGAACCAAGAGGGTCAAGGAGGGACAAGGCGGGACAAGGAGGGACCAGGAGAGACAAGGAGGGAAAAGGAGTTACAAGGAGGAACAAGGAGGGACAAGGAAAGACAAGCATGGACAAGAAGGGAAAAGGAGTGACAAGGAGGGACTAGGATGTTCAAGGAGGGACAAGGAAGGACAATGAGGGACAAGGAGGGCAATGAGAGACAAGAAGGTACAAGGAGGACATGGAGGGACATGGAGGGGCAATGAGGGACAAGGTGGGTCAAGGAGGGACAAGGAGCGAAAAGGAGTGACAAGGAGGGCCAAGGAGGGGCAATGAGGGACAAGGAGTTGCAAGTAGAGACAAGGAGGCACCAGGAGGGAAAAGGAGGGAAATTATGGAAAGGAGTGACAAGGAGGAACAAGGAGGGACAAGTACGGACAAGTACGGACCAGGAGTGACAAGGAGGGATATGAAGGGAAAAGAAGGGGCAAGGAGGAGCAAGGTGGGACCAGGAGGGACAAGGAGGGGCAAGGAGAGACAAGGAGAGACAAGGATGGACAAGGAGGGGCAATGAGGGACTAGGAGGGACCAGGAGGGAAAAGGAAGGACTAGGAGGGACAAGGAGGGATCAGGAGGGAAAATTAGGGGCAAGGAGGGACAAGGAGCGGCAATGAGGGACATGGAGGGGCAATGAGGGACTAGGAGGGACAAGGAGGGGCAATGAGGGACATGGAGGGGCAATGAGGGACTAGGAGGGACAAGGAGCGACTAGCATGGACAAGAAGGGACAAGCAGGATCAAGGAGGGACAAACAGGGACAAGGAGGGACAAGCAGGATCAAGGAGGGACAAGCAGGGTCAATGACCAGGAGGTTCAAGGAGGGCCAAGGAGGGACTAGGAGGAACAAGGAAGGACAAGGAGGGATTAGGAGGGACAATGAGGGGCAAGGAGAGACAACGAGTGACAAGGAGAGGCAAGGAAGAACAAGGAGGGACCAGGAGGGCCAAGGAGGTGCAAGGAGGGACAAGGAGGGACCAGGAGGGTCAAGGAGGGACCAGGAGGGAAACGGAGTGACAAGGAGGAACAAGGAGGGACAAGGAAGGACAATGAGGGACAAGGAGGGCAATGAGAGACAAGAAGGTACACGGAGGGACATGGAGGGGCAATGAGGGACAAGGTGGGTCAAGGAGGGAAAAGGAGGGTCCAGGAGGGACAAGGACGGACAAGGAGGGGCAATGAGGGACAAGGTGGGACAAGGAAGGGCAGGGAGAGACAAGGAGGGACAAGCAGGGACAAGCAAGGACAAGGAGGGTCAATGACGGACAAGGAGGGGCAAGTACGAACCAAGAGGGTCAAGGAGGGACAAGGCGGGACAAGGAGGGACCAGGAGAGACAAGGAGGGAAAAGGAGTTACAAGGAGGAACAAGGAGGGACAAGGAAAGACAAGCATGGACAAGAAGGGAAAAGGAGTGACAAGGAGGGACTAGGATGTTCAAGGAGGGACAAGGAAGGACAATGAGGGACAAGGAGGGCAATGAGAGACAAGAAGGTACAAGGAGGACATGGAGGGACATGGAGGGGCAATGAGGGACAAGGTGGGTCAAGGAGGGACAAGGAGCGAAAAGGAGTGACAAGGAGGGCCAAGGAGGGGCAATGAGGGACAAGGAGTTGCAAGTAGAGACAAGGAGGCACCAGGAGGGAAAAGGAGGGAAATTATGGAAAGGAGTGACAAGGAGGAACAAGGAGGGACAAGTACGGACAAGTACGGACCAGGAGTGACAAGGAGGGATATGAAGGGAAAAGAAGGGGCAAGGAGGAGCAAGGTGGGACCAGGAGGGACAAGGAGGGGCAAGGAGAGACAAGGAGAGACAAGGATGGACAAGGAGGGGCAATGAGGGACTAGGAGGGACCAGGAGGGAAAAGGAAGGACTAGGAGGGACAAGGAGGGATCAGGAGGGAAAATTAGGGGCAAGGAGGGACAAGGAGCGGCAATGAGGGACATGGAGGGGCAATGAGGGACTAGGAGGGACAAGGAGGGGCAATGAGGGACATGGAGGGGCAATGAGGGACTAGGAGGGACAAGGAGCGACTAGCATGGACAAGAAGGGACAAGCAGGATCAAGGAGGGACAAACAGGGACAAGGAGGGACAAGCAGGATCAAGGAGGGACAAGCAGGGTCAATGACCAGGAGGTTCAAGGAGGGCCAAGGAGGGACTAGGAGGAACAAGGAAGGACAAGGAGGGATTAGGAGGGACAATGAGGGGCAAGGAGAGACAACGAGTGACAAGGAGAGGCAAGGAAGAACAAGGAGGGACCAGGAGGGCCAAGGAGGTGCAAGGAGGGACAAGGAGGGACCAGGAGGGTCAAGGAGGGACCAGGAGGGAAACGGAGTGACAAGGAGGAACAAGGAGGGACAAGGAGGGAAAAGGAGGGGCAAGGAGAGAAAAGGGCAGACAAGGAGTGACAGGAAGAGACAAGGAGGGATAAGGACGGAAAAGTCGGGACAAGTAGGGACAAGGAAGGATAAGCATGGACAAGGAGGGAAAAAGAGTGAGAAGGAGGGACTAGTATTGTCAAGGAGGGACAAGGAAGGACAATGATGGACAAGCAGGCACAAGGAGGGGCAGGGAGGGACAATGAGGGACATGGAGGGGCAATGAGATACAAGGTGGGTCAAGGAGGGGCAATGAGGGACAAGGTGGGACAAGGAAGGGCAAGGAGAGACAAGGATGGACAAGGAAGGAAAAGGAGTTTCAAGGGGGGACAAGGTGGGACAAGGAGGGGCAAGGAGAGACAAGGAGGAACAAGGAGGAACAAGGAGGAATAAAGAGGTGGCAATGAGGGACAAGAAGGGACCAGGAGGGAAAAGGAGGGAAAGGAGTGACGAGGAGGAACAAGGAGGGACCAGGAGGGTCAAGGAAGGTAAAGGAGGGACAAGGAGGGACAAGCAGTGTCAAGGAGGGACACGCAGGGAAAAGGAGGGACAAGTATGGTCAAGGAGGGACAATGAGGGACAAGCAGGGACAAGGAGGGGCAAGGAGAGACAAGGAAAGACAAGGAGAGACAAGGAGGGACAAGGAGGGATAAGGAGGGACAAGGAGTGGCAATGAGGGGCAATGAGGGACAAAGAGGCCCAAGGAGGGACAAGTACGGACCAGGAGGGACAAGGAGGCACAAAGAGGGACAAGTACGGACCAGGAGCGACAAGGAGGGATGAGGAGGGAAAAGAAGGGGCAAGGAGGAACCAGGAGGGGCATGGAGAGACAAGGAGGGAAAAGGAGGGAAAGTGACAAGGAGAAACAAGGAGGGACAAGGAGGGTCAAAGAGTGACAATGAGGGACAAGAAGGGACTAGGAAGGACAAGCAGGGTCAAGGAGGGACAAGGAGCGAAAAGGAGGACAAAGGAGGGGCAATGAGGGACAAGGAGGGACTAGCAGGGACTAGGAGAGTCAAGGAGGGAAAAGGAAAGAAAAGGAGGACAAAGGAGGGACAATAAGGGACAAGGGGGGAAGGCAGGGACAAGCAGGGACAAGCAGGGACAAGAAGGGACAAGGAGGGTCAAGTACGGATCAGGAGGGACAAGGACGGACTAGAAGGGATTAGGAGGGACAATGAGGGGCAAGGAGAGACAAGGAGAGGCAAGGAGGGACAAGGACGGACAAGGAGGGGCAATGAGGGACAAGGTGGGACAAGGAAGGGCAAGGAGAGACAAGGAGGGTCAAGGAGGGACAAGCAAGGACAAGGAGGGTCAATGACGGGCAAGAAGGGGCAAGTACGGACCAAGAGGGTCAAGGAGGGACAAGGAAGGACAAGGAGGGACAAGGATGGAAGAGGAGGGACCAGGAGAGACAAGGAGGGAAAAGGAGTAACAAGGAAAGACAAGCTTGGTCAAGAAGGGAAAAGGAGTGACAAGGAGGGACTAGGATGGCCAATGAGGGACAAGCAGGGACAAGGAGAGACAAGGAGGGGCAAGGAGAGACAAGGAGATACAAGGAGGGACATGGAGGGACATGGAGGGATAAGGAGGGGCGATGAGGGACATGGAGGGGCAATGAGGGACAAGGTGGGTCAAGGAGGGACAAGGAGGGAAAAGGAGTGACAAGGAGGCACCAGGAGGGAAAAGGAGGGAAATTATGGAAAGGAGTGACAAGGAGTGACAAGGAGGAACAAGGAGGGACAATGAGGGGCAATGAGGGACAAGGAGGGACAAGTACGGACCAGGAGGGACAAGGAGGGATAAGAAGGGAAAAGAATGGGCAAGTAGGAGCAAGGTGGGACCAGGAGGGGCAAGGAGAGACAAGGAGTGAGAAGGAGGGACAAGGAGGGACCAGGAGGGAAAATTATGGACACGGCGGGGCAATGAGGGACATGGAGGGGCAATGAGGGACTAGGAGGGACAAACAGGGACAAGGAGGGTCAAGGAGGGTCAAGGAGGGTCAAGGAGGGTCAAGGATGGTCAAGGAGGTACAAGGAGGGACAAGTAGGAACAAGGAGCGACTAGCAGGGACAAGCAGGATCAAGGAGGGACAAACAGGGACAAGGAGGGACAAGCAGGATCAAGGAGGGACAAGCAGGGTCAATGACCAGGAGGGTCAAGGAGGGACCAGGAGGGGCAAGGAGAGACAAGGAGAGGCAAGGAAGGACAAGGAGGGAAAATGAGGGACAAGGATGGGCAAGGAGGGACCAGGAGGGAAACGGAGTGACAAGGAGGAACAAGGAGGAACAAGGAGGAACAAGGAGGGAAAAGGAGTGACAAGGAGGGGCAAGGAGAGAAAAGGACAGACAAGGAGTGACAGGAAGAGACAAGGAGGGATAAGGACGGAAAAGTAGGGACAAGGAGGGACAAGGAGGGAAAATGAGGGACCAGGAGGGACAAGGACGGGTAAGGGGGGCAATGAGGAACAAGGTGGGACAAGGAAAAACAAGTAAGGAAAGGCTAAAGTCGGGCGGGGCCGACTATGTAATACCCTACACCACTCCCTGCGTATGTACCTCGCTTTGATTACTAAACCCAGGTATTTCATGGGGGCAATTTTATGTAGTTCATACAAATTATATGAATATAATTTATATGCTATAAATGCATCTTTAGTCAAATAAAACGAATATGGTAAATAATATGGTAATTGACCCAATTGTCCGACAGACAAATACAAATTATACAGTAGTATACCAAAGTCATACCAAAGTATGGACATATGGGCATCACCCAAACAATTCTCATTGCAATTCAATTCGGTAAAAAATTGAAATCAGGAAGGATTTTCGCATCCTGTAAATGTATGTGTTTGACAAAAAATGTTAAATCGGAAAGGACATTTGTATGGGGGTATATTGAAACCAGGAACGATGTGACGCGCTTTCACCATGTCTGTTTATTGGTGAAATATAATATGTAAAATTTGGCCAAAATCGGTTAAACATTCGGGAGCAACATTTGTCTGAGGGCTATATCTAAATCTGAACCGATCTTACCCAGTTTCACCATTGTTTTTTAGTTGGATTATAAGATCTTGTGCCAATTTTAAAGAAAAAAGGGTACAATATGTGGATTTTAGAGCGGAAAAAGTCAAATCGGGAGCGACATTTGTATGGGGGCTATATCTAAATCTGAACCGATCATACCCACTTTCAGCACAGGTGTTTCTAGTTCGATTATAAAATGTTGTGCCAATTTTAAAGAAAATCGGGTACAATATGTGGTTTCCAAAGCGGAAAAAGTGAATTCGGGAGCGACATTTGTATGGGGGCTATATCTAAAACTGAACCGATCTTACCCAATTTTTGCATACGTGTTTCTAGTTCGATTATAAGATGTTCTGCAAAATTTAAAGAAAACCGGGTGCAATATGTCGTTTCTAGAACGGAAAATGTCAAATCGGGAGCGACATTTGTATGGGGGATATATCTAAATTTGAACCGATCTTACCGAATTTTTGCATACGTGTTTCTACTTGCATTATAAGATGTTCTGCAAAATGTAAAGAAAATCGGGTACAATATGTCTTTTCTAGAGCAGAAAATGTCAAATCGGGAGCGACATTTGTATGGGGGCTATATCTAAATCTGAACCGATCTTACCCAATTTTTGCATACGTGTTTCTAGTTCGATTATAAGCTGTTCTGCAAAATTTAAAGAAAATCGGGTACAATATGTCGTTTCTAGAACGGAAAATGTCAAATCCGGAGCGACATTTGTATGGGGGCTATATCTAAATCTGAACCGATCTTACCCAATTTTTGCATACGTGTTTCTAGTTGCGTTATAAGATGTTCTGCCAAATTTAAAGAAAATCGGGTACAATATGTCGTTTCTAGAGCAGAAAATGTCAAATCGGGAGCGACATTTGTATAGGGGCTATATCTAAATCTGAACCGATCTTACCCAATTTTTGCATAGGTGTTTCTAGTTGGATTGTAAGATGTTGTGCCAATTTTAAAGAAAATCGGGTACAATATGTGGTTTCTAAAGCGGAAAAAGTGAAATAGGGAACGACATTTGTATGGGGGCTATATCTAAATCTGAACCGATCTTACCCAATTTCGGCATAGGTGTTTCTAGTTGGATTATAAGATGCTGTACCAAATTTAAAGAAAATTGGGTACAATATGTGGTTTCTAGAGCGGAAAATGTCAAATCGGGACCGACATTTGTATGGGGGCTATATCTAAATCTGAACCGATTTCCTCCAAATTCAATACCGATGGTCCTTGGCCAGAAAAAATAACTTCTGCCAAGTTTCATGTCAATCGGACAACAATTGCGACCTGTAGAGTGCGAACAAGCTTAGATGGACAGCAGACGGACGGACGGACAGACGGACAGACAGACATCGTTAAATCGACTCAGCTGGTGATTCTAAGCCGATCGGTATACTTAAAGGTGGGTCTAGCTCGATTATTTCTTGGTGTTACAAACATTTGGCGCGAAACTAACTTATAATACCCTAGACCACGAAGTGGTGTAGGGTATAACAAGAAGGACAAGGACGGGCAAGGAGAGACATGGAGGGTCAAGGAGGGACTAGGAAGGACAATGAGGGACAAGGATGGTCAATGAGGTACAAACAGGGACAAGGAGGGACGAGGAGAGACAAGGAGGGAAAAGAAGGGGCAAGGAGAAGCAAGGAGGGACCAGGAGGGGCAAGGAAGGAAAAGCAGTGTCAAGGAGGGACAAGAAGTGACAAGGAGGGACTAGGATGGTCAAGGATGGTCAAGGAGGGACAAGGAAGGACAATGAGGGACAAGGAGGGGCAAGGAGAGACTAGGAGATAAGAGGAGGGACATGGAGAGATAAGGAAGGACAAGCAGGGGCAATGAGGGACATGGAGGGGCAATGAGGTACAAGTTGGCTCAAGGAGGGACAAGGGGGGAAAAGGAGGGCAAGTAGGAGCAATGAGGGACCAGTAGGGTCAGGAGGGTCAAGGAGGGCAAGGAATGACAAGCAGAGTAAAGGAGGGCAGGAGGGAAAAGGAGGGCAAGTAGAAGCAATGAGGGACAAGGAGGGGCAAGGAGAGACTAGGAGATACAAGGAGGGACATGGAGAGAAAAGGAAGGACAAGGAGGGACAAGCAGGGACAATGAGGGACATGGAGGGGCAATGAGGTACAAGTTGGCTCAAGGAGGGACAAGGAGGGAAAAGGATGGACAAGGAGGGCAAGTAGGAGCAATGAGGGACCAGGAGGGTCAAGGTGGGACAAGGAATGACAAGCAGAGTCAAGGAGGGCAAGGAGGGACAAGGAGAGTCAAGGAGGGACAAGCAGGGACAAGAAGAGAAAAGGAGGGACAAGGATGGACAATGAGGGACAAGGAGGGTTAAGGGAGGGACAAGGAGGGCAAGGAGAGACATGGAGAGACAAGAAGGATCAAGTAGGGACAAACGGGGACAAGGATGGACAAGTAGGGACAAGCAGGATCAAGAAGGGACAAGGAGGGACCAGGAGGGACAAGGAGGGGCAAGGAGAGACATGGAGAGACAAGCAGGATCAAGGAGGGACAAACAAGGAGGGACAAGGATGGCCCAGGAGGGGCAAGGAGAGACATGGAGAGACAAGCAGGAACAAGGAGGGACAATCGGGGACAACGAAGGACAAGGAGGGACAAGTAGGGACGAGCAGGATCAAGGAGGGACATGGAGGGACAAGGAGGGACAAGCAGTTACAAGGAGGAACAAGGAGGGACAATGCGGGACAAGGAGGATCAAGGAGGAACAAGGAGTAACAAGGAGGGACAATGAGGGACAAGGAGAGACAAGTAGGGACCAGGAGGGACAAGGATGGACCAGGAGGGATCAGGAGGAACAAGGAGGGAAAAGGAGTTACAAGGAGGAACAAGGAGGGACAATGCGGGACAAGGAGGATCAAGGAGGGACAAGGAGTAACAAGGAGGGACAAGGTGGTGCAAGGAGAGACATGGAGAGGCAAGGAGAGACAAGGAGGGACAAGGACGGAAAAAGAGTGACAAGGAGGGGCAATGAGGGAAAAGGAGTGACCAGGAGGGACAAGGCGGGACAAGGACGGACAAGGAGGGGCAATGAGGGACAAGGTGGGACAAGGAAGGGCAAGGAGAGACAAGGAGGGACAAGCAAGGACAAGGAGGGTCAATGACGGACAAGGAGGGGCAAGTACGGACCAAGAGGGTCAAGGAGGGACAAGGCGGGACTAGGCGGGACAAGGAGGGACCAGGAGAGACAAGGAGGGAAAAGGAGTTACAAGGAGGAACAAGGAGGAGGAACAAGGAGGGGCAAGGAGGGGCAATGAGGGACTAGGAGGGACCAGGAGGGAAAAGGAAGGACTAGGAGGGACAAGGAGGGACCAGGAGGGAAAATTAGGGGCAAGGAGGGGCAATGAGGGACATGGAGGGGCAATGAGGGACTAGGAGGGAAAAGGAGTTACAAGGAGGAACAAGGAGGGACAAGGAAAGACAAGCATGGACAAGAAGGGAAAAGGAGTGACAAGGAGGGACTAGGATGTTCAAGGAGGGACAAGGAAGGACAATGAGGGACAAGCAGGGACAAGGAGGGCAATGAGAGACAAGAAGGTACAAGGAGGGACATGGAGGGACAAGGTGGGTCAAGGAGGGACAAGGAGGGAAAAGGAGGGTCCAGGAGGGACAAGGCGGGACAAGGACGGACAAGGAGGGGCAATGAGGGACAAGGAAGGGCAAGGAGAGACAAGGAGGGACAAGCAGGGACAAGCAAGGACAAGGAGGGTCAATGACGGACAAGGAGGGGCAAGTACGAACCAAGAGGGTCAAGGAGGGACAAGGCGGGACAAGGAGGACCAGGAGAGACAAGGAGGGAAAAGGAGTTACAAGGAGGAACAAGGAGGGACAAGGAAAGACAAGCATGGACAAGAAGGGAAAAGGAGTGACAAGGAGGGACTAGAATGTTCAAGGAGGGACAAGAATGGACAATGAGGGACAAGCAGGGACAAGGAGGGCAATGAGAGACAAGAAGGTACAAGGAGGGACATGGAGGGGCAATGAGGGACAAGGTGGGTCAAGGAGGGACAAGGAGCGAAAAGGAGTGACAAGGAGGGCCAAGGAGGGGCAATGAGGGACAAGGAGTTGCAAGTAGAGACAAGGAGGCACCAGGAGGGAAAAGGAGGGAAATTATGGAAAGGAGTGACAAGGAGGAACAAGGAGGGACAATGAGGGACAAGGAGGGACAAGTACGGACCAGGAGTGACAAGGAGGGATAAGAAGGGAAAAGAAGGGGCAAGGAGGAGCAAGGTGGGACCAGGAGGGACAAGGAGGGGCAAGGAGAGACAAGGATGGACAAGGAGGGGCAATGAGGGACTAGGAGGGACCAGGAGGGAAAAGGAAGGACTAGGAGGGACAAGGAGGGATCAGGAGGGAAAATTAGGGGCAAGGAGGGACAAGGTGGGGCAATGAGGGACATGGAGGGGCAATGAGGGACTAGGAGGGACAAGGAGGGGCAATGAGGGACATGGAGGGCAATGAGGGACTAGGAGGGACAAGGAGCGACTAGCATGGACAAGAAGGGACAAGCAGGATCAAGGAGGGACAAACAGGGACAAGGAGGGACAAGCAGGATCAAGGAGGGACAAGCAGGGTCAATGACCAGGAGGTTCAAGGAGGGCCAAGGAGGGACAAGGAGGGACAACGAGGAACAAGGAAGGACAAGGAGGGATTAGGAGGGACAATGAGGGGCAAGGAGAGACAACGAGTGACAAGGAGAGGCAAGGAAGGACAAGGAGGGACCAGGAGGGACAAGGAGGTGCAAGGAGGGACAAGGAGGGACCAGGAGGGTCAAGGAGGGACCAGGAGGGAAACGGAGTGACAAGGAGGAACAAGGAGGAACAAGGAGGGACAAGGAGGGAAAAGGAGGGACAAGGAGGGGCAAGGAGAGAAAAGGACAGACAAGGAGTGACAGGAAGAGACAAGGAGGGATAAGGACGGAAAAGTCGGGACAAGTAGGGACAAGGAAGGATAAGCATGGACAAGGAGGGAAAAAGAGTGAGAAGGAGGGACTAGTATTGTCAAGGAGGGACAAGGAAGGACAATGATGGACAAGCAGGCACAAGGAGGGGCAGGGAGGGACAATGAGGGACATGGAGGGGCAATGAGATACAAGGTGGGTCAAGGAGGGGCAATGAGGGACAAGGTGGGACAAGGAAGGGCAAGGAGAGACAAGGATGGACAAGGAAGGAAAAGGAGTTTCAAGGGGGGACAAGGAGGGACAAGGAGGGGCAAGGAGAGACAAGGAGAGACAAGGAGAGACAAGGAGGAACAAGGAGGAATAAAGAGGTGGCAATGAGGGACAAGGAGTGACAAGAAGGGACCAGGAGGGAAAGGAGTGACGAGGAGGAACAAGGAGGGACCAGGAGGGTCAAGGAAGGTCAAGGAGGGACAAGGAGGGACAAGCAGTGTCAAGGAGGGACACGCAGGGAAAAGGAGGGACAAGTATGGTCAAGGAGGGACAATGAGGGACAAGCAGGGACAAGGAGGGGCAAGGAGAGACAAGGAAAGACAAGGAGAGACAAGGAGGGACAAGGAGGGATAAGGAGGGACAAGGAGTGGCAATGAGGGGCAATGAGGGACAAAGAGGCCCAAGGAGGGACAAGTACGGACCAGGAGGGACAAGGAGGCACAAGGAGGGACAAGTACGGACCAGGAGCGACAAAGAGGGATAAGGAATGATGAGGAGGGGAAAGAAGGGGCAAGGAAGAACCAGGAGGGGCATGGAGAGACAAGGAGGGAAAAGGAGGGAAAGTGACAAGGAGAAACAAGGAGGGACAAGGAGGGTCAAAGAGTGACAATGAGGGACAAGAAGGGACTAGGAAGGACAAGCAGGGTCAAGGAGGGACAAGGAGCGAAAAGGAGGACAAAGGAGGGGCAATGAGGGACAAGGAGGGACTAGCAGGGACTAGGAGAGTCAAGGAAGGACAAGGAGGGAAAAGGAAAGAAAAGGAGGACAAAGGAGGGGCAATGAGGGACAAGGAGGGAAGGCAGGGACAAGCAGGGACAAGAAGGGACAAGAAGGGACAAGGAGGGTCAAGTACGGATCAGGAGGGACAAGGACGGACTAGAAAGGATTAGGAGGGACAATGAGGGGCAAGGAGAGACAAGGAGAGGCAAGGAGGGACAAGGACGGACAAGGAGGGGCAATGAGGGACAAGGTGGGACAAGGAAGGGCAAGGAGAGACAAGGAGGGTCAAGGAGGGACAAGCAAGGACAAGGAGGGTCAATGACGGACAAGAAGGGGCAAGTACGGACCAAGAGGGTCAAGGAGGGACAAGGAAGGACAAGGAGGGACAAGGATGGAAGAGGAGGGACCAGGAGAGACAAGGAGGGAAAAGGAGGAACAAGGAAAGACAAGCTTGGACAAGAAGGGAAAAGGGGGAACAGGGAGGGAAAAGGAGTGACAAGGAGGGGCAAGGAGAGAAAAGGACAGACAAGGAGTGACAGGAATAGACAAGGAGGGATAAGGACGGAAAAGTAGGGACAAGGGGGTCAAGGAGGGACAAGGCGGGACAAGGAGGGACCAGGAGAGACAAGGAGGGAAAAGGAGTTACAAGGAGGAACAAGGAGGGACAAGGAAAGACAAGCATGGACAAGAAGGGAAAAGGAGTGACAAGGAGGGACTAGGATGTTCAAGGAGGGACAAGGAAGGACAATGAGGGACAAGCAGGGACAAGGAGGGCAATGAGAGACAAGAAGGTACAAGGAGGGACATGGAGGGGCAATGAGGGACAAGGTGGGTCAAGGAGGGACAAGGAGCGAAAAGGAGTGACAAGGAGGGCCAAGGAGGGGCAATGAGGGACAAGGAGTTGCAAGTAGAGACAAGGAGGCACCAGGAGGGAAAAGGAGGGAAATTATGGAAAGGAGTGACAAGGAGGAACAAGGAGGGACAAGGAGGGACAAGTACGGACCAGGAGTGACAAGGAGGGATAAGAAGGGAAAAGAAGGGGCAAGGAGGAGCAAGGTGGGACCAGGAGGGACAAGGAGGGGCAAGGAGAGACAAGGATGGACAAGGAGGGGCAATGAGGGACTAGGAGGGACCAGGAGGGAAAAGGAAGGACTAGGAGGGACAAGGAGGGATCAGGAGGGAAAATTAGGGGCAAGGAGGGACAAGGTGGGGCAATGAGGGACATGGAGGGGCAATGAGGGACTAGGAGGGACAAGGAGGGGCAATGAGGGACATGGAGGGGCAATGAGGGACTAGGAGGGACAAGGAGCGACTAGCATGGACAAGAAGGGACAAGCAGGATCAAGGAGGGACAAACAGGGACAAGGAGGGACAAGCAGGATCAAGGAGGGACAAGCAGGGTCAATGACCAGGAGGTTCAAGGAGGGCCAAGGAGGGACAAGGAGGGACAACGAGGAACAAGGAAGGACAAGGAGGGATTAGGAGGGACAATGAGGGGCAAGGAGAGACAACGAGTGACAAGGAGAGGCAAGGAAGGACAAGGAGGGACCAGGAGGGACAAGGAGGTGCAAGGAGGGACAAGGAGGGACCAGGAGGGTCAAGGAGGGACCAGGAGGGAAACGGAGTGACAAGGAGGAACAAGGAGGAACAAGGAGGGACAAGGAGGGAAAAGGAGGGACAAGGAGGGGCAAGGAGAGAAAAGGACAGACAAGGAGTGACAGGAAGAGACAAGGAGGGATAAGGACGGAAAAGTCGGGACAAGTAGGGACAAGGAAGGATAAGCATGGACAAGGAGGGAAAAAGAGTGAGAAGGAGGGACTAGTATTGTCAAGGAGGGACAAGGAAGGACAATGATGGACAAGCAGGCACAAGGAGGGGCAGGGAGGGACAATGAGGGACATGGAGGGGCAATGAGATACAAGGTGGGTCAAGGAGGGGCAATGAGGGACAAGGTGGGACAAGGAAGGGCAAGGAGAGACAAGGATGGACAAGGAAGGAAAAGGAGTTTCAAGGGGGGACAAGGAGGGACAAGGAGGGGCAAGGAGAGACAAGGAGAGACAAGGAGAGACAAGGAGGAACAAGGAGGAATAAAGAGGTGGCAATGAGGGACAAGGAGTGACAAGAAGGGACCAGGAGGGAAAGGAGTGACGAGGAGGAACAAGGAGGGACCAGGAGGGTCAAGGAAGGTAAAGGAGGGACAAGGAGGGACAAGCAGTGTCAAGGAGGGACACGCAGGGAAAAGGAGGGACAAGTATGGTCAAGGAGGGACAATGAGGGACAAGCAGGGACAAGGAGGGGCAAGGAGAGACAAGGAAAGACAAGGAGAGACAAGGAGGGACAAGGAGGGATAAGGAGGGACAAGGAGTGGCAATGAGGGGCAATGAGGGACAAAGAGGCCCAAGGAGGGACAAGTACGGACCAGGAGGGACAAGGAGGCACAAGGAGGGACAAGTACGGACCAGGAGCGACAAAGAGGGATAAGGAATGATGAGGAGGGGAAAGAAGGGGCAAGGAAGAACCAGGAGGGGCATGGAGAGACAAGGAGGGAAAAGGAGGGAAAGTGACAAGGAGAAACAAGGAGGGACAAGGAGGGTCAAAGAGTGACAATGAGGGACAAGAAGGGACTAGGAAGGACAAGCAGGGTCAAGGAGGGACAAGGAGCGAAAAGGAGGACAAAGGAGGGGCAATGAGGGACAAGGAGGGACTAGCAGGGACTAGGAGAGTCAAGGAAGGACAAGGAGGGAAAAGGAAAGAAAAGGAGGACAAAGGAGGGGCAATGAGGGACAAGGAGGGAAGGCAGGGACAAGCAGGGACAAGAAGGGACAAGAAGGGACAAGGAGGGTCAAGTACGGATCAGGAGGGACAAGGACGGACTAGAAAGGATTAGGAGGGACAATGAGGGGCAAGGAGAGACAAGGAGAGGCAAGGAGGGACAAGGACGGACAAGGAGGGGCAATGAGGGACAAGGTGGGACAAGGAAGGGCAAGGAGAGACAAGGAGGGTCAAGGAGGGACAAGCAAGGACAAGGAGGGTCAATGACGGACAAGAAGGGGCAAGTACGGACCAAGAGGGTCAAGGAAGGACAAGGAGGGACAAGGATGGAAGAGGAGGGACCAGGAGAGACAAGGAGGGAAAAGGAGGAACAAGGAAAGACAAGCTTGGACAAGAAGGGAAAAGGGGGAACAGGGAGGGAAAAGGAGTGACAAGGAGGGGCAAGGAGAGAAAAGGACAGACAAGGAGTGACAGGAAGAGACAAGGAGGGATAAGGACGGAAAAGTAGGGACAAGGAGGGACAAGGAGGGAAAATGAGGTACCAGGAGGGACAAGGACGGGGGGCAATGAGGAACAAGGTGGGACAAGGAAAAACAAGTAAGGAAAGGCTAAAGTCGGGCGGGGCCGACTATTTGCTTTGATTACTAAACCCAGGTATTTCATGGGGGCAATTTTCTGTAGTTCATACAAATTATATGAATATAATTTATATGCTATAAATGCATCTTTAGTCAAATAAAACGAATATGGTAAATAATATGGTAATTGACCCAATTGTCCGACAGACAAATACAAATTATACAGTAGTATACCAAAGTCATACCAAAGTATGGACATATGGGCATCACCCAAACAATTCTCATTGCAATTCAATTCGGTAAAAAATTGAAATCGGGAAGGATTTTCGCATCCTGTAAATGTATGTGTTTGACAAAAAATGTTAAATCGGAAAGGACATTTGTATGGGGGTATATTGAAACCAGGAACGATGTGACGCGCTTTCACCATGTCTGTTTATTGGTGAAATATAATATGTAAAATTTGGCCAAAATCGGTTAAACATTCGGGCAACATTTGTCTGAGGGCTATATCTAAATCTGAACCGATCTTACCCAGTTTCACCATTGTTTTTTAGTTGGATTATAAGATGTTGTGCCAATTTTAAAGAAAAAAGGGTACAATATGTGGATTTTAGAGCGGAAAAAGTCAAATCGGGAGCGACATTTGTATGGGGGCTATATCTAAATCTGAACCGATCATACCCACTTTCAGCATAGGTGTTTCTAGTTCGATTATAAAATGTTGTGCCAATTTTAAAGAAAATCGGGTACAATATGTGGTTTCCAAAGCGGAAAAAGTGAATTCGGGAGCGACATTTGTATGGGGGCTATATCTAAAACTGAACCGATCTTACCCAATTTTTGCATACGTGTTTCTAGTTGCATTATAAGATGTTCTGCAAAATGTAAAGAAAATCGGGTACAATATGTCTTTTCTAGAGCGGAAAATGTCAAATCGGGAGCGACATTTGTATGAGGGCTATATCTAAATCTGAACCGATCTTACCCAATTTTTGCATACGTGTTTCTAGTTGGATTATAAGATGTTCTGCAAAATTTAAAGAAAACCGAGTACAATATGTCGTTTCTAGAGCGGAAAATGTCAAATCGGGAGCGACATTTGTATGGGGGCTATATCTAAATCTGAACCGATCTTACCCAATTTTTGCATACGTGTTTCTAGTTCGATTATAAGATGTTCTGCAAAATTTAAAGAAAACCGGGTACAATATGTCGTTTCTAGAACGGAAAATGTCAAATCGGGAGCGACATTTGTATGGGGGATATATCTAAATTTGAACCGATCTTACCGAATTTTGGCATACGTGTTTCTACTTGCATTATAAGATGTTCTGCAAAATGTAAAGAAAATCGGGTACAATATGTCTTTTCTAGAGCAGAAAATGTCAAATCGGGAGCGACATTTGTATGGGGGCTATATCTAAATCTGAACCGATCTTACCCAATTTTTGCATACGTGTTTCTAGTTCGATTATAAGATGTTCTGCCAAATTTAAAGAAAATCGGGTACAATATGTCGTTTCTAGAACGGAAAATGTCAAATCCGGAGCGACATTTGTATGGGGGCTATATCTAAATCTGAACCGATCTTACCCAATTTCGGCATAGGTGTTTCTAGTTGGATTATAAGATGCTGTACCAAATTTAAAGAAAATTGGGTACAATATGTGGTTTCTAGAGCGGAAAATGTCAAATCGGGACCGACATTTGTATGGGGGCTATATCTAAATCTGAACCGATTTCCTCCAAATTCAACACCGATGGTCCTTGGCCAGAAAAAATAACTTCTGCCAAGTTTCATGTCAATCGGACAACAATTGCGACCTGTAGAGTGCGAACAAGCTTAGATGGACAGCAGACGGACGGACGGACAGACGGACAGACAGACATCGTTAAATCGACTCAGCTGGTGATTCTAAGCCGATCGGTATACTTAAAGGTGGGTCTAGCTCGATTATTTCTTGGTGTTACAAACATTTGGCGCGAAACTAACTTATAATACCCTAGACCACGAAGTGGTGTAGGGTATAACAAGAAGGACAAGGACGGGCAAGGAGAGACATGGAGGGTCAAGGAGGGACTAGGAAGGACAATGAGGGACAAGGATGGTCAATGAGGTACAAACAGGGACAAGGAGGGACGAGGAGAGACAAGGAGGGAAAAGAAGGGGCAAGGAGAAGCAAGGAGGGACCAGGAGGGGCAAGGAAGGACAAGCAGTGTCAAGGAGGGACAAGAAGTGACAAGGAGGGACTAGGATGGTCAAGGATGGTCAAGGAGGGACAAGGAAGGACAATGAGGGACAAGGAGGGGCAAGGAGAGACTAGGAGATAAGAGGAGGGACATGGAGAGATAAGGAAGGACAAGGAGGGACAAGCAGGGGCAATGAGGGACATGGAGGGGCAATGAGGTACAAGTTGGCTCAAGGAGGGACAAGGAGGGAAAAGGAGGGCAAGTAGGAGCAATGAGGGACCAGGAGGGTCAAGGAGGGTCAGGAGGGTCAAGGAGGGACAAGGAATGACAAGCAGAGTCAAGGAGGGCAAGGAGGGAAAAGGAGGGCAAGTAGAAGCAATGAGGGACAAGGAGAGACTAGGAGATACAAGGAGGGACATGGAGAGATAAGGAAGGACAAGGAGGGACAAGCAGGGGCAATGAGGGACATGGAGGGGCAATGAGGTACAAGTTGGCTCAAGGAGGGACAAGGAGGGAAAAGGATGGACAAGGAGGGCAAGTAGGAGCAATGAGGGACCAGGAGGGTCAAGGTGGGACAAGGAATGACAAGCAGAGTCAAGGAGGGCAAGGAGGGACAAGGAGAGTCAAGGAGGGACAAGCAGGGACAAGAAGAGAAAAGGAGGGACAAGGATGGACAAGGATGGACAAGGATGGACAATGAGGGACAAGGAGGGTTAAGGGAGGGACAAGGAGGGCAAGGAGAGACATGGAGAGAGAAGCAGGATCAAGTAGGGACAAACGGGGACAAGGATGGAAAAGGAGGGACAAGCAGGATCAAGAAGGGACAAGGAGGGACCAGGAGGGACAAGGAGGGGCAAGGAGAGACATGGAGAGACAAGCAGGATCAAGGAGGGACAAACGGGGACAAGGAAGGACAAGCAAGGACAAGGAGGGACACGCAGGCACAAGCTGGTTCAAGGAGGGAAAAGCAGGATCAAGGAGGGACAAGGAGGGGCAAGGAGAGACATGGAGAGACAAGCAGGATCAAGGAGGGACAAACGGGGACAAGGAGGGACAAGCAGGATCAAGGAGGGACAAGGAGGGCCCAGGAGGGGCAAGGAGAGACATGGAGAGACAAGCAGGATCAAGGAGGGACAAGGAAGGACAAGGAAAGGCAAGGAGGGACAAGCAGGATCAAGGAGGGACCAGGAGGGGCAAGGAGAGACATGGAGAGACAAGCAGGATCAAGGAGGGACAAACGGGGACAAGGAAGGACAAGGAGGGACAAGCAGGGACAAGGAGGGACACGCAGGCACAAGCTGGTTCAAGGAGGGAAAAGCAGGATCAAGGAGGGGCAAGGAAAGACATGGAGAGACAAGCAGAATCAAGGAGGGACAAACGGGGACAAGGAGGGACAAGCAGGATCAAGGAGGGACAAGGATGGCCCAGGAGGGGCAAGGAGAGACATGGAGAGACAAGCAGGAACAAGGAGGGACAATCGGGGACAACGAAGGACAAGGAGGGACAAGTAGGGACGAGCAGGATCAAGGAGGGACAAGGAGGGACATGCAGGGACAAGGAGGGACAAGCAGGATCAAGGTGTGACAAGGAGGGGCAAGGAGAGACATGGAGAGACAAGCAGGATCAAGGAGGGACAAACGGGGACAAGGAAGGACAAGGAGGGACAAGCAGGATCAAGGAGGGACCAGGAGGAACACGCAGGGACAAGCTGGTTCAAGGAGGGAAAGCGGGGACAATGAGGGATAAGGAGGGACTAGGATGGACTAGGAGGGACTAGCAGGGACAATGAGGGGCAAGGAGAGACAAGGAGAGGCAAGGAGGGACAAGCAGTGACCAGGAGGGAAAAGGAGGAACAATGAGGGACAAGGACAGACAAGTAGGGACCAGGAGGGACAAGGATGGACAAGGAGGGACCAGGAATAACAAGGAGGGAAAAGGAGTTACAAGGAGGGACAATGCGGGACAAGGAGGATCAAGGAGGGACAAGGAGTAACAAGGAGGGACAAGGTGGTGCAAGGAGAGACATGGAGAGGCAAGGAGTGACAAGGAGAGACAAGGAGGGACAAGGACGGAAAAAGAGTGACAAGGAGGGGCAATGAGGGAAAAGGAGTGACCAGGAGGGACAAGGCGGGACAAGGACGGACAAGGAGGGGCAATGAGGGTCAAGGTGGGACAAGGAAGGGCAAGGAGAGACAAGCAAGGACAAGGAGGGTCAATGACGGACAATGAGGGGCAAGTACGGACCAAGAGGGTCAAGGAGGGACAAGGCGGGACAAGGCGGGACAAGGAGGGACCAGGAGAGACAAGGAGGGAAAAGGAGTTACAAGGAGGAACAAGGAGGGACAAGGAAAGACAAGCATGGACAAGAAGGGAAAAGGAGTGACAAGGAGGGACTAGGATGTTCAAGGAGGGACAATGAGTGACAAGCAGGGACAAGGAGGGCAATGAGAGACAAGAAGGTACAAGGAGGGACATGGAGGGGCAATGAGTGACAAGGTGGGTCAAGGAGGGACAAGGAGGGAGAAGGAGTGACAAGGAGGGCCAAGGAGGGGCAATGAGGGACAAGGAGTTGCAAGGAGAGACAAGGAGGCACCAGGAGGGAAATTATGGAAAGGAGTGACAAGGAGGAACAAGGAGGGACAAGTACGGACCAGGAGTGACAAGGAGGGATAAGAAGGGAAAAGAAGGGGCAAGGAGGAGCAAGGTGGGACCAGGAGGGACAAGGAGGGGCAAGGAGTGACAAGGAGAGACAAGGAGGGACATGGAGGGGCAAGGAGGGGCAATGAGGGACTAGGAGGGACCAGGAGGGAAAAGGAAGGACTAGGAGGGACAAGGAGGGACCAGGAGGGAAAATTAGGGGCAAGGAGGGGCAATGAGGGACATGGAGGGGCAATGAGGGACTAGGAGGGACAAGGGAGGACAAGGAGGGTCAAGGAGGGACAAGTAGGAACAAGGAGCGACTAGCATGGACAAGAAGGGACAAGCAGGATCAAGGAGGGACAAGCAGGGTCAATGACCAGGAGGTTCAAGGAGGGCCAAGGAGGGACAAGGAGTGACAAGGAGGGACAACGAGGAACAAGGAAGGACAAGGAGGGATTAGGAGGGACAATGAGGGGCAAGGAGAGACAACGAGTGACAAGGAGAGGCAAGGAAGGACAAGGAGGGGCCAGGAGGGAATATGAGGGACAAGGAGGTGCAAGGAGGGACCAGGAGGGACAAGGAGGGACCAGGAGGGTCAAGGAGGGACCAGGAGGGAAACGGAGTGACAAGGAGGAACAATGAGGAACAAGGAATAATAAGGAGGAACAAGGAGGGAAAAGGAGGGAAAAGGAGGGACAAGGAGGGGCAAGGAGAGAAAAGGACAGACAAGGAGTGACAGGAAGAGACAAGGAGGGATAAGGACGGAAAAGTAGGGACAAGTAGGGACAAGGAAGGATAAGCATGGACAAGGAGGGAAAAAGAGTGAGAAGGAGGGACTAGTATTGTCAAGGAGGGACAAGGAAGGACAATGATGGACAAGCAGGCACAAGGAGGGGCAGGGAGGGACAATGAGGGACATGGAGGGGCAATGAGATACAAGGTGGGTCAAGGAGGGACAAGGAGGGAAAAGGAGGGAAAGGAGGGCCAAGGAGGGCCAAGGAGGGCAAGGATGGTCAAGGAAGGAAAAGGAGTTTCAAGGGGCGACAAGTAGGGGCAAGGAGAGACAAGGAGAGACAAGGAGGAACAAGGAGGAATAAAGAGGTGGCAATGAGGGACAAGGAGTGACAAGAAGGGACCAGGAGGGAAAAGGAGGGAAAGGAGTGACGAGGAGGAACAAGGAGGGACCAGGAGGGTCAAGGAAGGTAAAGGAGGGACAAGGATGGTCAAGGAGGGACAATGAGGGACAAGGAGGGGAAAGGAGAGACAAGGAGAGACAAGGAGGGACAAGGAGGGATAAGGAGGGACAAGGAGTGGCAATGAGGGGCAATGAGGGACAAAGAGGCCCAAGGAGGGACAAGTACGGACCAGGAGGGACAAGGAGGCACAAGGAGGGACAAGTACGGACCAGGAGCGACAAGGAGGGATAAGGAGGGATGAGGAGGGAAAAGAAGGGGCAAGGAGGAACCAGGAGGGGCATGGAGAGACAAGAAGGGAAAAGGAGGGACAAGGAGGGTCAAGTACGGATCAGGAGGGACAAGGACGGACTAGAAGGGATTAGGAGGGACAATGAGGGGCAAGGAGAGACAAGGAGAGGCAAGGAGGGACAAGGAGGGACAAGGAGGGGCAATGAGGGACAAGGTGGGACAAGGAAGGGCAAGGAGAGACAAGGAGGGACAAGCAAGGACAAGGAGGGTCAATGACGGACAAGAAGGGGCAAGTACGGACCAAGAGGGTCAAGGAGGGACAAGGAAGGACAAGGAGGGACAAGGATGGACAAGGAGGGACCAGGAGAGGCAAGGAGGGAAAAGGAGGAACAAGGAAAGACAAGCATAGACAAGAAGGGAAAAGGAGTGACAAGGAGGGACTAGGATGGTCAATGAGGGACAAGCAGGGACAAGGAGAGACAAGGAGGGACATGGAGGGATAAGGAGGGGCAATGAGGGACAAGGTGGGTCAAGGAGGGAAAAGGAGTGACAAGGAGGCACCAGGAGGGAAAAGGAGGGAAATTATGGAAAGGAGTGACAAGGAGGAACAAGGAGGGACAATGAGGGGCAATGAGGGACAAGGAGGGACAAGTACGGACCAGGAGGGACAAGGAGGGATAAGAAGGGAAAATAATGGGCAAGGAGGAGCAAGGTGGGACCAGGAGGGACAAGGAGGGGCAAGGAGAGACAAGGAGTGAAAAGGAGGGTCAAGGAGGGGCAATGAGGGACAAGGAGGGACCAGGAGGGAAAATTATGGACAAGGAGGGGCAATGAGGGACATGGAGGGCAATGAGGGACTAGGAGGGACAAACAGGGACAAGGAAGGACAAGGAGGGTCAAGGAGGGTAAAGGATGGTCAAGGAGGTACAAGGAGGGACAAGTAGGAACAAGGAGCGACTAGCAGGGACAAGAAGGGACAAGCAGGATCAAGGACGGACAAACAGGGACAAGGAGGGACAAGCAGGATCAAGGAGGGACAAGCAGGGTCAATGACCAGGAGGGTCAAGGAGGGACCAGGAGGGGCAAGGAGAGACAAGGAGAGGCAAGGAAGGACAAGGAGGGAAAATGAGGGACAAGGAGGGACCAGGAGGGAAACGGAGTGACAAGGAGGAACAAGGAGGGAAAAGGAGTGACAAGGAGGGGCAAGGAGAGAAAAGGACAGACAAGGAGTGACAGGAAGAGACAAGGAGGGATAAGGACGGAAAAGTAGGGACAAGGAGGGAAAATGAGGGACCAGGAGGGACAAGGACGGGTAAGGAGGGCAATGAGGAACAAGGTGGGACAAGGAAAAACAAGAAGGACAAGGACGGGCAAGGAGAGACATGGAGGGTCAAGGAGGGACTAGGAAGGACAATGAGGGACAAGGATGGTCAATGAGGTACAAACAGGGACAAGGAGGGACGAGGAGAGACAAGGAGGGAAAAGAAGGGGCAAGGAGAAGCAAGGAGGGACCAGGAGGGGCAAAGAAGGACAAGCAGTGTCAAGGAGGGACAAGCATGGACAAGAAGTGACAAGGAGGGACTAGGATGGTCAAGGAGGGACAAGGAAGGACAATGAGGGACAAGGAGAGACTAGGAGATACAAGGAGGGACATGGAGAGATAAGGAAGGACAAGGAGGGACAAGCAGGGGCAATGAGGGACATGGAGGGGCAATGAGGTACAAGTTGGCTCAAGGAGGGACAAGGAGGGAAAAGGAGGGCAAGTAGGAGCCATGAGGGACCAGGAGGGTCAAGGAGGGTCAGGAGGGTCAAGGAGGGACAAGGAATGACAAGCAGAGTCAAGGAGGGCAAGGAGGGAAAAGGAGGGCAAGTAGAAGCAATGAGGGACAAGGAGGGGCAAGGAGAGACTAGGAGATACAAGGAGGGACATGGAGAGATAAGGAAGGACAAGGAGGGACAAGCAGGGGCAATGAGGGACATGGAGGGGCAATGAGGGACATGGAGGGGCAATGAGGTACAAGTTGACTCAAGGAGGGACAAGGAGGGAAAAGGGTGGACAAGGAGGGAAAAGGAGGGCAAGTAGGAGCAATGAGGGACCAGGAGGGTCAAGGAGGGTCAAGGAGGGACAAGGAATGACAAGGAATGACAAGCAGAGTCAAGAAGGGCAAGGAGGGAAAAGGTGGAAAGTAGGAGCAATGAGGGACCAGGAGGGTCAAGGAGGGTCAGGAGGGTCAAGGAGGGACAAGGAATGACAAGCAGAGTCAAGGAGGGCAAGGAGGGACAAGGAGGGACAAGCAGGGACAAGAAGGGAAAAGGAGGGACAAGGAACGGCAATGAGGGACAAGGAGGGGCAAGGAGAGACATGGAGAGACAAGCAGGATCAAAGAGGGACAAAAGGGGACAAGGAAGGACAAGGAGGGGAAAGGAGGGACAAGTAGGGACAAGCAGGATCAAGGAGGGACCAGGAGGGACAAGGAGAGACATGGAGAGACAAGCAGGATCAAGGAGGGCCAAACGGGGACAAGGAAGGACAAGGAGAGACAAGCAGGGACAAGGAGGGACCAGGAGGGACACGCAGGCACAAGCTGGTTCAAGGAGGGACAAGGAGAGACATGGAGAGACAAGCAGGATCAAGGAGGGACAAACGGGGACAAGGAAGGACAAGGAGGGACAAGCAGGATGAAGGAGTGACAAGGAGGGCCCAGGAGGGGCAAGGAGAGACAAACAGGATCAAGGAGGGACAAACGGGGACAAGGAAGGACAAGGAGGGACAAGTAGGGACAAGCAGGATCAAGGAGGGACCAGGAGGGACAAGGAGAGACATGGAGAGACAAGCAGGATCAAGGAGGGACAAACGGGGACAAGGAAGGACAAGCAGGGACCAGGAGGGACACGCAGGCACAAGCTGGTTCAAGGAGGGAAAAGCAGGATCAAAGAGGGACATGGAGGGGCAATGCGGGACAAGGTGGGTCAAGGAGTGACAAGGAGGGAATAGGAGGGCCAAGGAGGGGCAATGAGGGACAAGGAGGGCCAAGTAGGAGCAATGAGGGACCAGGAGGGTCAAGGAGGGCCAAGTAGGAGCAATGTGGACCAGGAGGGTCAAGGAAGGTCAAGGAGGTACTAGGAGGCACCAGGAGGGAAATTATGAAAGGAGTGACAAGGAGGGAAAAGGAGGGACAAGGCGGGACAAGGACGGACAAGGAGGGGCAATGAGGGACAAGGTGAGGGGAGGAAAAAGGAGGGAAATTATGGAAAGGAGGAAAAAAGAGGGACAATGAGGGACAAGGAGGGACAAGTACGGACCAGGAGGGACAAGGAGGGAAAAGAAGGGGCAAGGAGGAGCTAGGTGGGACCAGGAGGGACAAGGAGGGGCAAGGAGAGACAAGGAGGGACAAGGAGGGGCAAGGAGGGGCAAGGAGGAGCAAGGTGGGACCAGGAGGGACAAGGAGGGGCAATGAGGGACATGGAGGGGCAATGAGGGACTAGGAGGGACAAACAGGGACAAGGAAGGACAAGGAGGGTCAAGGAGGTACAAGGAGGGACAAGTAGGAACAAGGAGCGACTAGCAGGGACAAGAAGGGACAAGCAGGATCAAGGAGGGACAAACAGGGACAAGCAGGATCAAGGAGGGACAAGCAGGGTCAATGACCAGGAGGGTCAATGAGGGCCAAGGAGGGACAACGAGGAACAAGGAAGGACAAGGAGGGATTAGGAGGGACAATGAGGGGCAAGGAGAGACAACGAGAGACAAGGAGAGGCAAGGAAGGACAAGGAGGGACCAGGAGGGAAAATGAGGGACAAGGAGGTGCAAGGAGGGACAAGGAGGGTCAAGGAGGGACCAGGAGGGAAACGGAGTGACAAGGAGGAACAAGGAGGGAAATGGAGTGACAAGGAGGGGCAAGGAGAGAAAAGGACAGACAAGGAGTGACAGGAAGAGACAAGGAGGGATAAGGACGGAAAAGTAGGGTCAAGGAGGGACAATGAGGGATAAGCATGGACAAGGAGGGAAAAAGAGTGAGAAGGAGGGACTAGTATTGTCAAGGAGGGACAAGGAAGGACAATGATGGACAAGCAGGAACAAGGAGGGGCAGGGAGGGACAAGGAGAGACAAGGAGGAACAAGGAGGAATAAGGAGTGGCAATGAGGGACAAGAAGGGACCAGGAGCGAAAAGGAGAGGAGGGAAAGGAGTGACGAGGAGGGACAAGGAGGGTCAAGGAGGGTCAAGGAGGGACAAGTAGTGTCAAGGAGGGACACGCAGGGACAAGGATGGTCAAGGAGGGACAATGAGGGACAAGGAGGGACAAGGAGGGCAAGGAGAGACAAGGAGGGACAAGGAGCGACTAGCAGGGACAAGAAGGGACAAGCAGGATCAAGGAGGGACAAACAGGGACAAGGAGGGACAAGCAGGGTCAATGACCAGGAGGGTCAAGGAGGGCCAAGGAGGGCCAAGGACGGATAAGGAGGGACAAGGAGGGACAACGAGGAACAAGGAGGGATTAGGAGGGACAATGAGGGGCAAGGAGAGACAATGAGAGGCAAGGAAGGACAAGGAGGGACCAGGAGGGAAAATGAGGGACAAGGAGGTGCAAGGAAGGACCAGGAGGGACAAGGATGGTCAAGGAGGGACCAGGAGGGAAACGGAGTAACAAGGAGGAACAAGGAGGGAAATGGAGTGACAAGGAGGGGCAAGGAGAGGAAAGGACAGACAAGGAGTGACAGGAAGAGACAAGGAGGGATAAGGACGGAAAAGTAGGGTCAAGGAGGGATAAGCATGGACAAGGAGGGAAAAAGAGTGAGAAGGAGGGACTAGTATTGTCAAGGAGGGACAAGGAAGGACAATGATGGGCAAGCAGGAACAAGGAGGGGCAGGGAGGGACAAGGAGAGACAAGGAGGAATAAGGAGTGGCAATGAGGGACAAGGAGTGACAAGAAGGGACCAGGAGGGAATAGGAGGGAAAGGAGTGACGAGGAGGAACAAGGAGGGACAAGGAGGGTATAATATATTTATTATATTATAAAGGAAACGAATGTAATTTGGTTTCTTTGAGCGTTGCTCGTTTATTCAAGACTCACTTAAGACTGATTTCTTAATATCTAACTTAAAGATTCTATGGTGAAGCGAGCGAGCATTTGTGCTGGGTCAGCAGTGTACCACAAAGAATCATTTTAGAACAAAGGGCACTTATGCCCAACATAAACACAATCACAATCTGGGCATTGGAGAGTGTAACAAGACTCCACAGTAATGTGGACACACACGACGCCAATGCCCAAATGTAAACACATTTGCTATTAAAGAATCGGAGTACACTACAGTATGCAAGTACTCGCTACACCTCCCTTTTCAAAAAGAATGATCTTATGTGGGCTTAGTGTAACTTCCACATAAGACCATTCGTTTAAAAATTACTTAATATCTACTCAATTAAATCTTAGAATTGTTAAAATAAGAGTGTATTTCTTACGTACTATCTGCCTTTCGCAGAAAAAGAATAATCATTGTATATTAATGATTATTCTAAGAAATTTTCCAAAAAATAGAATCTTAACTTTTAATATTAGTACACAATAGGTATGTGCTTATGATTAAGTAGAATACAACTTTACCCTATTTCTATGGACTAATAAATTTTCATCCTTATTATTACTTATTTTACAATTATTCTTATCGTCTAATGCTATAATACGATGCGGGCCCACATACTTAGAGTCTAGCTTATGTCCTATTTCTTTTTTTAATAAAACTAAATCACCTACTTTTAGGTGAACACTGCTTATCAGTTTGTCATAATTGTGTTTCTGCTTAAGTTTAGAGTTTTCCAGAAAGCGTCCTGTCCTCTTTTGTGCTTCCTGAAGTCTAAACATAACTTCCTTACCATATGCCTCAGCATTGTATAAAGGATCCGTATTATGTGTACTCAAAAATTCCATATTACGGGGAATTTTCCCAAATACAAGCTCAAATGGACAATATCCATGAATCGTTGATGGAGTTGTATTATAACAGTACAAAAAGAACTTCAACCACGTGTCCCAATCAGACTTATCGTCCGACACATACGACCTAAGGTATTCGTTAAGGGTTCTGTGTGATCGTTCTACAGTACCAAGTGTTTCGTGGTGATATGCCGTTGACGTTAATTTTTCTATGTCTAGAAGCTCGCACAACTCTTTTAACACTTGGTTAACATATTCGGTTCCCATATCTGTAAGGATTCTATTCATTGGACCGAATGTGAATACAAAGTTTTCCATTATAGCCTTGGCTACAACCTTTGCACTTTTATTCGGTATTGGTATCGCTACCAAATATTTGGTTAGATCACATATAATAGTGACTGCATACTCGTTGCCATTATTCGATTTTGGTAGTGGACCTATAGTATCCACTAGAACTATATCGAATGCTTTGGCGGGAGTTGGTGTCATGATTACATGATTTGACATATCTCCTAACGTCCCTAGTCATGTTCTTCCAGTAAAAGTATTTCCTAATCTTGTTTATTAGTCTTGTTATCCCTGAATGGCCGCCGCTAATAGGGTCATCGTGGTATTTTCGCAATATTTGTCTTTTCTCTAATTCATCATTTACGAAAGTTATTCTTGGTGTTAAAGCAATTTTAGTTTTCTTCAAGAACGCATTTCCTTTATTTTTAAATTCATTTATCATTACATTTTCAAAAATTTTATCACTAAGTGACAATTGATATGATTTTATGCCTTGTCTATCAGCTATTTTTTCAAGCTCTGAGAATAATTGATCTAATTCAATTTTCTCATTGATAGTAAGGCTCTTCTTATTTATGGTACCTATTACTTTTCTTCCTAATCTTATCTTTAATGTATTATTTTCTGAAGATATTTTCGCATATTTCTTGCATTCCGAACAACTAATTGCTTCATACACCTTGGGATTATTAATTAATTTTTCTTCAGTTATTTTCGGCACGGTAACCTGAAGATCCTTCCTCGTTTGCTGTCTGGTTCTAACATTTAAAATTCTTTCAGAAGATATTCTTTTGATATCTTAAAATTCTATTCGTGATAGTGCATCTGCGGCGTAATTCTCCGAGCCTCTAATGTACTCTACTCATATTCTTCTAAATCTAATCTCATTCTTGTCAATTTTGATGATGGATTCTTCATGGAAAACAAGTACGTAAGAGGTCTGTGGTCACTTCTTACCAAAAAATTTTTCCCGTATATGTAGGGCCGGAAATAATTTATTGCCCAATGAATGGCAGCAAGTTCTTGTTCTATTGTCGATTTATTACTTTCTCCTTTGGTAAACGATCTTGAAGCATAGGCCACAGGCAATTGAATGCTTTCATATTCCTGACTCAAAACTGCGCCACAAGCAAATTTACTTGCGTCTGTCGTTATGCAAAACTCTCTATCAAAATCTGGATACTTCAAAATCCTTGGGCTGAGCAATTGTTTTTTAGGTATTTGAAAGATCTGTCACATTCATCATTCCATTCAAAAGCCACATTTTTCCTACTTAAACGTGTTATATGCCGGGCTGATTCAGCAAAATTTGGGATAAATCTTCTATAATAGTTGCAAAATGCAACGAAGCGTTTCGCTTCATCTCCGTTCTTTGGAGTTGGATAATTCTCTATTATAGAATATTTACTGCCCAATGAATGGCAGCAAGTTCTTGTTCTATTGTCGATTTATTACTTTCTCCTTTGGTAAACGATCTTGAAGCATAGGCCACAGGCAATTGAATGCTTTCATATTCCTGACTCAAAACTGCGCCACAAGAAAATTTACTTGCGTCTGTCGTTATGCAAAACTCTCTATCAAAATCTGGATACTGCAAAATCCTTGGGCTGAGCAATTGTTTTTTTAGGTATTTGAAAGATCTGTCACATTCATCATTCCATTCAAAAGCCACATTTTTCCTACTTAAACGTGTTATATGCCGGGCTGATTCAGCAAAATTTGGGTTAAATCTTCTATAATAGTTGCAAAATGCAACGAAGCGTTTCGCTTCGTCTCCGTTCTTTGGAGTTGGATAATTCTCTATTATAGAATATTTACTGTCATCCGGTAAAATGCCCTTGTCAGTGCATTTGTGACCTAAAAATGTAACTTCGTGTCTAAAGAAGGAACATTTATCTGAATGTAGTTTGAGATTATGTTTCCTACATAGGGTGAACACATCCCGTAAATTTTGGAGCATATGATTCTCTGAACAGCCTATGACTACTAAGTCATCCATGTAAAGGAATGCCTGAGCAGGCGTTAAACCAGAAAAAGCTAATGACATCATTCTTTGAAATGAGTTTGGTGCTATCTTTATGCCGTATAGCAATCTTTTAAATCGAAATGAACCTTTGTCGCTCGAGAAAGACGTTATGTCCCTCGATTCCTCTTCCAGTTCAATTTGGTGAAATCCTGACATAAGATCTAAACAAGAGAAATATTTTGCCCTACCTAATTGGTCTAATATATCATCTATTCGGGGAAGTGGAAATTTGTCAGCAACTAATTTCTTATTAATCCCCCTATAATCCACTACTAATCTCCATCTTTTTTCTGTAGTTCCTGGTAATGCTTTTTTTGGCACTAACAGAACTGCGCTATTGTATTCTGACGCAGAATGTTCAACAATGTCATCTGCAATCAGTTTGTCTATCTGTTTATTTACCTCAATTTTGTGACTATGTGGGATTCTATAATTTTTTATATAAACTGGTTGATCATCCTTTATTCTTAATTTTTGTTTATAAAAGTTATTCGTTGTAATTTTATCCTTTTCAAGAGCAAAAATATCTACAAATTCAGAACATAAACTTTCCAATTTGTCCAAGGAGGGGCAATGAGGGACAAGGAGTTGCAAGGAGAGACAAGGAGGCACCAGGAGGGAAATTATGGAAAGGAGTGACAAGGAGGAACAAGGAGGGACAATGAGGGACAAGTACGGACCAGGAGTGACAAGGAGGGATAAGAAGGGAAAAGAAGGGGCAAGGAGGAGCAAGGTGGGACCAGGAGGGACAAGGAGGGGCAAGGAGTGACAAGGAGAGACAAGGAGGGACAAGGAGGGGCAAGGAGGGGCAATGAGGGACTAGGAGGGACCAGGAGGGAAAAGGAAGGACTAGGAGGGACAAGGAGGGACCAGGAGGGAAAATTAGGGGCAAGGAGGGGCAATGAGGGACATGGAGGGGCAATGAGGGACTAGGAGGGACAAGGGAGGACAAGGAGGGTCAAGGAGGGACAAGTAGGAACAAGGAGCGACTAGCATGGACAAGAAGGGACAAGCAGGATCAAGGAGGGACAAGGAGGGACAAGCAGGGTCAATGACCAGGAGGTTCAAGGAGGGCCAAGGAGGGACAAGGAGTGACAAGGAGGGACAACGAGGAACAAGGAAGGACAAGGAGGGATTAGGAGGGACAATGAGGGGCAAGGAGAGACAACGAGTGACAAGGAGAGGCAAGGAAGGACAAGGAGGGGCCAGGAGGGAATATGAGGGACAAGGAGGTGCAAGGAGGGACCAGGAGGGACCAGGAGGGTCAAGGAGGGACCAGGAGGGAAACGGAGTGACAAGGAGGAACAATGAGGAACAAGGAGGAATAAGGAGGAACAAGGAGGGAAAAGGAGGGAAAAGGAGGGACAAGGAGGGGCAAGGAGAGAAAAGGACAGACAAGGAGTGACAGGAAGAGACAAGGAGGGATAAGGACGGAAAAGTAGGGACAAGTAGGGACAAGGAAGGATAAGCATGGACAAGGAGGGAAAAAGAGTGAGAAGGAGGGACTAGTATTGTCAAGGAGGGACAAGGAAGGACAATGATGGACAAGCAGGCACAAGGAGGGGCAGGGAGGGACAATGAGGGACATGGAGGGGCAATGAGATACAAGGTGGGTCAAGGAGGGACAAGGAGGGAAAAGGAGGGAAAGGAGGGCCAAGGAGGGCCAAGGAGGGCAAGGAAGGAAAAGGAGTTTCAAGGGGCGACAAGTAGGGGCAAGGAGAGACAAGGAGAGACAAGGAGGAACAAGGAGGAATAAAGAGGTGGCAATGAGGGACAAGGAGTGACAAGAAGGGACCAGGAGGGAAAAGGAGGGAAAGGAGTGACGAGGAGGAACAAGGAGGGACCAGGAGGGTCAAGGAAGGTAAAGGAGGGACAAGGAGGGACAAGCAGTGTCAAGGAGGGACACGCAGGGAAAAGGAGGGACAAGGATGGTCAAGGAGGGACAATGAGGGACAAGGAGGGGAAAGGAGAGACAAGGAGAGACAAGGAGGGACAAGGAGGGATAAGGAGGGACAAGGAGTGGCAATGAGGGGCAATGAGGGACAAAGAGGCCCAAGGAGGGACAAGTACGGACCAGGAGGGACAAGGAGGCACAAGGAGGGACAAGTACGGACCAGGAGCGACAAGGAGGGATAAGGAGGGATGAGGAGGGAAAAGAAGGGGCAAGGAGGAACCAGGAGGGGCATGGAGAGACAAGAAGGGAAAAGGAGGGACAAGGAGGGTCAAGTACGGATCAGGAGGGACAAGGACGGACTAGAAGGGATTAGGAGGGACAATGAGGGGCAAGGAGAGACAAGGAGAGGCAAGGAGGGACAAGGAGGGACAAGGAGGGGCAATGAGGGACAAGGTGGGACAAGGAAGGGCAAGGAGAGACAAGGAGGGACAAGCAAGGACAAGGAGGGTCAATGACGGACAAGAAGGGGCAAGTACGGACCAAGAGGGTCAAGGAGGGACAAGGAAGGACAAGGAGGGACAAGGATGGACAAGGAGGGACCAGGAGAGGCAAGGAGGGAAAAGGAGGAACAAGGAAAGACAAGCATAGACAAGAAGGGAAAAGGAGTGACAAGGAGGGACTAGGATGGTCAATGAGGGACAAGCAGGGACAAGGAGAGACAAGGAGGGACATGGAGGGATAAGGAGGGGCAATGAGGGACAAGGTGGGTCAAGGAGGGAAAAGGAGTGACAAGGAGGCACCAGGAGGGAAAAGGAGGGAAATTATGGAAAGGAGTGACAAGGAGGAACAAGGAGGGACAATGAGGGGCAATGAGGGACAAGGAGGGACAAGTACGGACCAGGAGGGACAAGGAGGGATAAGAAGGGAAAATAATGGGCAAGGAGGAGCAAGGTGGGACCAGGAGGGACAAGGAGGGGCAAGGAGAGACAAGGAGTGAAAAGGAGGGTCAAGGAGGGGCAATGAGGGACAAGGAGGGACCAGGAGGGAAAATTATGGACAAGGAGGGGCAATGAGGGACATGGAGGGCAATGAGGGACTAGGAGGGACAAACAGGGACAAGGAAGGACAAGGAGGGTCAAGGAGGGTAAAGGATGGTCAAGGAGGGTAAAGGATGGTCAAGGAGGTACAAGGAGGGACAAGTAGGAACAAGGAGCGACTAGCAGGGACAAGAAGGGACAAGCAGGATCAAGGACGGACAAACAGGGACAAGGAGGGACAAGCAGGATCAAGGAGGGACAAGCAGGGTCAATGACCAGGAGGGTCAAGGAGGGACCAGGAGGGGCAAGGAGAGACAAGGAGAGACAAGGAGAGGCAAGGAAGGACAAGGAGGGAAAATGAGGGACAAGGAGGGACCAGGAGGGAAACGGAGTGACAAGGAGGAACAAGGAGGGAAAAGGAGTGACAAGGAGGGGCAAGGAGAGAAAAGGACAGACAAGGAGTGACAGGAAGAGACAAGGAGGGATAAGGACGGAAAAGTAGGGACAAGGAGGGAAAATGAGGGACCAGGAGGGACAAGGACGGGTAAGGAGGGCAATGAGGAACAAGGTGGGACAAGGAAAAACAAGAAGGACAAGGACGGGCAAGGAGAGACATGGAGGGTCAAGGAGGGACTAGGAAGGACAATGAGGGACAAGGATGGTCAATGAGGTACAAACAGGGACAAGGAGGGACGAGGAGAGACAAGGAGGGAAAAGAAGGGGCAAGGAGAAGCAAGGAGGGACCAGGAGGGGCAAAGAAGGACAAGCAGTGTCAAGGAGGGACAAGCATGGACAAGAAGTGACAAGGAGGGACTAGGATGGTCAAGGAGGGACAAGGAAGGACAATGAGGGACAAGGAGGGGCAAGGAGAGACTAGGAGATACAAGGAGGGACATGGAGAGATAAGGAAGGACAAGGAGGGACAAGCAGGGGCAATGAGGGACATGGAGGGGCAATGAGGTACAAGTTGGCTCAAGGAGGGACAAGGAGGGAAAAGGAGGGCAAGTAGGAGCCATGAGGGACCAGGAGGGTCAAGGAGGGTCAGGAGGGTCAAGGAGGGACAAGGAATGACAAGCAGAGTCAAGGAGGGCAAGGAGGGAAAAGGAGGGCAAGTAGAAGCAATGAGGGACAAGGAGGGGCAAGGAGAGACTAGGAGATACAAGGAGGGACATGGAGAGATAAGGAAGGACAAGGAGGGACAAGCAGGGGCAATGAGGGACATGGAGGGGCAATGAGGGACATGGAGGGGCAATGAGGTACAAGTTGACTCAAGGAGGGACAAGGAGGGAAAAGGGTGGACAAGGAGGGAAAAGGAGGGCAAGTAGGAGCAATGAGGGACCAGGAGGGTCAAGGAGGGTCAAGGAGGGTCAAGGAGGGACAAGGAATGACAAGGAATGACAAGCAGAGTCAAGAAGGGCAAGGAGGGAAAAGGTGGAAAGTAGGAGCAATGAGGGACCAGGAGGGTCAAGGAGGGTCAGGAGGGTCAAGGAGGGACAAGGAATGACAAGCAGAGTCAAGGAGGGCAAGGAGGGACAAGGAGGGACAAGCAGGGACAAGAAGGGAAAAGGAGGGACAAGGAACGGCAATGAGGGACAAGGAGGGGCAAGGAGAGACATGGAGAGACAAGCAGGATCAAAGAGGGACAAAAGGGGACAAGGAAGGACAAGGAGGGGAAAGGAGGGACAAGTAGGGACAAGCAGGATCAAGGAGGGACCAGGAGGGACAAGGAGAGACATGGAGAGACAAGCAGGATCAAGGAGGGCCAAACGGGGACAAGGAAGGACAAGGAGAGACAAGCAGGGACAAGGAGGGACCAGGAGGGACACGCAGGCACAAGCTGGTTCAAGGAGGGACAAGGAGAGACATGGAGAGACAAGCAGGATCAAGGAGGGACAAACGGGGACAAGGAAGGACAAGGAGGGACAAGCAGGATGAAGGAGTGACAAGGAGGGCCCAGGAGGGGCAAGGAGAGACAAACAGGATCAAGGAGGGACAAACGGGGACAAGGAAGGACAAGGAGGGACAAGTAGGGACAAGCAGGATCAAGGAGGGACCAGGAGGGACAAGGAGAGACATGGAGAGACAAGCAGGATCAAGGAGGGACAAACGGGGACAAGGAAGGACAAGCAGGGACCAGGAGGGACACGCAGGCACAAGCTGGTTCAAGGAGGGAAAAGCAGGATCAAAGAGGGACATGGAGGGGCAATGCGGGACAAGGTGGGTCAAGGAGTGACAAGGAGGGAATAGGAGGGCCAAGGAGGGGCAATGAGGGACAAGGAGGGCCAAGTAGGGGCAATGAGGGACCAGGAGGGTCATGGAGGGCCAAGTAGGAGCAATGTGGACCAGGAGGGTCAAGGAAGGTCAAGGAGGTACTAGGAGGCACCAGGAGGGAAATTATGGAAAGGAGTGACAAGGAGGGACAAGGCGGGACAAGGACGGACAAGGAGGGGCAATGAGGGACAAGGTGAGGGGAGGAAAAAGGAGGGAAATTATGGAAAGGAGGAAAAAAGAGGGACAATGAGGGACAAGGAGGGACAAGTACGGACCAGGAGGGACAAGGAGGGAAAAGAAGGGGCAAGGAGGAGCTAGGTGGGACCAGGAGGGACAAGGAGGGGCAAGGAGAGACAAGGAGGGGCAAGGAGGAGCAAGGTGGGACCTGGAGGGACAAGGAGGGGCAATGAGGGACATGGAGGGGCAATGAGGGACTAGGAGGGACAAACAGGGACAAGGAAGGACAAGGAGGGTCAAGGAGGTACAAGGAGGGACAAGTAGGAACAAGGAGCGACTAGCAGGGACAAGAAGGGACAAGCAGGATCAAGGAGGGACAAACAGGGACAAGCAGGATCAAGGAGGGACAAGCAGGGTCAATGACCAGGAGGGTCAATGAGGGCCAAGGAGGGACAACGAGGAACAAGGAAGGACAAGGAGGGATTAGGAGGGACAATGAGGGGCAAGGAGAGACAACGAGAGACAAGGAGAGGCAAGGAAGGACAAGGAGGGACCAGGAGGGAAAATGAGGGACAAGGAGGTGCAAGGAGGGACAAGGAGGGTCAAGGAGGGACCAGGAGGGAAACGGAGTGACAAGGAGGAACAAGGAGGGAAATGGAGTGACAAGGAGGGGCAAGGAGAGAAAAGGACAGACAAGGAGTGACAGGAAGAGACAAGGAGGGATAAGGACGGAAAAGTAGGGTCAAGGAGGGACAATGAGGGATAAGCATGGACAAGGAGGGAAAAAGAGTGAGAAGGAGGGACTAGTATTGTCAAGGAGGGACAAGGAAGGACAATGATGGACAAGCAGGAACAAGGAGGGGCAGGGAGGGACAAGGAGAGACAAGGAGGAACAAGGAGGAATAAGGAGTGGCAATGAGGGACAAGAAGGGACCAGGAGCGAAAAGGAGAGGAGGGAAAGGAGTGACGAGGAGGGACAAGGAGGGTCAAGGAGGGTCAAGGAGGGACAAGTAGTGTCAAGGAGGGACACGCAGGGACAAGGATGGTCAAGGAGGGACAAGGATGGGCAAGGAGGGACAATGAGGGACAAGGAGGGACAAGGAGGGTCAAGGAGGGACAAGGAGGGACAAGGATGGTCAAGGAGGGACAATGAGGGACAAGGAGGGACAAGGAGGGCAAGGAGAGACAAGGAGGGACAAGGAGCGACTAGCAGGGACAAGAAGGGACAAGCAGGATCAAGGAGGGACAAACAGGGACAAGGAGGGACAAGCAGGGTCAATGACCAGGAGGGTCAAGGAGGGCCAAGGAGGGCCAAGGACGGATAAGGAGGGACAAGGAGGGACAACGAGGAACAAGGAGGGATTAGGAGGGACAATGAGGGGCAAGGAGAGACAATGAGAGGCAAGGAAGGACAAGGAGGGACCAGGAGGGAAAATGAGGGACAAGGAGGTGCAAGGAAGGACCAGGAGGGACAAGGATGGTCAAGGAGGGACCAGGAGGGAAACGGAGTAACAAGGAGGAACAAGGAGGGAAATGGAGTGACAAGGAGGGGCAAGGAGAGGAAAGGACAGACAAGGAGTGACAGGAAGAGACAAGGAGGGATAAGGACGGAAAAGTAGGGTCAAGGAGGGATAAGCATGGACAAGGAGGGAAAAAGAGTGAGAAGGAGGGACTAGTATTGTCAAGGAGGGACAAGGAAGGACAATGATGGGCAAGCAGGAACAAGGAGGGGCAGGGAGGGACAAGGAGAGACAAGGAGGAATAAGGAGTGGCAATGAGGGACAAGGAGTGACAAGAAGGGACCAGGAGGGAATAGGAGGGAAAGGAGTGACGAGGAGGAACAAGGAGGGACAAGGAGGGTATAATATATTTATTATATTATAAAGGAAACGAATGTAATTTGGTTTCTTTGAGCGTTGCTCGTTTATTCAAGACTCACTTAAGACTGATTTCTTAATATCTAACTTAAAGATTCTATGGTGAAGCGAGCGAGCATTTGTGCTGGGTCAGCAGTGTACCACAAAGAATCATTTTAGAACAAAGGGCACTTATGCCCAACATAAACACAATCACAATCTGGGCATTGGAGAGTGTAACAAGACTCCACAGTAATGTGGACACACACGACGCCAATGCCCAAATGTAAACACATTTGCTATTAAAGAATCGGAGTACACTACAGTATGCAAGTACTCGCTACACCTCCCTTTTCAAAAAGAATGATCTTATGTGGGCTTAGTGTAACTTCCACATAAGACCATTCGTTTAAAAATTACTTAATATCTACTCAATTAAATCTTAGAATTGTTAAAATAAGAGTGTATTTCTTACGTACTATCTGCCTTTCGCAGAAAAAGAATAATCATTGTATATTAATGATTATTCTAAGAAATTTTCCAAAAAATAGAATCTTAACTTTTAATATTAGTACACAATAGGTATGTGCTTATGATTAAGTAGAATACAACTTTACCCTATTTCTATGGACTAATAAATTTTCATCCTTATTATTACTTATTTTACAATTATTCTTATCGTCTAATGCTATAATACGATGCGGGCCCACATACTTAGAGTCTAGCTTATGTCCTATTTCTTTTTTTAATAAAACTAAATCACCTACTTTTAGGTGAACACTGCTTATCAGTTTGTCATAATTGTGTTTCTGCTTAAGTTTAGAGTTTTCCAGAAAGCGTCCTGTCCTCTTTTGTGCTTCCTGAAGTCTAAACATAACTTCCTTACCATATGCCTCAGCATTGTATAAAGGATCCGTATTATGTGTACTCAAAAATTCCATATTACGGGGAATTTTCCCAAATACAAGCTCAAATGGACAATATCCATGAATCGTTGATGGAGTTGTATTATAACAGTACAAAAAGAACTTCAACCACGTGTCCCAATCAGACTTATCGTCCGACACATACGACCTAAGGTATTCGTTAAGGGTTCTGTGTGATCGTTCTACAGTACCAAGTGTTTCGTGGTGATATGCCGTTGACGTTAATTTTTCTATGTCTAGAAGCTCGCACAACTCTTTTAACACTTGGTTAACATATTCGGTTCCCATATCTGTAAGGATTCTATTCATTGGACCGAATGTGAATACAAAGTTTTCCATTATAGCCTTGGCTACAACCTTTGCACTTTTATTCGGTATTGGTATCGCTACCAAATATTTGGTTAGATCACATATAATAGTGACTGCATACTCGTTGCCATTATTCGATTTTGGTAGTGGACCTATAGTATCCACTAGAGCTATATCGAATGCTTTGGCGGGAGTTGGTGTCATGATTACATGATTTGACATATCTCCTAACGTCCCTAGTCATGTTCTTCCAGTAAAAGTATTTCCTAATCTTGTTTATTAGTCTTGTTATCCCTGAATGGCCGCCGCTAATAGGGTCATCGTGGTATTTTCGCAATATTTGTCTTTTCTCTAATTCATCATTTACGAAAGTTATTCTTGGTGTTAAAGCAATTTTAGTTTTCTTCAAGAACGCATTTCCTTTATTTTTAAATTCATTTATCATTACATTTTCAAAAATTTTATCACTAAGTGACAATTGATATGATTTTATGCCTTGTCTATCAGCTATTTTTTCAAGCTCTGAGAATAATTGATCTAATTCAATTTTCTCATTGATAGTAAGGCTCTTCTTATTTATGGTACCTATTACTTTTCTTCCTAATCTTATCTTTAATGTATTATTTTCTGAAGATATTTTCGCATATTTCTTGCATTCCGAACAACTAATTGCTTCATACACCTTGGGATTATTAATTAATTTTTCTTCAGTTATTTTCGGCACGGTAACCTGAAGATCCTTCCTCGTTTGCTGTCTGGTTCTAACATTTAAAATTCTTTCAGAAGATATTCTTTTGATATCTTAAAATTCTATTCGTGATAGTGCATCTGCGGCGTAATTCTCCGAGCCTCTAATGTACTCTACTCATATTCTTCTAAATCTAATCTCATTCTTGTCAATTTTGATGATGGATTCTTCATGGAAAACAAGTACGTAAGAGGTCTGTGGTCACTTCTTACCAAAAAATTTTTCCCGTATATGTAGGGCCGGAAATAATTTATTGCCCAATGAATGGCAGCAAGTTCTTGTTCTATTGTCGATTTATTACTTTCTCCTTTGGTAAACGATCTTGAAGCATAGGCCACAGGCAATTGAATGCTTTCATATTCCTGACTCAAAACTGCGCCACAAGCAAATTTACTTGCGTCTGTCGTTATGCAAAACTCTCTATCAAAATCTGGATACTTCAAAATCCTTGGGCTGAGCAATTGTTTTTTAGGTATTTGAAAGATCTGTCACATTCATCATTCCATTCAAAAGCCACATTTTTCCTACTTAAACGTGTTATATGCCGGGCTGATTCAGCAAAATTTGGGATAAATCTTCTATAATAGTTGCAAAATGCAACGAAGCGTTTCGCTTCGTCTCCGTTCTTTGGAGTTGGATAATTCTCTATTATAGAATATTTACTGCCCAATGAATGGCAGCAAGTTCTTGTTCTATTGTCGATTTATTACTTTCTCCTTTGGTAAACGATCTTGAAGCATAGGCCACAGGCAATTGAATGCTTTCATATTCCTGACTCAAAACTGCGCCACAAGAAAATTTACTTGCGTCTGTCGTTATGCAAAACTCTCTATCAAAATCTGGATACTGCAAAATCCTTGGGCTGAGCAATTGTTTTTTTAGGTATTTGAAAGATCTGTCACATTCATCATTCCATTCAAAAGCCACATTTTTCCTACTTAAACGTGTTATATGCCGGGCTGATTCAGCAAAATTTGGGATAAATCTTCTATAATAGTTGCAAAATGCAACGAAGCGTTTCGCTTCGTCTCCGTTCTTTGGAGTTGGATAATTCTCTATTATAGAATATTTACTGTCATCCGGTAAAATGCCCTTGTCAGTGCATTTGTGACCTAAAAATGTAACTTCGTGTCTAAAGAAGGAACATTTATCTGAATGTAGTTTGAGATTATGTTTCCTACATAGGGTGAACACATCCCGTAAATTTTGGAGCATATGATTCTCTGAACAGCCTATGACTACTAAGTCATCCATGTAAAGGAATGCCTGAGCAGGCGTTAAACCAGAAAAAGCTAATGACATCATTCTTTGAAATGAGTTTGGTGCTATCTTTATGCCGTATAGCAATCTTTTAAATCGAAATGAACCTTTGTCGCTCGAGAAAGACGTTATGTCCCTCGATTCCTCTTCCAGTTCAATTTGGTGAAATCCTGACATAAGATCTAAACAAGAGAAATATTTTGCCCTACCTAATTGGTCTAATATATCATCTATTCGGGGAAGTGGAAATTTGTCAGCAACTAATTTCTTATTAATCCCCCTATAATCCACTACTAATCTCCATCTTTTTTCTGTAGTTCCTGGTAATGCTTTTTTTGGCACTAACAGAACTGCGCTATTGTATTCTGACGCAGAATGTTCAACAATGTCATCTGCAATCAGTTTGTCTATCTGTTTATTTACCTCAATTTTGTGACTATGTGGGATTCTATAATTTTTTATATAAACTGGTTGATCATCCTTTATTCTTAATTTTTGTTTATAAAAGTTATTCGTTGTAATTTTATCCTTTTCAAGAGCAAAAATATCTACAAATTCAGAACATAAACTTTCCAATTTGTCCCTAATGAAATGTGGAAAATTTTTCCTAAGTTTTCCCAGTTTTTCTCTATTGTTCATACATGTCTTGTCTTGTTCAACAATTTCGTAGTTATTCAAACTCTCAATTTGCACTGAATCATTTCGAATTATAACGTCTTCTTCCGTGGTATTTATTATGCGGACATAGGGTCTACACGTACATACAATAGTATTAGCAACAAAAATACCAGTTTTTAATTGTTGATTCGGAATCAAAAGGTACTTTTCGGCGCTTCGAATAATCATTGGTCTAATGACCTCCGATCTTGCGGGTAAACACATAACATTTTTCTGTGGCGAATTCCTTAGAGGAATTGCAATATTTTCATGAAAATCGTAAGGCCTTAATATTAGATAATCTTGGTAGTCAAGGAGACAATTGTATTTTCGAATGAAATCTATGCCAATTATTCCATCACACTGTATTGGGAAGTCGTCGAGAACTACTTGAAATTCATGACCTATTAAGATATTTTCAATCTTCAAATCGGCTTCGATATTACCAATTGTAGTTATTATGCCTTGTCCTATACCATTAAGGTTAGTTGCCCGTTCTGAATTTATATGTCCGTTAACAATTTTTCCTTGCTTAATTATAGAAATATCTGCTCCTGTATCAATTAAAAATGTAGTCCTGTAATCATTTAAAGAAGTTCTTATTGGTAGGTAACTATAGAAATTTAGATTTAAGTTGTAAATGAAATTATTGTTGATTAGACGTTCGAGGTTAGAGGCTCGTCCTCGTTTTCCTGGTGAGTCTCGTTCACCATACGTACTCTATTATTTCCGCGTTCACGGTATCCGCCACGACCACGATTGCCGCGTTCATTATAACCGTCACGGTTTTCATTATTCTGGGAATAATTATAATTCCCACGTCCTCTTCCATATCCGCGGCCACGTCCACGATTTTGTCCCCGTGATTTAAAATACATCACATTTTGATGTCCATTGGCTTCTGTACAACTATTTACGAATTTTGCCACCAAATCGTTCATAGTATTAAACTGACCTGCCTCTATAATTAGCTTAACCTTCTCATTTGATGCGTTTTTGATAATTGCACGAACTGCTGCTTGAGTAGCATATTTCGATGCGAATGTGGATGGAAGCCCATCCGAAATATAGGCATTTTCCAGGGATTTCGCTAAGTCCTCAATTTCCTTAACAAATATATTAGCTGTTTTGTTGCCTTGCTTCACATTCATTATTTTTGCAGTTACAACATCTACAGATTCTCCTTTTATACTTGCCTTTAATTTAACAACTATTTCTGAAAGAGTCGTTTCGTCCGATATAATATTCCTTGCTGTTCCCTTCAACTTGGTCTTAACCAACTCTACTGCTGGGCCTTCATGAGTGTCCTTAAATGTGCTCACCAAGTTTAGTACATCAAGGAAACTTTGAAGATTTTCACTCTTACCATCAAAGTCTGGAATCAGCTTCGAGGCTGTATTCAAAAATTCAATGTTCGTTTGAGGCATTTTGTCTGTCACTTTTGAACGAATGCAAATATTGTCCTCCTCTTCTTCAGAACTATTATCATCGATTTCTTCAACTTTTTCTAAAGAGTGTACTGACCGCGGTATCTTTATGTTAATGTGCCACTTGGCAATAATTTTTAACAATTTGTCTCTACAATCCCAAAAAATTGACTGAGCTTTACATTTATGGTCCGGTGTTAGTCTATCAAAATAGGCATTTAGTATACATCTAATCGCCTCAAAATGTTCCAATAGAATGTTTTTATGTTTGTCTATGGTTTCACGCCTGATTTCCACATTCTTATTAAGACATTTATAAGATCTGAGAAATTCTAATTTATGTGATTCTAATTTCCGATGAATATCCGTCCACAGATGAGTCCATCTATCAGACACCCCCATATAAACAGTATATATGTATACAATATTCTAAATACATATACCTAATATATTATAGAATTTATTATATATAAAACAATATAGTTAACTAATATAAATAAATTCAGAACATTATCAATTATTATTATTATTATTTGTAATGAACATTTTTACTTTACATTTACTTTAATCTGTACTTATCTACATTCCGCTGTTGATCATTTTGTAGCTGCGACGTTGTTCCTTATGAGTTGAGTTGTTCCTTGTGAGTAGCTCGTTGTGACTAAGCCTCGTCACCATCTTCCGAGCATTAAAGTTGTTCTTTTTAATCATGGTGTTATTTAAGTTTTTATTTAACGATCCTTTTTAAATGTTTAATAAATTTTTTCATTGAGCGTAACTCTTTCGTGTAATTAACTGTTTAAAATCTTATTATAGATTTTATTATTAGTTTGGCTTTTTAAATTTCACGAATATTGACGGCACGAGCTTGATATTTACGCTTTATATTTTTGATATAAAGTTTAAAAATTTTTAAAATTGCCCCAATGACAGCTATAACTGTTATTACTAATAACATCAGCTCTATTTTCGAGTTTTGCTTAGGGTCTTTTTCAACTTCAACTTCATTAATTATGTTTGCGGGGGAATCCGAAACCTTTGAAGATGTTCCTCCCATGTTAATATTTTATGTTCACTTTGAAGGAAGTTTAAACTAATTTATTTAGAATCACCACCGAGTTATTATTATATATATATTTTTTTTTACTCCTGGCAGGATCGCCATATAATATATTTATTATATTATAAAGGAAACGAATGTAATTTGGTTTCTTTGAGCGTTGCTCGTTTATTCAAGACTCACTTAAGACTGATTTCTTAATATCTAACTTAAAGATTCTATGGTGAAGCGAGCGAGCATTTGTGCTGGGTCAGCAGTGTACCACAAAGAATCATTTTAGAACAAAGGGCACTTATGCCCAACATAAACACAATCACAATCTGGGCATTGGAGAGTGTAACAAGACTCCACAGTAATGTGGACACACACGACGCCAATGCCCAAATGTAAACACATTTGCTATTAAAGAATCGGAGTACACTACAGTATGCAAGTACTCGCTACAAGGGTCAAGGAGGTACAAGCAGTGTCAAGGAGGGGCACGCAGGGACAAGGAGGGACAAGGATGGTCAAGGAGGGACAAGGATGGTCAAGGAGGGACAATGAGGGGCAATGAGATACAAGGTGGGTCAAGGAGGGAAAAGGAGGGGCAATGAGGGACAAGGAAGGAAAAGGAGTTTCAAGGGGGGACAAGGAGGGGCAAGGAGAGACAAGGAGGAATAAGGAGTGGCAATGAGGGACAAGGAGTGACAAGAAGGGACCAGGAGGGAAAGGAGTGACGAGGAGGAACAAGGAGGGACAAGGAGGGTCAAGGAGGGACAAGCAGTGTCAAGGAGGGACACGCAGGGACAAGGATGGTCAAGGAGGGACAATGAGGGACAATGAGGGACAATGAGGGACAATGAGGGACAAGGAGGGACAAGGAGGGGCAAGGAGAGACAAGGAGGGACAAGGAGTGGCAATGAGGGGCAATTAGGGACAAAGAGGCCCAAGGAGGGACAAGTACGGACCAGGAGGGACAAGTACGGACCAGGAGGGACAAGTACGGACCAGGAGGGACAAGGAGGGATGAGGAGGGAAAAGAAGGGGCAAGGAGGAACCAGGAGGGGCATGGAGAGACAAGGAGGGAAAAGGAGGGAGAGTGACAAGGAGAAACAAGGAGGGTCAAGGAGTGACAATGAGGGACAAGAAGGGACTAGCAGGGTCAAGGAGGGACAAGGAGCGAAAAGGAGGACAAAGGAGGGGCAATGAGGGACAAGGAGGGACTAGGAGAGTCAAGGAGGGAAAAGGAAAGAAAAGGAGGACAAAGGAGGGGCAATGAGGGACAAGGAGGGAAGGCAGGGACAAGGAGAGACAAGGAGGGGCAATGAGGACAAGGAGGGACAAGGAGGGACCAGGAGGGAAAAGGAGGGACTAGGAGGGACAAGGAGGGAAAAGGAGGGACAAGGAGGGACAAGGAGGGGCAATGAGGGACATGGAGGGGCAATGAGGGACTAGGAGGGACAAGGATGGTCAAGGAGGGACAAGGAGGGTCAAGGAGGGACAAGGAAGGACAAGGAGAGGCAAGGTGGGACCAGGAGGGAAAATGAGGGACAAGGAGGGACATGGAGTGACCAGGAGGGACAAGGAGGGAGCAGGAGGGAAAAGGAGTGACTAGGAGGGACAATGAAGGACATGGAGGGGCAATGAGGGACAAGGTGGGTCAAGGAGGGACAAGGAGGGAAAAGGAGGGCCAATGAGGGACAAGGAGGGGCAAGTAGGAGCCATGAGGGACCAGGAGGGTCAAGGAGGGTCAAGGAAGGTCAAGTAGGTACAAGGAGAGACAAGGAGGCACCAGGAGGGAAATTATGGAAAGGAGTGACAAGGAGGAACAAGGACGGAAAAAGAGTGACAATGAGGGAAAAGGAGGGACAAGGCGGGACAAGGAGGACAAGGAGGGGCAATGAGGGACAAGGTGAGACAAGGAAGGGCAAGGAGAGACAAGGAGGGACAAGCAAGGACAAGGAGGGTCAATGACGGACAAGGAGGGGCAAGTGCGGACCAAGAGGGTCAAGGAGGGACAAGGCGGGACAACGAGGGACCAGGAGAGACAAGGAGTTACAAGGAGGAACAAGGAAAGACAAGCATGGACAAGAAGGGAAAAGGAGTGACAAGGAGGGACTAGGATGGTCAAGGAGGGACAAGGAAGGACAATGGGTGACAAGCAGGGACAAGGAGGGGCAATGAAAGACAAGAAGGTACAAGGAGGGAAAAGGAGTGACAAGGAGGGCCAAGGACGGGCAATGAGGGACAAGGAGGGGCAAGTAGGAGCAATGAGGGACCAGGAGGGTCAAGGAATGTCAAGGAGGGACAAGGAGAGACAAGGAGGCACCAGGAGGGAAAAGGAGGGAAATTATGGAAAGGAGTGACAAGGAGGGACAATGAGGGGCAATAAGGGACAAGGAGGGACAAGTACGGACCAGGAGGGACAAGGAGGGATAAGAAGGGGCAAGGAGGAGCAAGGTGGGACCAGGAGAGACAAGGAGAGACAAGGAGGGACCAGGAGGGAAAAGGAAGGACTAGGAGGGACAAGGAGGGTCCAGGAGGGAAAATTAGAGGCAAGGAGGGGCAATGAGGGACATGGAGGGGCAATGAGGGACTAGGAGGGACAAGGAAGGACAAGGAGGTACAAGGAAGGACAAGTAGGAACAAGGAGCGACTAGCAGGGACAAGAAGGGACAAGCAGGATCAAGGAGGGACAAGCAGGATCAAGGAGGGACAAGCAGGGTCAATGACCAGGAGGGTCAATGAGGGCCAAGGAGGGACAACGAGGAGCAAGGAAGGACAAGGAGGGATTAGGAGGGACAATGAGGGGCAAGGAGAGACAACGAGAGACAAGGAGAGGCAAGGAAGGACAAGGAGGGACCAGGAGGGAAAATGAGGGACAAGGAGGTGCAAGGAGGGACCAGGAGGGTCAAGGAGGGACCAGGAGGGAAACGGAGTGACAAGGAGGAACAAGGAGGGATATGGAGGGGCAAGGAGAGAAAAGGACAGACAAGGAGTGACAGGAAGAGACAAAGAGGGATAAGGACGGAAAAGTAGGGATAAGGAGGGATAAGCATGGACAAGGAGGGAAAAAGAGTGAGAAGGAGGGACTAGTATTGTCAAGGAGGGACAAGGAAGGACAATGATGGACAAGCAGGAACAAGGAGGGGCAGGGAGGGACAAGGAGGAATAAGGAGTGGCAATGAGGGACAAGGAGTGACAAGAAGGGACCAGGAGGGAAAAGGATGGTCAAGGAGGGACAAGCAGTGTCAAGGAGGGACACGCAGGGACAAGGAGGGACAAGGATGGTCAAGGAGGGACAAGGATGATCAAGGAGGGACAATGAGGGACAAGGAGGGTCAAGGAGGGACACGCAGGGACAAGGAGGGACAAGGAGGAGCAAGGAGCGACTAGCAGGGACAAGAAGGGACAAGCAGGATCAAGGAGGGACAAACAGGGACAAGGAGGGACAAGCAGGATCAAGGAGGGACAAGGAGGGACAACGAGGAACAAGGAAGGACAAGGAGGGACAAGGAGGGATTAGGAGGGACAATGAGGAGCAAGGAGAGACAACGAGAGGTAAGGAAGGACAAGGAGGGACCAGGAAGGAAAATGAGGGACAAGGAGCTGCAAGGAGGGACCAGGAGGGACCAGGAGGGACAAGGAGGGACTAGGAGGGACCAGGAGGGAAACGGAGTGACAAGGAGGAACAAGTAGGAACAAGGAGGGACAAGGAGGGAAATGGAGTGACAAGGAGAGGAAAGGACAGACAAGGAGTGACATGAAGAGACAAGGAGGGATAAGGACGGAAAAGTAGGGTCAAGGAGGGACAAGGAGAGACAAGGAGGGAAAAGGAGGGAAATTATGGAAAGGAGTGACAAGGAGGAACAAGGAGGGACAATGAGGGGCAATGAGGGACAAGGAGGCACCAGGAGGGAAAAGGAGGGAAATTATGGAAAGGAGTGACAAGGAGGAACAAGGAGGGACAATGAGGGACAAGGAGGGACATGTACGGACCAGGAGGGACAAGGAGGGATAAGAAGGGGCAAGGAGGAGCAAGGTGGACCAGGAGGGACAAGGAGGGGCAAGGAGAGACAAGGAGAGACAAGGAGGGACAAGGAGGGGCAATGAGGGACAAGGAGGGACCAGGAGGGAAAAGGAAGGACTAGGAGGGACAAGGAGGGAAAATTAGGGGCAAGGAGGGACAAGGAGGGGCAATGAGGGACATGGAGGGGCAATGAGGGACTCGGAGGGACAAACAGGGACAAGGAAGGACAAGGAGGGTCAAGGAGGTACAAGGAGGTACAAGGAGGGACAAGTAGGAACAAGGAGGGACAAGCAGGATCAAGAAGGGACAAGCAGGGTCAATGACCAGGAGGGTCAATGAGGGCCAAGGAGGGACAACGAGGAACAAGGAAGGACAAGGAGGGACCATGAGGGAAAATGAGGGACAAGGAGGTGCAAGGAGGGACCAGGAGGGACAAGGAGGGACAAGGAGGGACCAGGAGGGTCAAGGAGGGAAACGGAGTGACAATGAGGAACAATGAGGGAAATGGAGTGACAAGGAGGGGCAAGGAGTGACAGGAAGAGTCAAGGAGGGATAAGGACGGAAAAGTAGGGTCAAGGAGGGACAAGGAGGGATAAGCATGGACAAGGAGGGAAAAAGAGTGAGAAGGAGGGACTAGTATTGTCAAGGAGGGACAAGGAAGGACAATGATGGACAAGCAGGAACAAGGAGGGGCAGGGAGGGACAAGGAGGAATAAGGAGTGGCAATGAGGGACAAGGAGTGACAAGAAGGGACCAGGAGGGAAAAGGAGGGAAAGGAGTGACGAGGAGGAACAAGGAGGGACAAGGAGGGTCAAGGAGGGACAAGCAGTGCCAAGGAGGGACAAGCAGTGTCAAGGAGGGACACGCAGGGACAAGGAGGGACAAGGATGGTCAAGGAGGGACAATGAGGGACAAGGAGGGTCAAGGAGGGACACGCAGGGACAAGGAGGGACAAGGAGAGACAAGGAGGGGCAATGAGGGACAAGGAAGGTAAAGGAGTTTCAAGGGGGGACAAGGAGGGACAAGGAGGGGCAAGGAGAGACAAGGAGGAATAAGGAGTGGCAATGAGGGACAAGGAGTGACAAGAAGGGACCAGGAGGGTCAAAGAGGGACAAGCAGTGTCAAGGAGGGACACGCAGGGACAAGGAGGGACAAGAATGGTCAAGGAGGGACAATGAGGGACAAGGAGGGACAAGGAGAGACATGAAGAGACAAGCAGGATCAAGGAGGGACAAGTAGGGACATGCAGGATCAAGGAGGGACAAGGAGGGACCAGGAGGAACACGCAGGGACAAGCTAGTTCAATGAGGGAAAGCGGGGACAATGAGGGAGAAGGAGGGACTAGGAGGGACTAGGATGGACTAGGATGGACTAGGAGGGACTAGGAGGGACAAGGCGGGACAAGGAGGGGCAATGAGGGACAAGGTGAGACAAGGAAGGGCAAGGAGAGACAAGGAGGGACAAGCAGGGACAAGCAAGGACAAGGAGGGTCAATGACGGACAAGGAGGGGCAAGTACGGACCATGAGGGTCAAGGCGGGACAAGGAGGGACCAGGAGAGACAAGGAGGGAAAAGGAGTTACAAGGAGGGTCAAGGAAAGACAAGCATGGACAAGAAGGGAAAAGGAGTGACAACGAGGGACTAGGATGGTCAAGGAGGGACAAGGAAGGACAATGGGGGACAAGCAGGGACAAGGAGGGGCAATGAGAGACAAGAAGGTACAAGGAGGGAAAAGGAGTGACAAGGAGGGCCAAGGAGGGGAAATGAGGGACAAGAAGGGGCAAGTAGGAGCAATGAGGGACCAGGAGGGTCAAGGAATGTCAAGGAGGGACAAGGAGAGACAAGGAGGCACCAGGAGGGAAAAGGAGGGAAATTATGGAAAGGAGTGACAAGGAGGAACAAGGAGGGACAATGAGGGGCAATGACTGACAAGGAGGGACAAGTACGGACCAGGAGGGACAAGGAGGGAAAAGAAGGGGCAAGGAGGAGCAAGGTGGGACCAGAAGGGACAAGGAGGGGCAAGGAGAGACAAGGAGAGACAAGGAGGGACAAGGAGGGGCAATGAGGGACAAGGAGGGACTAGGAGGGACCAGGAGGGAAAAGGAAGGACAAGGAGGGTCAAGGAGGTACAAGGAGGGACAAGTAGGAACAAGGAGCGACTAGCAGGGTCAATGACCAGGAGGGTCAATGAGGGCCAAGGAAGGACAAGGAGGGACAACGAGGAACAAGGAAGGACAAGGATAGATTAGGAGGGACAATGAGGGGCAAGGAGAGACAACGAGAGACAAGGAGAGGCAAGGAAGGACAAGGAGGGACCAGGAGGGAAAATGAGGGACAAGGAGGAACAAGGAGGAATAAGGAGGGAAATGGAGTGACAAGGAGGGGCAAGGAGAGAAAAGGACAGACAAGGAGTGACAGGAAGAGACAAAGAGGGATAAGGACGGAAAAGTAGGGTCAAGGAGGGACAAGGAGGGATAAGCATGGACAAGGAGGGAAAAAGAGTGAGAAGGAGGGACTAGTATTGTCAAGGAGGGACAAGGAAGGACAATGATGGACAAGCAGGAACAAGGAGAGGCAGGGAGGGAAAAGGAGAGACAAGGAGGAACAAGGAGAATAAGGAGTGGCAATGAGGGACAAGGAGTGACAAGAAGGGACCAGGAGGGAATAGGAGCGAAAGGAGTGACGAGGAGGAACAAGGAGGGACAAGGAGGGTCAAGGAGGTACAAGCAGTGTCGAGGAGGGACACGCAGGGACAAAGATGGTCAAGGAGGGACAAGGATGGTCAAGGAGGGGCAATGAGATACAAGGTGGGTCAAGGAGGGCCAAGGAGGGGCAATGAGGGACAAGGATGGACAAGGAAGGAATAGGAGTTTCAAGGGGGACAAGGAGGGACAAGGAGGGGCAAGGAGGGGCAAGGAGAGACAAGGATAGACAAGGAGGAATAAGGAGTGGCAATGAGGGACAAGGAGTGACAAGAAGGGACCAGGAGGGAAAAGGAGGGAAAGGAGTGACGAGGAGGAACAAGGAGGGCCAAGGAGGGACAAGAAGTGTCAAGGAGGGACACGCAGGGACAAGGAGGGACAAGGATGGTCAAGGAGGGACAAGGAGGGACAAGGAGGGACAAGGAGGGACAAGGAGGGACAAGGAGGGACAAGGAGGGACAAGGAGGGACAAGGAGGGGCAAGGAGAGACAAGGAGAGACAAGGAGGGACAAGGAGGGACAACGAGGGACAAGGAGTGGCAATGAGGGGCAATTAGGGGCAAAGAGGCCCAAGGAGGGACAAGTACGGACCAGGAGGGTCAAGTACGGACCAGGAGGGACAAGTACGGCCCAGGATGGACAAGGAGGGACAAGTACGGACCAGGAGCGACAAGGAGGGATAAGGAGGGACAAGGAGGGATGAGGAGGGAAAAAAATGGGCAAGGAGGAACCAGGAGGGGCATGGAGAGACAAGGAGGGAAAAGGAGTGAGAGTGACAAGGAGAAACAAGGAGAAACAAGGAGGGACAAGGAGGGTCAAGGAGTGACAATGAGGGACAAGAAGGGACTAGGAGGGACTAGCAGGGTCAAGGAAGGACAAGGAGCGAAAAGGAGGGGCAATGAGGGACAAGGAGGGACTAGCAGGGACTAGGAGAGTCAAGGAGGGACAAGGAGGGAAAAGGAAAGAAAAGGAGGACAAAGGAGGGGCAATGAGGGACAAGGGACAAGCAGTGTTTGTTTGTCCGTCGTCCGTTACACACGTGTTTGTCTGTCGTCCGTGTTGTGTGCAGTCTTTATTTTGTTCATTAAAAGCAAACCTAAACAAAATAATAATTATTATAAAAATAAAACATTGAACAGTAAAACATTTTCTAACTGATGCAAATAAAAAAGAAATAGCCAAACAACATAAAAAAAAATAGCTGACAACAAAACAATCCAGCATAATAATACCGCGTCGCGCACCTACAATCCAAAACAAAACAAATAATCAACCAACCAACCAACAACAAACAAATCTACAGCATCGACAAAAACAACTTCAACAAAAACAGCAGCCTCAGCAGCAGCGCTTCACAGACCATACGAAGGGTTTCTATGTCTCCTTCGTTGTGTGTCCGTTGGCCCCCTCTCCCTCCACTCCCTTTCCCTTTCGTGTAATTCAATTGTCGATCTTCTCTTCTTGTCGTTGTTCGCCCAATGCCTAAGGCATAACACTAGGCATTGGGTGAGTATAACAGCGGTAAGGAGGGAGGTCTGACAATTGTGGTTACGCATTTCGACTTAGTGTTTTTTATTTCTGTAAATTATAATGGTTGGTAAGTTTAAAATACAATTTGCCAACATACGAGGGCTTAGAGCGAACTATTTTGCCGTGTACGCTCATGTACATTTCCATCGGCCTGATGTTTTTGCTCTTTGTGAGACTCAGGTGAGTGAGGGTTCTGATCCACAGGATTTTCACGTACCTGGGTATCACACCCTGTCCCTCTTTATTCCCCACAGAGGCCTTTTGGTATACGTACGTAACGACATAGTGTTCCAGAGCCAGCAAGACTTAAACTCAGAAAATCCAGAATTTAACTCCCTTTGGGTTAAATTCAAGATTGGAACACACGTACTACATTTCGGATTCGTGTATAGAAGTCCAAACGCGGAAAGGGAGGTATCCCTAAATGGCTTTGACGCCCTTTCCGATTCAATTACAAAAATTTTAGAGGATTGTCCTGACAGTGAAATTGTGGTTGCTGGCGATTTCAATGTCCATAATTCCTCTTGGCTTGCCCATTCGAGTCACTCAACACCGGAGGGTCAATACGCCGAGCTTTTTGCCGCGCATAATGATTTGACGCAACTAGTGAATGAACCGACTCACATTCCGTGTGTCCAAGGGCAACACTCTAACATTCTTGATCTTTTTTTAACTTCACACCCTGAAAAGTATGAAGTTAACGTTCTAGCACCTCTTGGTAATTCGGATCACTGTATTGTTTCAGCATCCTTTTCGTATTCCGCTCTTCGTGTCGCTTCGACCCCAGCCCCAAAGCGGACAATATATATATACGAAAAGGCACGTTGGGCCGAGCTCAACAACTTTTTCCAGCATTTTAATTGGAAACTTTGTTTTCTAAATAGCGATATAGATGCTGCGGCTGAAATGATTGAAAATATTATCTTGATTGGAATGAAATCATTTATTCCAATTAAAGTTATTTCGGATAAACCATCTAATAAAAGTTGGTTTAACCAGACATGCAAGACTGCTGTCAGATCCAAAGAGGAAGCGTTCAGGAAATGGTGTTTAAATAAAAATGCCACAACTGATCTGCTGCGCAAGCAGACAAGAACCATGTGTGCCAGGGTACTTAGACGTGAAAAGTTTCTGTACGAACAACGTCTTCGTGCCAAAGTTCTTGCCTCTCCTAGGGGAAGTAAGAGCTTTTGGTCATTTGTGAGAAGAGTAAAGGATAACTCCTCATCTATCCCAACTCTTGTTAAAGATGACCAGATATTCACTGACCCGGTTGACAAAGCTAACCTATTGGCTGTAATGTTTGCAAGGAATTCATCCTTGCCGGAAAGCAATCAACCACTCCCCGTGATCGAAAATATATCTAGTTCCATGCCTCAGATATTTTTTCGAACACGTGGAGTTAAAAGGGTTCTCGCAAATCTCGACGTAAATAAATCTCCAGGCCCGGATGGCATTTCAGCACTTGTCCTATGTAAGTGCTCTTCGACGCTTGCCCGTCCCCTTCGCAATCTTTTCAACCTTGCATACCGTGCAGGAGTTTTCCCAGCGTGTTGGAAGATTGCGAACATCCAGCCCATCCCTAAAAAAGGTGAGGCTAATAACCCTGCTAACTATCGACCGATCGCTATTTGCTCAGCGCTCTCGAAGGTTATGGAGAGTATGGTTAACCACCATCTTGTGAGGTATTTAGAAACTAATGACCTACTTAATGATCGACAGTATGGCTTCCGTAGGAATCGATCTACGGGAGACCTGATGACACTGCTATCCGAAAATTGGAATCGTTCTATTCACCAGCTTGGTGAGAGTAAGGTCGTTGCTCTAGATATCTCCAAGGCCTTTGATAGAGTTTGGCACGGCGCACTCATATCAAAGCTTATCGCTTTTGGTGTTGGTAGTGACTTCTCTCGATTTATATCGAGCTTCCTCAGAGATCGCACTATACGTGTTGTTGTAGATGGGTTCTCATCCGACGAGCATAGGTTAACCGCAGGAGTACCACAGGGCTCTGTCCTTTCCCCCTCCCTTTTTCTTATTTTCATCGACGACCTTTTGGATCGGACTTCGAATCCAATATACTCATTCGCGGATGACAGCAACCTCTGTCATTCATACTCATTTGATCATAGACCAAGTCGTCAAGAAATTGAGGATAAAAGGCGATTGATGGATGAGTCACTTAGCCAGGATTTGTTGGCCATTTCTGAATGGGGTCGAGTGAATAGAGTAGATTTTAATGCACGTAAGACCCAGTGCTCCTTGTTGTCTCACAAGCGATTCACTGATCCAATGGTGTCGTCGATTTTAATGAACGGTGTAGATATTGAGCAATCAGATGCTCTCGATGTTCTCGGCATGAAAATACAATGTGATGTTCGTTGGACAAAACATGTATTTGATGTGTCGAAAGATGCCTTCAAATGTTTAGGCTTTTTAAAAAGATGTAAGAAATATTTCACACCCTCTGATCTTCTCAATATCTACACTACCTACATCAGACCAAAGATGGAATATAACTCCCATATATGGTCGGGTGCTCCAGCTTCATCGCTGGAGCTACTTGACCGTGTCCAGAGGAGGGCGATGGTGTTGATAGGCGATGGTAGGATATCCAATTCTATTGTCTCCCTTGAACACCGTCGTAATGTTGGTTGTGTGTCATTGTTCTATCGATACTTTCATGGTATTTGTTCTTCGGAAATTCGTGATCTCATACCGCCCGTGAGAACGTTCGGTAGAGATACGCGACTTTCCAGGAATTCTCACCCATTTGTTGTCGATTGGACAACTGACCGGACCACACATTACAGAATGAATTCGTTCTTCGCCCGCACTATCCGTATGTGGAATCGACTTCCGGCAGATATCTTCCCGGCCAATTATGATGTTCAGAAGTTTAAAACTAGAGTCAACAAACACTACTCCCTCTTTCCTCCTCCCAATACCGTATCTTCCTTCCGCCAACGCAATGCGCTGCATTTATAGGGGACATCCCCTGAGTGTTGGCTTAGTGAAAAAAAAAAAAAAAAAAAAAAAAAAGGAGGGAAGGCAGGGACAAGCAAGGACAAGAAGGGACAAGGAGGGTCAAGTACGGACCAGGAGGGACAAGGACGGACTAGAAGGGACTAGGAGGAACAAGGAGGGACAAGGAGGGACAAGGAGGGACATGGAGGGGCAATGAGGGACTAGGAGGGACAAGGAGGGACAAGGAGGGACAAGGAAGGACAAGGAGGGACAAGCATGGACAAGGAGGGAAAAGGAGGGACAATGAGGGACAAGGATGGTCAAGGAGGGACAAGGATGGTCAAGGAGGGACAATGAGGGGCAATGAGATACAAGGAGGGACCAGGAGGGAAAATGAGGGACAAGGAGGAACAAGGAGGAATAAGGAGGGAAATGGAGTGACAAGGAGGGGCAAGGAGAGAAAAGGACAGACAAGGAGTGACAGGAAGAGACAAAGAGGGACAATGAGGGGCAAGGAGAGACAAGGAGTGGCAAGGAGGGACATGGAGTGACCAGGAGGGACAAGGAGGGACAAGGAGGGACAAGGAGGGACAAGGAGGGAAAAGGAGTGACAAGGAGGGACAATGAGGGACATGGAGGGGCAATGAGGGACAAGGTGGGTGAAGGAGGGACAAGGAGGGCCAAGGAGGGGCAATGAGGTACAAGGAGGGGCAAGTAGGAGCAATGAGGGACCAGGAGGGTCAAGGAAGGTCAAGGAGGTACAAGGAGGCACCAGGAGGGAAATTATGGAAAGGAGTGACAAGGAGGAACAAGGAGGGACAATGAGGGGCAATGAGGGACAAGTACGGACCAGGAGGGAAAAGAAGGGTCATGGAGGAGCAAGGAGAGACCAGGAGCCACAAGGAGGGGCAAGGAGAGACAAGGAGGGACTACGAGGGACCAGGAGGGAAAAGGAGGGACTAGGAGGGACAAGGAGGGGCCAGGAGGGAAAAGGAGGGACAAGGAGGGACAATGAGGGACATGGAGGGGCAATGAGGGACAAGGAGGGACAAGGAGGGACTAGGAGGGACAAGGATGGTCAAGGAGGGACAAGGAGGGACAAGGAGGGTCAAATAGGGACAAGAAAGGACAAGGAATGACAAGGAGGGACAAGGAGAGGCAAGGAGGGCCAAGGTGGGACCAGGAGGGAAAATGAGGGACAAGGAGGGGCAAGGAGGGACATGGAGGGACAAGGAGGGAAAAGGAGGAAAAGGAGTGACTAGGAGGGACATGGAGGGGCAATGAGGGACAAGGTGGGTCAAGGAGGGACAAGGAGGGAAAAGGAGGGCCAAGGAGGGGCAATGAGGGACAAGGAGGGGCAAGTAGGAGCAATGAGGGACCAGGAGGGTCAAGGAAGGTCAAGGAGGTACAAGGAGAGACAAGGAGGCACCAGGAGGGAAATTATGGAAAGGAGTGACAATGAGGAACAATGAGGGGCAATGAGGGACAAGGAGGGACAAGTACGGACCAGGAGGGAAAAGAAGGGTCCTCCTCGACCCTTCTTTTCCCTCCTTGACCCACCTTGTCCCTCATTGCCCCTCCAGGGACTAGGAGACACCAGGAGCGACAAGGAGGGGCAAGGAAAGACAAGGAGGGACAAGGAGGGGCAATGAGGACAAGGAGGGGCAAGGAAAGACAAGGAGGGACAAGGAGGGGCAATGAGGACAAGGAGGGGCAATGAGGACAAGGAGGGACAAGGAGGGACTAGGAGGGACAAGGAGGGACAAGGAGGGACAAGGAGTGACAAGGAGGGACCAGGAGGGACTAGGAGGGACCAGGAGGGAAAAGGAGGGACCAGGAGGGACAAGGAGGGGCAAGGAGAGACATGGAGAGACAAGCAGGATCAAGGAGGGACAAGTAGGGACAAGCAGGATCAAGGATGGACAAGGAGGGACCAGGAGGAACACGCAGGGACAAGCTGGTTCAATGAGGGAAAGCGGGGACAATGAGGGAGAAGGAGGGACTAGGAGGGACGAGGAGGGACTAGGAGGGACAATGAGGGGCAAGGAGAGGCAAGGAGGGACAAGCAGTGACCAGGAGGGAAAATGAGGAACAATGAGGGACAATGAGGGACAAGGAGAGACAAGGAGGGACCAATAGGGACCAGGAGGAACAAGGAGGGAAAAGGAGTTACAAGGAGGGACAATGAGGGACAAGGAGGATCAAGGAGGGACAAGGAGTAACATGGAGGGACATGGTGGTGCAAGGAGAGGCATGGAGAGGCAAGGAGTGACAAGGAGAGACAAGGAGGGACAAGGACGGAAAAAGAGTGACAAGGAGGGAAAGGAGTGACGAGGAGGAACAAGGAGGGACAAGGAGGGTCAAGGAGGGACAAGCAGTGTTAAGGAGGGATAAGGAGGGACAAGGAAGGTCAAGGAGGGACAAGAATGGTCAAGGAGGGACAAGAATGGTCAAGGAGGGACAATGAGGGACAAGGAGGGTCAAAAAGGGACACGCAGGGACAAGGAGGGACAAGCAGGGTCAATGACCAGGAGGGTCAAGGAGGGCCAAGGAGGGACAAGGAGGGACAACGAGGAACAAGGAAGGACAAGGAGGGATTAGGAGGGACTAGGAGGGTCAAGGAGGGACCAGGAGGAAAACGGAGTGACAAGGAGGAACAAGGAGGAACAAGGAGGTACAAGGAGGGAAATGGAGTGACAAGGAGGGGCAAGGAGAGGAAAGGATAGACAAGGAGTGACAGGAAGAGACAAGGAGGGATAAGGACGGAAAAGTAGGGTCAAGGAGGGACAAGGAGGGATAAGCACGGACAAGGAGGGAAAAAGAGTGAGAAGGAGGGACAAGGAAGGACAATGATGGACAAGCAGGAACAAGGAGGGGCAGGGAGGGACAAGGAGAGACAAGGAGGAACAAGGAGGAATAAGGAGTGGCAATGAGGGACAAGGAGAGACAAGTAGGGACAAGGAGCGACTAGCAGGGACAAGCAGGATCAAGGAGGGACAAACAGGGACAAGCAGGATCAAGGAGGGACAAGCAGGGTCAATGACCAGGAGGGTCAAGGAGGGCCAAGGAGGGACAAGGAGGGACAACGAGGAACAAGGAAGGACAAGGAGGGATTAGGAGGGACTAGGAGGGTCAAGGAGGGACCAGGAGGAAAACGGAGTGACAAGGAGGAACAAGGAGGGACAAGGAGGGAAATGGAGTGACAAGGAGGGGCAAGGAGAGGAAAGGATAGACAAGGAGTGACAGGAAGAGACAAGGAGGGATAAGGACGGAAAAGTAGGGTCAAGGAGGGACAAGGAGGGATAAGCACGGACAAGGAGGGAAAAAGAGTGAGAAGGAGGGACAAGGAAGGACAATGATGGACAAGCAGGAACAAGGAGGGGCAGGGAGGGACAAGGAGAGACAAGGAGGAACAAGGAGGAATAAGGAGTGGCAATGAGGGACAAGGAGTGGCAAGAAGGGACCAGGAGGGAATAGGAGGGAAAGGAGTGACGAGGAGGAACAAGGAGGGACAAGGAGGGTCAAGGAGGTACAAGCAGTGTCAAGGAGGGACACGCAGGGACAAGGAGGGACAAGGATGGTCAAGGAGGGACAATAAGGGGCAATGAGATACAAGGTGGGTCAAGGAGAGACAAGGAAGGAAAAGGAGGTGCAATGAGGGACAAGGATGGACAAGGAAGGAAAAGGAGTTTCAAGGGGGGACAAGGAGGGACAAGGAGGGACAAGGAGGGACAAGGAGGGGCAAGGAGAGACAAGGAGAGACAAGGAGAGACAAGGAGGAATAAGGAGTGGCAATGAGGGACAAGTATGTCAAGAAGGGACCAGGAGGGAAAAGGAGGGAAATTAGTGACGAGGAGGAACAAGGAGGGACAAGGAGGTTCAAGCAGTGTCAAGGAGGGACACGCAGGGACAAGTAGGGACAAGGATGGTCAAGGAGGGACAATGAGGGACAAGGAGGGACAAGGAGGGACAAGGAGGGGCAAGGAGAGACTAGGAGAGACAAGGAGGGACAAGGAGTGGCAAGGAGGGACAATTAGGGGCAAAGAGGCCCAAGGAGGGACAAGTACGGACCAGGAGGGACAAGTACGGACCAGGAGGGACAAGGAGGGAAAGGAGTGACGAGGAGGAACAAGGAGGGACAAGGAGGTTCAAGCAGTGTCAAGGAGGGACACGCAGGGACAAGTAGGGACAAGGATGGTCAAGGAGGGACAATGAGGGACAAGGAGGGACAAGGAGGGACAAGGAGGGACAAGGAGGGACAAGGAGGGGCAAGGAGAGACAAGGAGGGACAAGGAGTGGCAAGGAGGGACAATTAGGGGCAAAGAGGCCCAAGGAGGGACAAGTACGGACCAGGAGGGACAAGTACGGACCAGGAGGGACAAGGAGGGACAAGTACGGACCAGGAGCGACAAGGAGGGATAAGGAGGGACAAGGAGGGATGAGGAGGGAAAAGAAGGGGCAAGGAGGAGCAAGGAGGAACCAGGAGGGGCATGGAGAGACAAGGAGGGAAAAGGAGGGAGAGTGACAAGGAGAAACAAGGAGGGTCAAGGAGTGACAATGAGGGACAAGAAGGGACTAGTAGGGACTAGCAGGGTCAAGGAGGGACAAGGAGCGAAAAGGACGACAAAGGAGGGGCAATGAGGGACAAGGAGGGAAGGCAGGGACAAGAAGGGACAAGGAGGGTCAAGAACGGACAAGGAGGGACAAGGACGGACTAGAAGGGACTAGGAGGGACAAGGAGGGACAAGGAGAGACAATGAGGGACAAGGAGGGGCAATGAGGGACATGGAGGGCCAAGTAGGAGCAATGAGGGACCAGGAGGGTCAAGGAATGTCAAGGAGGGACAAGGAGAGACAAGGAGGCACCAGGAGGGAAAAGGAGGGAAATTATGGAAAGGAGTGACAACGAGGAACAAGGAGGGACAATGGGGGGCAATGACTGACAAGGAGGGACAAGTACGGACCAGGAGGGAAAAGAAGGGGCAAGGAGGAGCAAGGTGGGACCAGGAGGGACAAGGAGGGGCAAGGAGAGACAACGAGAGATAAGGAGGGACAAGGAGGGACAAGGAGGGGCAATGAGGGACAAGGAGGGAAAAGGAGTGACAAGGAGGGACAAGGAGGGGCAAGTAGGAGCAATGAGGGACCAGGAGGGTCAAGGAGGGTCAAGGAGGTACAAGGAGGCACCAGGAGGGAAATTATGGAAAGGAGTGACAAGGAGGAACAAGGAGGAACAAGGAGGGAAATGGAGTGACAAGGAGGGGCAAGGAGAGAAAAGGACAGACAAGGAGTGACAGGAAGCGACAAAGAGGGATAAGGACGGAAAAGTGGGGTCAAGGAGGGACAAGGAGGGTGTTTGTGTAAAAAGGGAATAGTATGACTCAATACAAACACTTGAATTTGGACTGTACTATTTTGAAGCATGGACAAGGAGGGAAAAAGAGTGAGAAGGAGGGACTAGTATTGTCAAGGAGGGACAAGGAAGGACAATGATGGACAAGCAGGAACAAGGAGAGGCAGGGAGGGACAAGGAGAGACACGGAGGAAAAAGGAGTGGCAATGAGGGACAAGGAGTGACAAGAAGGGACAAAAAGGGACCAGGAGGGAATAGGAGGGAAAGGAGTGACGAGGAGGAACAAGGAGGGTCAAGCAGGTACAAGCAGTGTCGAGGAGGGACACGCAGGGACAAGGATGGTCAAGGAGTGACAAGGATGGTCAAGGAGGGACAATGAGGGGCAATGAGATACAAGGTGGGTCAAGGAGGGACAAGGAGGGAAAAGGAGGGAAAAGGAGGGCCAAGGAGGGCCAAGGAGGGGCAATGAGGGACAAGGATGGACAAGGAAGGAATAGGAGTTTCAAGGGGGGACAAGGAGGGACAAGGAGGGGCAAGGAGAGACAAGGAGGAATAAGGAGTGGCAATGAGGGACAAGGAGTGACAAGAAGGGACCAGGAGGGAAAAGGAGGGAAAGGAGTGACAACGAGGAACAAGGAGGGACAATGGGGGGCAATGACTGACAAGGAGGGACAAGTACGGACCAGGAGGGAGAAGAAGGGGCAAGGAGGAGCAAGGTGGGACCAGGAGGGACAAGGAGGGGCAAGGAGAGACAACGAGAGACAAGGAGGGACAAGGAGGGACAAGGAGGGGCAATGAGGGACAAGGAGGGAAAAGGAGTGACAAGGAGGGACAAGGAGGGGCAAGTAGGAGCAATGAGGGACCAGGAGGGTCAAGGAGGGTCAAGGAGGGTCAAGGAAGGTCAAGGAGGCACCAGGAGGGAAATTATGGAAAGGAGTGACAAGGAGGAACAAGGAGGAACAAGGAGGGAAATGGAGTGACAAGGAGGGGCAAGGAGAGAAAAGGACAGACAAGGAGTGACAGGAAGAGACAAAGAGGGATAAGGACGGAAAAGTGGGGTCAAGGAGGGACAAGGAGGGATAAGCATGGACAAGGAGGGAAAAAGAGTGAGAAGGAGGGACTAGTATTGTCAAGGAGGGACAAGGAAGGACAATGATGGACAAGCAGGAACAAGGAGAGGCAGGGAGGGACAAGGAGAGACAAGGAGGAATAAGGAGTGGCAGTGAGGGACAAGGAGTGACAAGAAGGGACCAGGAGGGAATAGGAGGGAAAGGAGTGACGAGCAGGAACAAGGAGGGACAAGGTGGGTCAAGGAGGTACAAGCAGTGTCGAGGAGGGACACGCAGGGACAAGGAGGGACAAGGAGGGACAATGAGGGGCACTGAGATACAAGGTGGGTCAAGGAGGGACAAGGAGGGAAAAGGAGGGAAAAGGAGGGCCAAGGAGGGGAAACGAGGGACAAGGATGGACAAGGAAGGAATAGGAGTTTCAAGGGGGGACAAGGAGGGACAAGGAGGGACAAGGAGGGGCAAGGAGAGACAAGGAGAGACAAGGAGGAATAAGGAGTGGCAATGAGGGACAAGGAGTGACAAGAAGGGACCAGGAGGGAAAAGGAGGGAAAGGAGCGACGAGGAGGAACAAGGAGGGACAAGGAGGGTCAAGGAGGGACAAGCAGTGTCAAGGAGGGACACGCAGGGACAAGGAGGGACAAGGATGTTCAAGGAGGGACAAGGATGGTCAAGGAGGGACAAGGAGGGGCAAAGAGAGACAAGGAGAGACAAGGAGGGACAAGGAGTGGCAATGAGGGGCAATTAGTGGCAAAGAGGCCCAAGGAGGGACAAGTACGGACCAGGAGGGACATGTACGGACCAGGAGGGACAAGTACGGCCCAGGAGGGACAAGTACGGACCAGGAGCGACAAGGAGGGATAAGGAGGGAAAAGAAGGGGCAAGGAGGAGCAAGGAGGAACCAGGAGGGGCATGGAGAGACAAGGAGGGAAAAGGAGTGAGAGTGACAAGGAGAAACAAGGAGGGTCAAGGAGTGACAATGAGGGACAAGAAGGGACTAGGAGGGACTAGCAGGGTCAAGGAAGGACAAGTAGCGAAAAGGAGGGGCAATGAGGGACAAGGAGGGACTAGCAGGGACTAGGAGAGTCAAGGAGGGACAAGGAGGGAAAATGAAAGAAAAGGAGGGGTAATGAGGGACAAGGAGGGAAGGCAGGGACAAGCAGGGACAAGAAGGGACAAGGACAAGGAGAGACAAGGAGGGACAAGGAGGGGCAATGAGGGACAAGGAGGGACTAGGAGGGACAAGGAGGGACAAGGAGGGACAAGGAGGGTCAAGGAGGGTCAAGGAGGGACGAGGAAGGACAAGGAAGGACAAGGAAGGACAAGGAGGGACAAGCATGGACAAGGAGGGAAAAGGAGGAACAAGGAGGGACAATGAGGGACAAGGAGAGACAAGGAGGGACAAGGATGGACTAGGAGGGACAAGGAGGGACCAGGAGGGACAACGAGGAACAAGGAAGGACAAGGAGGGATTAGGAGGGATAATGAGGGGCAAGGAGAGACAAGGAGTGGCAAGGAGGGACATGGAGTGACCAGGAGGGACAAGGAGGGAAAAGGAGTGACAAGGAGGGACAATGAGGGACATGGAGGGGCAATGAGGGACAAGGTGGGTGAAGGAGGGACAAGGAGAGAAAAGGAGGGCCAAGGAGGGGCAATGAGGGACAAGGAGGGGCATGTAGGAGCAATGAGGGACCAGGAGGGCCAAGGAGGGTCAAGGAAGGTCAAGGAGGTACAAGGAGGCACCAGGAGGGAAATTATGGAAAGGAGTGACAAGGAGGAACAAGGAGGGACAATGAGGGACAAGTACGGACCAGGAGGGAAAAGAAGGGTCAAGGAGGAGCAAGGAGAGACCAGGAGCGACAAGGAGGGGCAAGGAGAGACAAGGAGGGACAAGGAGGGGCAATGAGGACAAGGAGGGACAAGGAGGGACAAGGAGGGAAAAGGAGGGACTAGGAGGGCCAAGGAGGGGCCAGGAGGGAAAAAGAGGGACAAGGAGGGGCAATGAGGGACATGTAGGGACATGGAGGGGCAATGAGGGACAAGGAGGGACTAGGAGGGACAAGGATGGTCAAGGAGGGACAACGAGGGACAAGGAGGGGCGAGGAGGGACATGGAGTGACCAGGAGGGACAAGGAGGGACAAGGAGGGAAAAGGAGGAAAAGGAGTGACTAGGAGGGACAATGAGGGACATGGAGGGGCAATGAGGGACAAACAGGGACAAGCAGGATCAAGGAGGGACAAGCAGGGTCAATGACCAGGAGGGTCAAGGAGGGCCAAGGAGGGACAAGGAGGGACAACGAGGAACAAGGAAGGACAAGGAGGGATTAGGAGGGACTAGGAGGGTCAAGGAGGGACCAGGAGGAAAACGGAGTGACAAGGAGGAACAAGGAGGGACAAGGAGGGAAATGGAGTGACAAGGAGGGGCAAGGAGAGGAAAGGATAGACAAGGAGTGACAGGAAGAGACAAGGAGGGATAAGGACGGAAAAGTAGGGTCAAGGAGGGACAAGGAGGGATAAGCACGGACAAGGAGGGAAAAAGAGTGAGAAGGAGGGACAAGGAAGGACAATGATGGACAAGCAGGAACAAGGAGGGGCAGGGAGGGACAAGGAGAGACAAGGAGGAACAAGGAGGAATAAGGAGTGGCAATGAGGGACAAGGAGTGGCAAGAAGGGACCAGGAGGGAATAGGAGGGAAAGGAGTGACGAGGAGGAACAAGGAGGGACAAGGAGGGTCAAGGAGGTACAAGCAGTGTCAAGGAGGGACACGCAGGGACAAGGAGGGACAAGGATGGTCAAGGAGGGACAATAAGGGGCAATGAGATACAAGGTGGGTCAAGGAGAGACAAGGAAGGAAAAGGAGGTGCAATGAGGGACAAGGATGGACAAGGAAGGAAAAGGAGTTTCAAGGGGGACAAGGAGGGACAAGGAGGGACAAGGAGGGGCAAGGAGAGACAAGGAGAGACAAGGAGGAATAAGGAGTGGCAATGAGGGACAAGTATGTCAAGAAGGGACCAGGAGGGAAAAGGAGGGAAAGGAGTGACGAGGAGGAACAAGGAGGGACAAGGAGGTTCAAGCAGTGTCAAGGAGGGACACACAGGGACAAGTAGGGACAAGGATGGTCAAGGAGGGACAATGAGGGACAAGGAGGGACAAGGAGGGACAAGGAGGGGCAAGGAGAGACTAGGAGAGACAAGGAGGGACAAGGAGTGGCAAGGAGGGACAATTAGGGGCAAAGAGGCCCAAGGAGGGACAAGTACGGACCAGGAGGGACAAGTACGGACCAGGAGGGACAAGGAGGGAAAGGAGTGACGAGGAGGAACAAGGAGGGACAAGGAGGTTCAAGCAGTGTCAAGGAGGGACACGCAGGGACAAGTAGGGACAAGGATGGTCAAGGAGGGACAATGAGGGACAAGGAGGGACAAGGAGGGACAAGGAGGGGCAAGGAGAGACTAGGAGAGACAAGGAGGGACAAGGAGTGGCAAGGAGGGACAATTAGGGGCAAAGAGGCCCAAGGAGGGACAAGTACGGACCAGGAGGGACAAGTACGGACCAGGAGGGACAAGGAGGGACAAGTACGGACCAGGAGCGACAAGGAGGGATAAGGAGGGACAAGGAGGGATGAGGAGGGAAAAGAAGGGGCAAGGAGGAGCAAGGAGGAACCAGGAGGGGCATGGAGAGACAAGGAGGGAAAAGGAGGGAGAGTGACAAGGAGAAACAAGGAGGGTCAAGGAGTGACAATGAGGGACAAGAAGGGACTAGTAGGGACTAGCAGGGTCAAGGAGGGACAAGGAGCGAAAAGGACGACAAAGGAGGGGCAATGAGGGACAAGGAGGGAAGGCAGGGACAAGAAGGGACAAGGAGGGTCAAGAACGGACAAGGAGGGACAAGGACGGACTAGAAGGGACTAGGAGGGACAAGGAGGGACAAGGAGGGACAAGGAGAGACAATGAGGGACAAGGAGGGGCAATGAAGAACATGGAGGGCCAAGTAGGAGCAATGAGGGACCAGGAGGGTCAAGGAATGTCAAGGAGGGACAAGGAGAGACAAGGAGGCACCAGGAGGGAAAAGGAGGGAAATTATGGAAAGGAGTGACAACGAGGAACAAGGAGGGACAATGGGGGGCAATGACTGACAAGGAGGGACAAGTACGGACCAGGAGGGAAAAGAAGGGGCAAGGAGGAGCAAGGTGGGACCAGGAGGGACAAGGAGGGGCAAGGAGAGACAACGAGAGATAAGGAGGGACAAGGAGGGACAAGGAGGGACAAGGAGGGGCAATGAGGGACAAGGAGGGAAAAGGAGTGACAAGGAGGGACAAGGAGGGGCAAGTAGGAGCAATGAGGGACCAGGAGGGTCAAGGAGGGTCAAGGAGGTACAAGGAGGCACCAGGAGGGAAATTATGGAAAGGAGTGACAAGGAGGAACAAGGAGGAACAAGGAGGGAAATGGAGTGACAAGGAGGGGCAAGGAGAGAAAAGGACAGACAAGGAGTGACAGGAAGCGACAAAGAGGGATAAGGACGGAAAAGTGGGGTCAAGGAGGGACAAGGAGGGTGTTTGTGTAAAAAGGGAATAGTATGACTCAATCCAAACACTTGAATTTGGACTGTACTATTTTTAAGCATGGACAAGGAGGGAAAAAGAGTGAGAAGGAGGGACTAGTATTGTCAAGGAGGGACAAGGAAGGACAATGATGGACAAGCAGGAACAAGGAGAGGCAGGGAGGGACAAGGAGAGACACGGAGGAAAAAGGAGTGGCAATGAGGGACAAGGAGTGACAAGAAGGGACAAAAAGGGACCAGGAGGGAATAGGAGGGAAAGGAGTGACGAGGAGGAACAAGGAGGGTCAAGCAGGTACAAGCAGTGTCGAGGAGGGACACGCAGGGACAAGGATGGTCAAGGAGGGACAAGGATGGTCAAGGAGGGACAATGAGGGGCAATGAGATACAAGGTGGGTCAAGGAGGGACAAGGAGGGAAAAGGAGGGAAAAGGAGGGAAAAGGAGGGAAAAGGAGGGCCAAGGATGGCCAAGGAGGGGCAATGAGGGACAAGGATGGACAAGGAAGGAATAGGAGTTTCAAGGGGGGACAAGGAGGGACAAGGAGGGGCAAGGAGAGACAAGGAGAGACAAGGAGGAATAAGGAGTGGCAATGAGGGACAAGGAGTGACAAGAAGGGACCAGGAGGGAAAAGGAGGGAAAGGAGTGACAACGAGGAACAAGGAGGGACAATGGGGGGCAATGACTGACAAGGAGGGACAAGTACGGACCAGGAGGGAGAAGAAGGGGCAAGGAGGAGCAAGGTGGGACCAGGAGGGACAAGGAGGGGCAAGGAGAGACAACGAGAGACAAGGAGGGACAAGGAGGGACAAGGAGGGGCAATGAGGGACAAGGAGGGAAAAGGAGTGACAAGGAGGGACAAGGAGGGGCAAGTAGGAGCAATGAGGGACCAGGAGGGTCAAGGAGGGTCAAGGAGGGTCAAGGAAGGTCAAGGAGGCACCAGGAGGGAAATTATGGAAAGGAGTGACAAGGAGGAACAAGGAGGGAAATGGAGTGACAAGGAGGGGCAAGGAGAGAAAAGGACAGACAAGGAGTGACAGGAAGAGACAAAGAGGGATAAGGACGGAAAAGTGGGGTCAAGGAGGGACAAGGAGGGATAAGCATGGACAAGGAGGGAAAAAGAGTGAGAAGGAGGGACTAGTATTGTCAAGGAGGGACAAGGAAGGACAATGATGGACAAGCAGGAACAAGGAGAGGCAGGGAGGGACAAGGAGAGACAAGGAGGAATAAGGAGTGGCAGTGAGGGACAAGGAGTGACAAGAAGGGACCAGGAGGGAATAGGAGGGAAAGGAGTGACGAGCAGGAACAAGGAGGGACAAGGTGGGTCAAGGAGGTACAAGCAGTGTCGAGGAGGGACACGCAGGGACAAGGATGGTCAAGGAGGGACAATGAGGGGCACTGAGATACAAGGTGGGTCAAGGAGGGACAAGGAGGGAAAAGGAGGGAAAAGGAGGGCCAAGGAGGGGCAATGAGGGACAAGGATGGACAAGGAAGGAATAGGAGTTTCAAGGGGGGACAAGGAGGGACAAGGAGGGACAAGGAGGGACAAGGAGGGACAAGGAGGGGCAAGGAGAGACAAGGAGAGACAAGGAGGAATAAGGAGTGGCAATGAGGGACAAGGAGTGACAAGAAGGGACCAGGAGGGAAAAGGAGGGAAAAGGAGGGAAAGGAGTGACGAGGAGGAACAAGGAGGGTCAAGGAGGGACAAGCAGTGTCAAGGAGGGACACGCAGGGACAAGGAGGGACAAGGATGGTCAAGGAGGGACAAGGATGGTCAAGGAGGGACAAGGAGGGGCAAAGAGAGACAAGGAGAGACAAGGAGGGACAAGGAGTGGCAATGAGGGGCAATTAGTGGCAAAGAGGCCCAAGGAGGGACAAGTACGGACCAGGAGGGACATGTACGGACCAGGAGGGACAAGTACGGCCCAGGAGGGACAAGTACGGACCAGGAGCGACAAGGAGGGATAAGGAGGGATGAGGAGGGAAAAGAAGGGGCAAGGAGGAGCAAGGAGGAACCAGGAGGGGCATGGAGAGACAAGGAGGGAAAAGGAGTGAGAGTGACAAGGAGAAACAAGGAGGGTCAAGGAGTGACAATGAGGGACAAGAAGGGACTAGGAGGGACTAGCAGGGTCAAGGAAGGACAAGTAGCGAAAAGGAGGGGCAATGAGGGACAAGGAGGGACTAGCAGGGACTAGGAGAGTCAAGGAGGGACAAGGAGGGAAAATGAAAGAAAAGGAGGGGTAATGAGGGACAAGGAGGGAAGGCAGGGACAAGCAGGGACAAGAAGGGACAAGGAGGGACAAGGACAAGGACAAGGAGAGACAAGGAGAGACAAGGAGGGACAAGGAGGGACATGGAGGGGCAATGAGGGACAAGGAGGGACTAGGAGGGACAAGGAGGGACAAGGAGGGACAAGGAGGGTCAAGGAGGGTCAAGGAGGGACAAGGAAGGACAAGGAAGGACAAGGAAGGACAAGGAAGGACAAGGAGGGACAAGCATGGACAAGGAGGGAAAAGGAGGAACAAGGAGGGACAATGAGGGACAAGGAGAGACAAGGAGGGACAAGGATGGACTAGGAGGGACAAGGAGGGACCAGGAGGGACAACGAGGAACAAGGAAGGACAAGGAGGGATAATGAGGGGCAAGGAGAGACAAGGAGTGGCAAGGAGGGACATGGAGTGACCAGGAGGGACAAGGAGGGAAAAGGAGTGACAAGGAGGGACAATGAGGGACATGGAGGGGCAATGAGGGACAAGGTGGGTGAAGGAGGGACAAGGAGAGAAAAGGAGGGCCAAGGAGGGGCAATGAGGGACAAGGAGGGGCATGTAGGAGCAATGAGGGACCAGGAGGGCCAAGGAGGGTCAAGGAAGGTCAAGGAAGGTCAAGGAGGTACAAGGAGGCACCAGGAGGGAAATTATGGAAAGGAGTGACAAGGAGGAACAAGGAGGGACAATGAGGGACAAGTACGGACCAGGACGGAAAAGAAGGGTCAAGGAGGAGCAAGGAGAGACCAGGAGCGACAAGGAGGGGCAAGGAGAGACAAGGAGGGACAAGGAGGGGCAATGAGGACAAGGAGGGACAAGGAGGGACTACGAGGGACCAGGAGGGAAAAGGAGGGACTAGGAGGGCCAAGGAGGGGCCAGGAGGGAAAAGGAGGGACAAGGAGGGGCAATGAGGGACATGTAGGGACATGGAGGGGCAATGAGGGACAAGGAGGGACTAGGAGGGACAAGGATGGTCAAGGAGGGACAACGAGGGACAAGGAGGGTCAAGGAGGGTCAAGGAAGGACAAGGAATGACAATGAGGGACAAGGAGAGGCAAGGAGGGCCAAGGTGGGACCAGGAGGGAAAATGAGGGACAAGGAGGGGCGAGGAGGGACATGGAGTGACCAGGAGGGACAAGGAGGGACAAGGAGGGAAAAGGAGGAAAAGGAGTGACTAGGAGGGACAATGAGGGACATGGAGGGGCAATGAGGGACAAGGTGGGTCAAGGAGGGACAAGGAGGGAAAAGGAGGGCCAAGGAGGGGCAATGAGGGACAAGGAGGGGCAAGTAGGAGCAATGAGGGACCAGGAGGGTCAAGGAAGGTCAAGGAGGTACAAGGAGAGACAAGGAGGCACCAGGAGGGAAATTATGGAAAGGAGTGGCAAGGAGGAACAAGGAGGGACAATGAGGGGCAATGAGGGACAAGTACGGACCAGGAGGGAAAAGAAGGGTCCTCCTCGACAGTTCTTTTCCCTCCTTGTCCCTCCTTGACCCACCTTGTCCCTCATTGCCCCTCCAGGGACTAGGAGACACCAGGAGCGACAAGGAGGGGCAAGGAGAGATAAGGAGGGACAAGGAGGGGCAATGAGGACAAGGAGGGACAAGGAGGGACTAGGAGGGACAAGGAGGGACAAGGAGGGACAAGGAGTGACAAGGAGGGACTAGGAGGGACAAGGAGGGAAAAGGAGGGACAAGGAGGGGCAATAAGGGACATGGAGGGGCAATGAGGGACATGGAGGGGCAATGAGGGACAAGTAGGGACAAGTAGCGACAAGCAGGATCAAGGAGGGACAAGGAGGGACCAGGAGGGACAAGGAGGGGCAAGGAGAGACATGTAGAGACAAGCTGGATCAAGGAGTGACCAGGAGGGAAAAGGAGGGACAAGGAGGGGCAATAAGGGACATGGAGGGGCAATGAGATACATGGAGGGGCAATGAGGGACAAGTAGCGGCAAGCAGGATCAAGGATGGACAAGGAGGGACCAGGAGGAACACGCAGGGACAAGCTTGTTCAATGAGGGAAAGCGGGGACAATGAGGGAGAAGGAGGGACTAGGATGGACTAGGAGGGACTAGGAGGGACTAGCAGGGACAATGAGGGGCAATGAGAGGCAAGGAGGGACAAGCAGTGACCAGGAGGGAAAAGGAGGAACAATGAGGGACAATGAGGGACAAGGAGGGACCAAGAGGGACAAGGATGGAGGAACAAGGAGGGAAAAGGAGTTACAAGGAGGAACAAGGAGGGACAATGAGGGACAAGGAGGATCAAGGAGGGACATGGTGGTGCAAGGAGAGGCAAGGAGAGAAAAGGACAGACAAGGAGTGACAGGAAGAGACAAGGAGGGATACGGACGGAAAAGTAGGGTCAAGGAGGGATAAGCATGGACAAGGAGGGAAAAAGAGTGAGAAGGAGGGACTAGTATTGTCAAGGAGGGACAAGGAAGGACAATGATGGACAAGCAGGAACAAGGAGGGGCAGGGAGGGACAAGGAGAGACAAGGAGGAATAAGGAGTGACAATGAGGGACAAGGAGTGACAAGAAGGGACCAGGAGGGAAAGGAGTGACGAGGAGGAACAAGGAGGGTCAAGGAGGGTCAAGGAGGGACAAGCAGTGTCAAGGAGGGACACGCAGGGATAAGGAGGGACAAGGAAGGTCAAGGAGGGACAAGGAGGGACAAGGAGGGTCAAGGAGGGACAAGGAGGGACAAGGAGGGACAAGGAGAGACTAGGAGAGACAAGGAGGGACAAGGAGTGGCAATGAGGGGCAATTAGGGACAAAGAGGCCCAAGGAGGGACAAGTACGGACCAGGAGGGACAAGTACGGACCAGGAGGGACAAGTACGGACCAGGAGGGACAAGTACGGACCAGGAGCGACAAGGAGGGATAAGGAGGGGCAAGGAGGGATGAGGAGGGAAAAGAAGGGGCAAGGAGGAGCAAGGAGGAACCAGGAGGGGCATGGAGAGACAAGGAGGGAGAGTGACAAGGAGAAACAAGGAGGGACAAGGAGGGTCAAGGAGTGACAATGAGGGACAATAAGGGACTAGGTGGGACTAGCAGGGCCAAGGAGGGACAAGGAGCGAAAAGGAGGACAAAGGAGGGGCAATGAGGGACAAGGAGGGGCAATGAGGGACAAGGAGGGTCAAGTACGGACCAGGAGGGACAAGGACGGACTAGAAGGGACTAGGAGGGACAAGGAGGGACAAGGAGAGACAAGGAGGGACAAGGAGGGGCAATGAGGGACATGGAGGGGCAATGAGGGACAAGGAGGGACTAGGAGGGACAAGGAGGGACAAGGATGGACAAGGAGGGTCAAGGAGGGACAAGGAAGGACAAGGAAGGACAAGGAGGGACAAGGAGAGGCAAGGAGGGACAAGCATGGACAAGGAGTGACAAGGAGGGACTAGGATGGTCAAGGATGGTCCAGGAGGGACAAGGAAGGACAATGATGGACAAGCAGGGACAAGGAGGGGCAAGGAGAGACTAGGAGATACAAGGAGGGACATGGAGAGATAAGGAAGGACAAGGAGGGACAAGCAGGGGCAATGAGGGACATGGAGGGGCAATGAGGTACAAGTTGGCTCAAGGAGGGAAAAGGATGGACAAGGAGGGCAAGTAGGAGCAATGAGGGACCAGGAGGGTCAAGGAGGGTCAAGGTGGGACAAGGAATGACAAGCAGAGTCAAGGAGGGCAAGGAGGGACAAGGAGAGTCAAGGAGGGACAAGCAGGGACAAGAAGAGAAAAGGAGGGACAAGGATGGACAAGGAAGGACAATGAGGGCAAGGAGGGTTAAGGGAGGGACAAGGAGGGCAAGGAGAGACATGGAGAGACAAGCAGGATCAAGTAGGGACAAACGGGGACAAGGATGGACAAGGAGGGACAAGCAAGGACAAGGAGGGACCAGGAGGGGCACAAGCTGGTTCACGGAGGGAAAAGCAGGATCAAGGAGGGACAAACGGGGACAAGGAAGGACAAGGAGGGACAAGCAGGATCAAGGAGGGCCCAGGAGGGGCAAGGAGAGACATGGAGAGACAAGCAGGATCAAGGAGGGACAAGGAGAGGCAAGGAGGGACAAGCAGGATCAAGTAGGGACCAGGAGGGACAATGAGGGGCAAGGAGAGACATGGAGAGACAAGCAGGATCAAGGAGGGACAAACGGGGACAAGCAGGACAAGGAGGGACCAGGAGGGATACGCAGGCACAAGCTGGTTCAAGGAGGGAAAAGCAGGATCAAGGAGGGACAAGGAGGGACAAGGAGGGGCAAGGAAAGACATGGAGAGACAAGCAGAATCAAGGAGGGACAAACGGGGACAAGGAGGGACAATGAGGGACAAGCAGGATCAAGGAGGGACAAGGAGGGCCCAGGAGGGGCAAGGAGAGACATGGAAAGACAAGCAGGAACAAGGAGGGACAATCGGGGACAACGAAGGACAAGGAGGGACAAGGAGGGACAAGTAGGGACGAGCAGGATCAAGGAGGGACAAGGAGGGACCAGGAGGGACATGCAGGGACAAGGAGGGACAAGCAGGATCAAGGTGGGACAAGGAGGGGCAAGGAGAGACATGGAGAGACAAGCAGGATCAAGGAGGGACAAACGGGGACAAGAAAGGACAAGGAGGGACAAGCAGGATCAAGGAGGGACCAGGAGGAACACGCAGGGACAAGCTGGTTCAAGGAGGGAAAGCGGGGACAATGAGGGACTAGGAGGGACTAGCAGGGACAATGAGGGGCAAGGAGAGACAAGGAGAGGCAAGGAGGGACAAGCAGTGACCAGGAGGGAAAAGGAGGAACAAGGAGGGACAATGAGGGACAAGGAGAGACAAGTAGGGCCCAGGAGGGACAAGGATGGACCAGGAGGAACCAGGAGGAACAAGGAGGGAAAAGGAGTTACAAGGAGGAACAAGGAGGGACAATGCGGGACAAGGAGGATCAAGGAGGGACAAGGAGTAACAAGGAGGGACAAGGTGGTGCAAGGTGGTGCAAGGAGAGACATGGAGAGGCAAGGAGTGACAAGGAGGGACAAGGACGGAAAAAGGGTGACAAGGAGGGGCTATGAGGGAAAAGGAGGGACCAGGAGGGACAAGGACGGACAAGGAGGGGCAATGAGGGACAAGGTGGGTCAAGGAAGGGCAAGGAGAGGCAAGGAGGGACAAGCAGGGACAAGCAAGGACAAGGAGGGTCAATGACGGACAAGGAGGGGCAAGTACGGACCAAGAGGGTCAAGGAGGGACAAGGAGGGACAAGGCGGGACAAGGAGGGACCAGGAGAGACAAGGAGGGAAAAGGAGTTACAAGGAGGAACAAGGAGGGACAAGGAAAGACAAGCATGGTCAAGAAGGGAAAAGGAGTGACAAGGAGGGACTAGGATGTTCAAGGAGGGACAAGGAAGGACAATGAGGGACAAGGAGGGCAATGAGAGACAAGAAGGTACAAGGAGGGACATGGAGGGGCAATGAGGGACAAGGTGGGTCAAGGAGGGACAAGGAGGGAAAAGGAGTGACAAGGAGGGCCAAGGAGGGGCAATGAGGGACAAGGAGTTGCAAGGAGAGACAAGGAGGCACCAGGAGGGAAAAGGAGGGAAATTATGGAAAGGAGTGACAAGGAGGAACAAGGAGGGACAAGTACGGACCAGGAGTGACAAGGAGGGATAAGAAGGGGCAAGGAGGAGCAAGGTGGGACCAGGAGGGACAAGGAGGGGCAAGGAGAGACAAGGAGAGACAAGGAGGGACAAGGACGGACAAGGAGGGGCAATGAGGGACAAGGTGGGACAAGGAAGGGCAAGGAGGGACAAGCAGGGACAAGCAAGGACAAGGAGGGTCAATGACGGACAAGGAGGGGCAAGTACGGACCAAGAGGGTCAAGGAGGGACAAGGAGGGACAAGGCGGGACAAGAAGGGACCAGGAGAGACAAGGAGGGAAAAGGAGTTACAAGGAGGAACAAGGAGGGACAAGGAAAGACAAGCATGGACAAGAAGGGAAAAGGAGTGACAAGGAGGGACTAGGATGTTCAAGGAGGGACAAGGAAGGACAATGAGGGACAAGCAGGGACAAGGAGGGCAATGAGAGACAAGAAGGTACAAGGAGGGACATGGAGGGGCAATGAGGGACAAGGTGGGTCAAGGAGGGACAAGGAGGGAAAAGGAGTGACAAGGAGGGCCAAGGAGGGGCAATGAGGAACAAGGAGTTGCAAGGAGAGACAAGGAGGCACCAGGAGGGAAAAGGAGGGAAATTATGGAAAGGAGTGACAAGGAGGAACAAGGAGGGACAATGAGGGACAAGGAGGGAAAAGGAGGGACAAGGAGGGACAAGGAGGGGCAAGGAGAGACTAGGAGAGACGAGGAGGGACAAGGAGTGGCAATGAGGGGCAATTAGGGACAAAGAGGCCCAAGGAGGGACAAGTACGGACCAGGAGGGACAAGTACGGACCAGGAGGGACAAGTACGGACCAGGAGGGACAAGTACGGACCAGGAGCGACAAGGAGGGATAAGGAGGGACAAGGAGGGATGAGGAGGGAAAAGAAGGGGCAAGGAGGAACCAGGAGGGGCATGGAGAGACAAGGAGGGAAAAGGAGTGAGAGTGACAAGGAGAAACAAGGAGGGACAAGGAGGGTCAAGGAGTGACAATGAGGGACAAGAAGTGACAAGAAGGGACCAGGAGGGAAAGGAGTGACGAGGAGGAACAAGGAGGGACAAGGAGGGTCAAGGAGGGACAAGCAGTGTCAAGGAGGGACACGCAGGGATAAGGAGGGACAAGGAAGGTCAATGAGGGACAAGGAGGGACAATGAGGGACAAGGAGGGTCAAGGAGGGTCAAGGAGGGACAATGAGGGACAAGGAGGGACAAGGAGGGACAAGGAGGGGCAAGGAGAGACAAGGAGAGACAAGGAGAGACAAGGAGAGACAAGGAGAGACAAGGAGAGACAAGGAGGGACAAGGAGCGACTAGCAGGGACAAGAAGGGACAAGCAGGATCATGGAGGGACAAACAGGGACAAGGAGGGGCAAGGAGAGACTAGGAGATACAAGGAGGGACATGGAGAGATAAGGAAGGACAAGGAGGGACAAGCAGGGGCAATGAGGGACATGGAGGGGCAATGAGGTACAAGTTGGCTCAAGGAGGGAAAAGGATGGACAAGGAGGGCAAGTAGGAGCAAGGAGGGACAAGGAGAGTCAAGGAGGGACAAGCAGGGACAATAAGAGAAAAGGAGGGACAAGGATGGACAAGGAAGGACAATGAGGGCAAGGAGGGTTAAGGGAGGGACAAGGAGGGCAAGGAGAGACATGGAGAGACAAGCAGGATCAAGTAGGGACAAACGGGGACAAGGATGGACAAGGAGGGACAAGCAAGGACAAGGAGGGACCAGGAGGGGCACAAGCTGGTTCACGGAGGGAAAAGCAGGATCAAGGAGGGACAAACGGGGACAAGGAAGGACAAGGAGGGACAAGCAGGATCAAGGAGGGACAAGGAGGGCCCAGGAGGGGCAAGGAGAGACATGGAGAGACAAGCAGGATCAAGGAGGGACAAGGAAGGACAAGGAGAGGCAAGGAGGGACAAGCAGGATCAAGTAGGGACCAGGAGGGACAATGAGGGGCAAGGAGAGACATGGAGAGACAAGCAGGATCAAGGAGGGACAAACGGGGACAAGCAGGACAAGGAGGGACCAGGAGGGATACGCAGGCACAAGCTGGTTCAAGGAGGGAAAAGCAGGATCAAGGAGGGACAAGGAGGGACAAGGAGGGGCAAGGAAAGACATGGAGAGACAAGCAGAATCAAGGAGGGACAAACGGGGACAAGGAGGGACAAGCAGGATCAAGGAGGGACAAGGAGGGCCCAGGAGGGGCAAGGAGAGACATGGAAAGACAAGCAGGAACAAGGAGGGACAATCGGGGACAACGAAGGACAAGGAGGGACAAGTAGGGACGAGCAGGATCAAGGAGGGACAAGGAGGGACATGCAGGGACAAGGAGGGACAAGCAGGATCAAGGTGGGACAAGGAGGGGCAAGGAGAGACATGGAGAGACAAGCAGGATCAAGGAGGGACAAACGGGGACAAGGAAGGACAAGGAGGGACAAGCAGGATCAAGGAGGGACCAGGAGGAACACGCAGGGACAAGCTGGTTCAAGGAGGGAAAGCGGGGACAATGAGGGACTAGGAGGGACTAGCAGGGACAATGAGGGGCAAGGAGAGACAAGGAGAGGCAAGGAGGGACAAGCAGTGACCAGGAGGGAAAAGGAGGAACAAGGAGGGACAATGAGGGACAAGGAGAGACAAGTAGGGCCCAGGAGGGACAAGGATGGACCAGGAGGAACCAGGAGGAACAAGGAGGGAAAAGGAGTTACAAGGAGGAACAAGGAGGGACAATGCGGGACAATGCGGGACAAGGAGGATCAAGGAGGGACAAGGAGTAACAAGGAGGGACAAGGTGGTGCAAGGTGGTGCAAGGAGAGACATGGAGAGGCAAGGAGTGACAAGGACGGAAAAAGAGTGACAAGGAGGGGCTATGAGGGAAAAGGAGGGACCAGGAGGGACAAGGACGGACAAGGAGGGGCAATGAGGGACAAGGTGGGACAAGGAAGGGCAAGGAGAGACAAGGAGGGACAAGCAGGGACAAGCAAGGACAAGGAGGGTCAATGACGGACAAGGAGGGGCAAGTACGGACCAAGGCGGGACAAGGAGGGACCAGGAGAGACAAGGAGTTACAAGGAGGAACAAGGAGGGACAAGGAAAGACAAGCATGGTCAAGAAGGGAAAAGGAGTGACAAGGAGGGACTAGGATGTTCAAGGAGGGACAAGGAAGGACAATGAGGGACAAGGAGGGCAATGAGAGACAAGAAGGTACAAGGAGGGACATGGAGGGGCAATGAGGGACAAGGTGGGTCAAGGAGGGACAAGGAGGGAAAAGGAGTGACAAGGAGGGCCAAGGAGGGGCAATGAGGGACAAGGAGTTGCAAGGAGAGACAAGGAGGCACCAGGAGGGAAAAGGAGGGAAATTATGGAAAGGAGTGACAAGGAGGAACAAGGAGGGACAAGTACGGACCAGGAGTGACAAGGAGGGATAAGAAGGGGCAAGGAGGAGCAAGGTGGGACCAGGAGGGACAAGGAGGGGCAAGGAGAGACAAGGAGAGACAAGGAGGGACAAGGACGGACAAGGAGGGGCAATGAGGGACAAGGTGGGACAAGTAAGGGCAAGGAGGGACAAGCAGGGACAAGCAAGGACAAGGAGGGTCAATGACGGACAAGGAGGGGCAAGTACGGACCAAGAGGGTCAAGGAGGGACAAGGAGGGACAAGAAGGGACCAGGAGAGACAAGGAGGGAAAAGGAGTTACAAGGAGGAACAAGGAGGGACAAGGAAAGACAAGCATGGACAAGAAGGGAAAAGGAGTGACAAGGAGGGACTAGGATAGTCAAGGAGGGACAAGGAAGGACAATGGGGGACAAGCAGGGACAAGGAGGGGCAATGAGAGACAAGAAAGTACAAGGAGGGACAAGGAGGGGCAAGGAGAGACAAGGAGGGACAAGGAGCGGCAAGGAGGGGCAATGAGGGACAAGGAGGGACTAGGAGGGAAAAGGAAGGACTAGGAGGGACTAGGAGGGACAAGGAGGGACCAGGAAGGAAAATTAGGGGCAAGGAGGGACATGGAGGGGCAATGAGGGACATGGAGGGGCAATGAGGGACTAGGAGGGACAAACAGGGACAAGGAAGGACAAGGAGGGTCAAGGAGGTACAAGGAGGGACAAGTAGGAACAAGGAGCGACTAGCAGGGACAAGAAGGGACAAGCAGTATCAAGGAGGGACAAAGAGGGACAAGGAGGGACAAGCAGGATCAAGGAGGGACAAGCAGGGTCAATGACCAGGAGGGTCAATGAGGGCCAAGGAGGGACAACGAGGAACAAGGAAGGACAAGGAGGGATTAGGAGGGACAATGAGGGGCAAGGAGAGACAACGAGAGACAAGGAGAGGCAAGGAAGGACAAGGAGGGACCAGGAGGGAAAATGAGGGACAAGGAGGTGCAAGGAGGGACCAGGAGGGACAAGGTGGGACCAGGAGCGACAAGGAGGGATAAGGAGGGGCAAGGAGGGATGAGGAGGGAAAAGAAGGGTCAAGGAGGGAAACGGAGTGACAAGGAGGAACAAGGAGGGAAATGGAGTGACAAGGAGGGGCAAGGAGAGAAAAGGACAGACAAGGAGTGACAGGAAGAGACAAGGAGGGATACGGACGGAAAAGTAGGGTCAAGGAGGGATAAGCATGGACAAGGAGGGAAAAAGAGTGAGAAGGAGGGACTAGTATTGTCAAGGAGGGACAAGGAAGGACAATGATGGACAAGCAGGAACAAGGAGGGGCAGGGAGGGACAAGGAGAGACAAGGAGGAATAAGGAGTGACAATGAGGGACAAGGAGTGACAAGAAGGGACCAGGAGGGAAAGGAGTGACGAGGAGGAACAAGGAGGGTTAAGGAGGGTCAAGGAGGGACAAGCAGTGTCAAGGAGGGACACGCAGGGATAAGGAGGGACAAGGAAGGTCAAGGAGGGACAAGGAGGGTCAAGGAGGGACAAGGAGGGACAAGGAGGGACAAGGAGGGACAAGGAGGGACAAGGAGAGACTAGGAGAGACAAGGAGGGACAAGGAGTGGCAATGAGGGGCAATTAGGGACAAAGAGGCCCAAGGAGGGACAAGTACGGACCAGGAGGGACAAGTACGGACCAGGAGGGACAAGTACGGACCAGGAGGGACAAGTACGGACCAGGAGCGACAAGGAGGGATAAGGAGGGGCAAGGAGGGATGAGGAGGGAAAAGAAGGGGCAAGGAGGAGCAAGGAGGAACCAGGAGGGGCATGGAGAGACAAGGAGGGAAAAGGAGGGAGAGTGACAAAGAGAAACAAGGAGGGACAAGGAGGGTCAAGGAGTGACAATGAGGGACAATAAGGGACTAGGTGGGACTAGCAGGGCCAAGGAGGGACAAGGAGCGAAAAGGAGGACAAAGGAGGGGCAATGAGGGACAAGGAGGGGCAATGAGGGACAAGGAGGGTCAAGTACGGACCAGGAGGGACAAGGACGGACTAGAAGGGACTAGGAGGGACTAGGAGGGACAAGGAGGGACAAGGAGAGACAAGGAGGGACAAGGAGGGGCAATGAGGGACATGGAGGGGCAATGAGGGACAAGGAGGGACTAGGAGGGACAAGGAGGGACAAGAAGGGACAAGGAGGGTCAAGGAGGGACAAGGAAGGACAAGGAAGGACAAGGAGGGACAAGGAGTGGCAAGGAGGGACAAGCATGGACAAGGAGTGGCAAGGAGGGACTAGGATGGTCAAGGATGGTCCAGGAGGGACAAGGAAGGACAATGAGGGACAAGCAGGGACAAGGAGGGGCAAGGAGAGACTAGGAGATACAAGGAGGGACATGGAGAGATAAGGAAGGACAAGGAGGGACAAGCAGGGGCAATGAGGGACATGGAGGGGCAATGAGGTACAAGTTGGCTCAAGGAGGGAAAAGGATGGACAAGGAGGGCAAGTAGGAGCAATGAGGGACCAGGAGGGTCAAGGAGGGTCAAGGTGGGACAAGGAATGACAAGCAGAGTCAAGGAGGGCAAGGAGGGACAAGGAGAGTCAAGGAGGGACAAGCAGGGACAAGAAGAGAAAAGGAGGGACAAGGAAGGACAATGAGGGCAAGGAGGGTTAAGGGAGGGACAAGGAGGGCAAGGAGGGCAAGGAGAGACATGGAGAGACAAGCAGGATCAAGTAGGGACAAACGGGGACAAGGATGGACAAGGAGGGACAAGCAAGGACAAGGAGGGACCAGGAGGGGCACAAGCTGGTTCACGGAGGGAAAAGCAGGATCAAGGAGGGACAAACGGGGACAAGGAAGGACAAGGAGGGACAAGCAGGATCAAGGAGGGACAAGGAGGGCCCAGGAGGGGCAAGGAGAGACATGGAGAGACAAGCAGGATCAAGGAGGGACAAGGAAGGACAAGGAGAGGCAAGGAGGGACAAGCAGGATCAAGTAGGGACCAGGAGGGACAATGAGGGGCAAGGAGAGACATGGAGAGACAAGCAGGATCAAGGAGGGACAAACGGGGACAAGCAGGACAAGGAGGGACCAGGAGGGATACGCAGGCACAAGCTGGTTCAAGGAGGGAAAAGCAGGATCAAGGAGGGACAAGGAGGGACAAGGAGGGGCAAGGAAAGACATGGAGAGACAAGCAGAATCAAGGAGGGACAAACGGGGACAAGGAGGGACAATGAGGGACAAGCAGGATCAAGTAGGGACCAGGAGGGACAATGAGGGGCAAGGAGAGACATGGAGAGACAAGCAGGATCAAGGAGGGACAAACGGGGACAAGCAGGACAAGGAGGGACCAGGAGGGATACGCAGGCACAAGCTGGTTCAAGGAGGGAAAAGCAGGATCAAAGAGGGACAAGGAGGGACAAGGAGGGGCAAGGAAAGACATGGAGAGACAAGCAGAATCAAGGAGGGACAAACGGGGACAAGGAGGGACAATGAGGGACAAGCAGGATCAAGGAGGGACAAGGAGGGCCCAGGAGGGGCAAGGAGAGACATGGAAAGACAAGCAGGAACAAGGAGGGACAATCGGGGACAACGAAGGACAAGGAGGGACATGTAGGGACGAGCAGGATCAAGGAGGGACAAGGAGGGACCAGGAGGGACATGCAGGGACAAGGAGGGACAAGCAGGATCAAGGTGGGACAAGGAGGGGCAAGGAGAGACATGGAGAGACAAGCAGGATCAAGGAGGGACAAACGGGGACAAGGAAGGACAAGGAGGGACAAGCAGGATCAAGGAGGGACCAGGAGGAACACGCAGGGACAAGCTGGTTCAAGGAGGGAAAGCGGGGACAATGAGGGACTAGGAGGGACTAGGAGGGACTAGCAGGGACAATGAGGGGCAAGGAGAGGCAAGGAGGGACAAGCAGTGACCAGGAGGGAAAAGGAGGAACAAGGAGGGACAATGAGGGACAAGGAGAGACAAGTAGGGCCCAGGAGGGACAAGGATGGACCAGGAGGAACCAGGAGGAACAAGGAGGGAAAAGGAGTTACAAGGAGGAACAAGGAGGGACAATGCGGGACAAGGAGGATCAAGGAGGGACAAGGAGTAACAAGGAGGGACAAGGTGGTGCAAGGTGGTGCAAGGAGAGACATGGAGAGGCAAGGAGTGACAAGGAGGGACAAGGACGGAAAAAGAGTGACAAGGAGGGGCTATGAGGGAAAAGGAGGGACCAGGAGGGACAAGGACGGACAAGGAGGGGCAATGAGGGACAAGGTGGGACAAGGAAGGGCAAGGAGAGACAAGGAGGGACAAGCAGGGACAAGCAAGGACAAGGAGGGTCAATGACGGACAAGGAGGGGCAAGTACGGACCAAGAGGGTCAAGGAGGGACAAGGCGGGACAAGGAGGGACCAGGAGAGACAAGGAGGGAAAAGGAGTTACAAGGAGGAACAAGGAGGGACAAGGAAAGACAAGCATGGTCAAGAAGGGAAAAGGAGTGACAAGGAGGGACTAGGATGTTCAAGGAGGGACAAGGAAGGACAATGAGGGACAAGGAGGGCAATGACAGACAAGAAGGTACAAGGAGGGACATGGAGGGGCAATGAGGGACAAGGTGGGTCAAGGAGGGACAAGGAGGGAAAAGGAGTGACAAGGAGGGCCAAGGAGGGGCAATGAGGGACAAGGAGTTGCAAGGAGAGACAAGGAGGCACCAGGAGGGAAAAGGAGGGAAATTATGGAAAGGAGTGACAAGGAGGAACAAGGAGGGACAAGTACGGACCAGGAGTGACAAGGAGGGATAAGAAGGGGCAAGGAGGAGCAAGGTGGGACCAGGAGGGACAAGGAGGGGCAAGGAGAGACAAGGAGAGACAAGGAGGGACAAGGACGGACAAGGAGGGGCAATGAGGGACAAGGTGGGACAAGGAAGGGCAAGGAGGGACAAGCAGGGACAAGCAAGGACAAGGAGGGTCAATGACGGACAAGGAGGGGCAAGTACGGACCAAGAGGGTCAAGGAGGGACAAGGCGGGACAAGAAGGGACCAGGAGAGACAAGGAGGGAAAAGGAGTTACAAGGAGGAACAAGGAGGGACAAGGAAAGACAAGCATGGACAAGAAGGGAAAAGGAGTGACAAGGAGGGACTAGGATGTTCAAGGAGGGACAAGGAAGGACAATGAGGGACAAGCAGGGACAAGGAGGGCAATGAGAGACAAGAAGGTACAAGGAGGGACATGGAGGGGCAATGAGGGACAAGGTGGGTCAAGGAGGGACAAGGAGGGAAAAGGAGTGACAAGGAGGGCCAAGGAGGGGCAATGAGGAACAAGGAGTTGCAAGGAGAGACAAGGAGGCACCAGGAGGGAAAAGGAGGGAAATTATGGAAAGGAGTGACAAGGAGGAACAAGGAGGGACAAGGAGGGACAAGGAGGGGCAAGGAGAGACTAGGAGAGACAAGGAGGGACAAGGAGTGGCAATGAGGGGCAATTAGGGACAAAGAGGCCCCAGGAGGGACAAGTACGGACCAGGAGGGACAAGTACGGACCAGGAGGGACAAGTACGGACCAGGAGGGACAAGTACGGACCAGGAGCGACAAGGAGGGATAAGGAGGGACAAGGAGGGATGAGGAGGTTCAAGCAGTGTCAAGGAGGGACACGCAGGGACAAGTAGGGACAAGGATGGTCAAGGAGGGACAAGGAGGGACAAGGAGGGACAAGGAGGGGCAAGGAGAGACTAGGAGAGACAAGGAGGGACAAGGAGTGGCAATGAGGGGCAATTAGGGACAAAGAGGCCCAAGGAGGGACAAGTACGGACCAGGAGGGACAAGTACGGACCAGGAGGGACAAGTACGGACCAGGAGGGACAAGTACGGACCAGGAGCGACAAGGAGGGATAAGGAGGGATAAGGAGGGACAAGGAGGGATGAGGAGGGAAAAGAAGGGGCAAGGAGGAGCAAGGAGGAACCAGGAGGGGCATGGAGAGACAAGGAGGGAAAAGGAGGGAGAGTGACAAGGAGAAACAAGGAGGGACAAGGAGGGTCAAGGAGTGACAATGAGGGACAAGAAGTGACAAGAAGGGACCAGGAGGGAAAGGAGTGACGAGGAGGAACAAGGAGGGACAAGGAGGGTCAAGGAGGGACAAGCAGTGTCAAGGAGGGACACGCAGGGATAAGGAGGGACAAGGAAGGTCAATGAGGGACAAGGAGGGACAATGAGGGACAAGGAGGGACACGCAGGGACAAGAAGGGACAAGGATGGTCAAGGAGTGACAATGAGGGACAAGGAGGGACAAGGAGGGACAAGGAGGGGCAAGGAGAGACAAGGAGAGACAAGGAGAGACAAGGAGCGACTAGCAGGGACAAGAAGGGACAAGCAGGATCATGGAAGGACAAACAGGGACAAGGAGGGACAAGCAGGATCAAGGAGGGACAAGCAGGGTCAATGACCAGGAGGGTCAAGGAGGGCCAAGGAGGGACAACGAGGAACAAGGAAGGACAAGGAGGGATTAGGAGGGACAATGAGGGGCAAGGAGAGACAACGAGAGACAAGGAGAGGCAAGGAAGGACAAGGAGGGACCAGGAGGGAAAATGAGGGACAAGGAGGTGCAAGGAGGGACCAGGAGGGACAAGGAGGGACTAGGAGGGACTAGGAGGGTCAAGGAGGGACCAGGAGGGAAACGGAGTGACAAGGAGGAACAAGGAGGAACAAGGAGGAACAAGGAGGAACAGGGAGGAACAAGGAGGAACAAGGAGGGACAAGGAGGGAAACGGAGTGACAAGGAGGAACAAGGAGGAACAGGGAGGAACAAGGAGGGACAAGGAGGGGCAAGGAGAGACTAGGAGAGACAAGGAGTGGCAATGACGGGCAATTAGGGACAAAGAGGCCCAAGGAGGGACAAGTACGGACCAGGAGGGACAAGGAGGGACAAGTACGGACCAGGAGCGACAAGGAGGGATAAGGAGGGACAAGGAGGGATGAGGAGGGAAAAGAAGGGGCAAGGAGGAGCAAGGAGGAACCAGGAGGGGCATGGAGAGACAAGGAGGGAAAAGGAGGGAGAGTGACAAGGAGAAACAAGGAGGGACAAGGAGGGTCAAGGAGTGACAATGAGGGACAAGAAGGGACTAGGAGGGACAAGGAGGGAAAAGGAGGGACAAGGAGTGAAAAGGAGGACAAAGGAGGGGCAATAAGGGACAAGGAGGGAAGGCAGGGACAAGAAGGGACAAGGAGGGTCAAGTACGGACCAGGAGGGACAAGGACGGACTAGAAGGGACTAGGAGGGACAAGGAGGGACTAGGAGGGACAAGGAGGCACAAGGAGGGTCAAGGAGGGACAAGGAAGGACAAGGAAGGACAAGGAAGGACAAGGAGGGACAAGGAGAGACAAGGAGGGACAAGGACGGACAAGGAGGGGCAATGAGGGACAAGGTGGGACAAGGAAGGGCAAGGAGAGACAAGGAGGGACAAGCAGGGACAAGCAAGGACAAGGAGGGTCAATGACGGACAAGGAGGGGCAAGTACGGACCAAGAGGGTCAAGGAGGGACAAGGCGGGACAAGAAGGGACCAGGAGAGACAAGGAGGGAAAAGGACTTACAAGGAGGAACAAGGAGGGACAAGGAAAGACAAGCATGGACAAGAAGGGAAAAGGAGTGACAAGGAGGGACTAGGATGTTCAAGGAGGGACAAGGAAGGACAATGAGGGACAAGCAGGGACAAGGAGGGCAATGAGAGACAAGAAGGTACAAGGAGGGACATGGAGGGGCAATGAGGGACAAGGTGGGTCAAGGAGGGACAAGGAGGGACAAGGAGGGAAAAGGAGTGACAAGGAGGGCCAAGGAGGGGCAATGAGGGACAAGGAGTTGCAAGGAGAGACAAGGAGGCACCAGGAGGGAAAAGGAGGGAAATTATGGAAAGGAGTGACAAGGAGGAACAAGGAGGGACAATGAGGGACAAGGAGGGACAAGTACGGACCAGGAGTTACAAGGAGGGATAAGAAGGGAAAAGAAGGGGCAAGGAGGAGCAAGGTGGGACCAGGAGGGAAAAGGAGGGAAAGGAGTGACGAGGAGGAACAAGGAGGGACAAGGAGGGACAAGGAGGTTCAAGCAGTGTCAAGGAGGGACACGCAGGGACAAGGATGGTCAAGGAGGGACAATGAGGGACAAGGAGGGACAAGGAGGGGCAAGGAGAGACTAGGAGAGAGAAGGAGGGACAAGGAGGGATAAGGAGGGACAAGGAGGGATGAGGAGGGAAAAGAAGGGGCAAGGAGGAGCAAGGAGGAACCAGGAGGGGCATGGAGAGACAAGGAGGGAAAAGGAGGGAGAGTGACAAGGAGAAACAAGGAGGGACAAGGAGGGTCAAGGAGTGACAATGAGGGACAAGAAGTGACAAGAAGGGACCAGGAGGGAAAGGAGTGACGAGGAGGAACAAGGAGGGACAAGGAGGGTCAAGGAGGTACAAGCAGTGTCGAGGAGGGACACGCAGGGATAAGGAGGGACAAGGAAGGTCAAGGAGGGACAAGGAGGGACAAGGAGGGTCAAGGAGGGACACGCAGGGACAAGAAGGGACAAGGATGGTCAAGGAGGGACAATGAGGGACAAGGAGGGACAAGGAGGGGCAAGGAGAGACAAGGAGAGACAAGGAGGGACAAGGAGCGACTAGCAGGGACAAGAAGGGACAAGCAGGATCATGGAGGGACAAACAGGGACAAGGAGGGACAAGCAGGATCAAGGAGGGACAAGCAGGGTCAATGACCAGGAGGGTCAAGGAGGGCCAAGGAGGGACAACGAGGAACAAGGAAGGACAAGGAGGGATTAGGAGGGACAATGAGGGGCAAGGAGAGACAACGAGAGACAAGGAGAGGCAAGGAAGGACAAGGAGGGACCAGGAGGGAAAATGAGGGACAAGGAGGTGCAAGGAGGGACCAGGAGGGACAAGGAGGGACAAGGAGGGACTAGGAGGGTCAAGGAGGGACCAGGAGGGAAACGGAGTGACAAGGAGGAACAAGGAGGAACAAGGAGGGACAAGGAGGGAAACGGATTGACAAGGAGGAACAAGGAGGAACAGGGAGGAACAAGGTGGGACAAGGAGGGAAATGGAGTGACAAGGAGGGGCAAGGAGAGGAAATGATAGACAAGGAGTGACAGGAAGAGACAAGGAGGGATAAGGACGGAAAAGTAGGGTCAAGGAGGGACAAGGAGGGATAAGCATGGACAAGGAGGGAAAAAGAACTAGTATTGTCAAGGAGGGACAAGGAAGGACAATGATGGACAAGCAGGAACAAGGAGGGGCATGGAGGGACAAGGAGAGACAAGGAGGAACAAGGAGGAATAAGGAGTGGCAATTAGGGACAAGGAGTGACAAGAAGGGACCAGGAGGGAAAGGAGTGACGAGGTGGAACAAGGAGGGACATGGAGAGACAAGCAGGATCAAGTAGGGACAAACGGGGACAAGGATGGACAAGGAGGGACAAGTAGGGACAAGCAGGATCAAGGAGGGACAAGGAGGGACCAGGAGGGACAAGGAGGGGCAAGGAGAGACATGGAGAGACAAGCAGGATCAAGGAGGGACAAACGGGGACAAGCAAGGACAAGGAGGGACCAGGAGGGACACGCAGGCACAAGCTGGTTCAAGGAGGGAAAAGCAGGATCAAGGAGGGACAAGGAGGGGCAAGGAGAGACATGGAGAGACAAGCAGGATCAAGGAGGGACAAACGGGGACAAGGAAGGACAAGGAGGGACAAGCAGGATCAAGGAGGGACAAGGAGGGCCCAGGTGGGGCAAGGAGAGACATGGAGAGACAAGCAGGATCAAGGAGGGACAAGGAAGGACAAGGAGAGGCAAGGAGGGACAAGGAGGGACACGCAGGATCAAGGAGGGACCAGGAGGGACAATGAGGGGCAAGGAGAGACATGGAGAGACAAGCAGGATCAAGGAGGGACAAACGGGGACAAGGAGGGACAAGGGGGGACAAGCAGGGACAAGGAGGGACCAGGAGGGACACGCAGGCACAAGCTGGTTCAAGGAGGGAAAAGCAGGATCAAGGAGGGACAAGGAGGGGCAAGGAAAGACATGGAGAGACAAGCAGAATCAAGGAGGGACAAACGGGGACAAGGAGGGACAAGCAGGATCAAGGAGGGACAAGGAGGGCCCAGGAGGGGCAAGGAGAGACATGGAGAGACAAGCAGGAACACGGAGGGACAATCGGGGACAACGAAGGACAAGGAGGGACAAGTAGGGACGAGCAGGATGAAGGAGGGACCAGGAGGGACATGCAGGGACAAGGAGGGACAAGCAGGATCAAGGTGGGACAAGGAGAGACATGGAGAGACAAGCAGGATCAAGGAGGGACAAACGGGGACAAGGAAGGACAAGGAGGGACAAGCAGGATCAAGGAGGGACCAGGAGGAACACGCAGGGACAAGCTGGTTCAAGGAGGGAAAGCGGGGACAATGAGGGAGAAGGAGGGACTAGGATGGACTAGGAGGGACTAGCAGGGACAATGAGGGGCAAGGAGAGACAAGGAGAGGCAAGGAGGGACAAGCAGTGACCAGGAGGGAAAAGGAGGAACAAGGAGGAACAATGAGGGACAAGGAGAGACAAGTAGGGACCAGGAGGGACAAGGATGGACCAGGAGGAACAAGGAGGGAAAAGGAGTTACAAGGAGGGACAATGCGGGACAAGGAGGATCAAGGAGTAACAAGGAGGGACAAGGTGGTGCAAGGAGAGACATGGAGAGACATGGAGAGGCAAGGAGTGACAAGGAGGGACAAGGACGGAAAAAGAGTGACAAGGAGGGGCAATGAGGGAAAAGGAGGGACCAGGAGGGACAAGGCGGGACAAGGACGGACAAGGAGGGGCAATGAGGGACAAGGTGGGACAAGGAAGGGCAAGGAGAGACAAGGAGGGACAAGCAGGAACAAGGAGGGTCAATGACGGACAAGGAGGGGCAAGTACGGACCAAGAGGGTCAAGGAAGGACAAGGAGGGGCAAGGAGGGGCAAGGAGGGGCAAGGAGAGACAAGGAGAGACAAGGAGGGACAAGGACGGACAAGGAGGGGCAATGAGGGACAAGGTGGGACAAGGAAGGGCAAGGAGAGACAAGGAGGGACAAGCAGGGACAAGCAAGGACAAGGAGGGTCAATGACGGACAAGGAGGGGCAAGTACGGACCAAGAGGGTCAAGGAGGGACAAGGAGGGACCAGGAGGGAAAAGGAGTTACAAGGAGGAACAAGGAGGGAAAAGGAAAGACAAGCATGGACAAGAAGGGAAAAGGAGTGACAAGGAGGGACTAGGATGTTCAAGGAGGGACAAGGAAGGACAATGAGGGACAAGGAGGGCAATGAGAGACAAGAAGGTACAAGGAGGGACATGGAGGGACATGGAGGGGCAATGAGGGACAAGGTGGGTCAAGGAGGGACAAGGAGGGAAAAGGAGTGACAAGGAGGGAAAAGGAGTGACAAGGAGGGGCAATGAGGGACAAGGAATTGCAAGGAGAGACAAGGAGGCACCAGGAGGGAAAAGGAGGGAAATTATGGAAAGGAGTGACAAGGAGGAACAAGGAAGGACAATGAGGGACAAGGAGGGACAAGTGCGGACCAGGAGTGACAAGGAGGGATAAGAAGGGAAAAGAAGGGGCAAGGAGGAGCAAGGTGGGACCAGGAGGGAAAAGGAGGGAAAGGAGTGACGAGGAGGAACAAGGAGGGACAAGGAGGTTCAAGCAGTGTCAAGGAGGGACACGCAGGGACCAGTAGGGACAAGGATGGTCAAGGAGGGACAATGAGGGACAAGGAGGGACAAGGAGGGACAAGGAGGGACAAGGAGGGACAAGGAGGGACAAGGAGGGACAAGGAGAGACTAGGAGAGACAAGGAGGGACAAGGAGGGACAAGGAGTGGCAATGAGGGGCAATTAGGGACAAAGAGGCCCAAGGAGGGACAAGTACGGACCAGGAGGGACAAGGAGGGACAAGTACGGACCAGGAGGGACAAGTACGGACCAGGAGGGACAAGTACGCACCAGGAGGGACAAGGAGGGACAAGTACGGACCAGGAGCGACAAGGAGGGATAAGGAGGGACAAGGAGGGATGAGGAGGGAACAGAAGGGGCAAGGAGGAGCAAGGAGGAACCAGGGGGGGCATGGAGAGACAAGGAGGGAAAAGGAGGGAGAGTGACAAGGAGAAACAAGGAGGGACAAGGAGGGTCAAGGAGTGACAATGAGGGACAAGAAGGGACTAGCAGGGTCAAGGAGGGACAAGGAGCGAAAAGGAGGACAAAGGAGGTTCAAGCAGTGTCAAGGAGGGACACGCAGGGACAAGTAGGGACAAGGATGGTCAAGGAGGGACAATGAGGGACAAGGAGAGACAAGGAGGGACAAGGAGGGACAAGGAGGGACAAGGAGTGGCAATGAGGGGCAATTAGGGACAAAGAGGCCCAAGGAGGGACAAGTACGGACCAGGAGGGACAAGTACGGACCAGGAGGGACAAGGAGGGACAAGTACGGACCAGGAGGGACAAGGACGGACTAGAAGGGACTAGGAGGGACAAGGAGGGACAAGGAGGGACAAGGAGAGACAAGGAGGGACAAGGAGGGGCAATGAGGGACATGGAGGGGCAATGAGGGACAAGGAGGGACTAGGAGGGACAAGGAGGGACAAGGAGGGACAAGGAGGGACAAGGAGGGTCAAGGAGGGACAAGGAAGGACAAGGAAGGACAAGGAGGGACAAGGAGTGGCAAGGAGGGACAAGCATGGACAAGGAGTGGCAAGGAGGGACTAGGATGGTCAAGGATGGTCCAGGAGGGACAAGGAAGGACAATGAGGGACAAGCAGGGACAAGGAGGGGCAAGGAGCGACTAGGAGATACAAGGAGGGACATGGAGAGATAAGGAAGGACAAGGAGGGACAAGCAGGGACAATGAGGGACATGGAGGGACAATGAGGTACAAGTTGGCTCAAGGTGGGACAAGGAGGGAAAAGGATGGACAAGGAGGGAAAAAGAGGGCAAGTAGGATCAATGAGGGACCAGGAGGGTCAAGGTGGGACAAGGAATGACAAGCAGAGTCAAGGAGGGCAAGGAGGGACAAGGAGAGTCAAGGAGGGACAAGCAGGGACAAGAAGAGAAAAGGAGGGACAAGGATGGACAAGGAAGGACAATGAGGGACAAGGAGGGTTAAGGGAGGGACAAGGAGGGCAAGGAGAGACATGGAGAGACAAGCAGGATCAAGGAGGGACAAACGGGGACAAGGAAGGACAAGGAGGGACAAGCAGGATCAAGGAGGGACAAGGAGGGCCCAGGAGGGGCAAGGAGAGACATGGAGAGACAAGCAGGATCAAGGAGGGACAATGAAGGACAAGGAGAGGCAAGGAGGGACAAGCAGGATCAAGGAGGGACCAGGAGGGACAATGAGGGGCAAGGAGAGACATGGAGAGACGAGCAGGATCAAGGAGGGACAAACGGGGACAAGGAGGGACAAGCAGGGACAAGGAGGGACCAGGAGTGACACGCAGGCACAAGCTGGTTCAAGGAGGGAAAAGCAGGATCAAGGAGGGACAAACGGGGTCAAGGAGGGACAAGGAGGGACAAGCAGGATCAAGGAGGGCCCAGGAGGGGCAAGGAGAGACATGGAGAGACAAGCAGGAACAAGGAGGGACAATCGGGGACAACGAAGGACAAGGAGGGACAAGTAGGGACGAGCTGGATCAAGGAGGGACAAGGCGGGACAAGAAGGGACCAGGAGAGACAAGGAGGGAAAAGGAGTTACAAGGAGGAACAAGGAGGGACAAGGAAAGACAAGCATGGACAAGAAGGGAAAAGGAGTGACAAGGAGGGACTAGGATGTTCAAGGAGGGACAAGGAAGGACAATGAGGGACAAGCAGGGACAAGGAGGGCAATGAGAGACAAGAAGGTACAAGGAGGGACATGGAGGGGCAATGAGGGACAAGGTGGGTCAAGGAGGGACAAGGAGTGACAAGGAGGGAAAAGGAGTGACAAGGAGGGCCAAGGAGGGGCAATGAGGGACAAGGAGTTGCAAGGAGAGACAAGGAGGCACCAGGAGGGAAAAGGAGGGAAATTATGGAAAGGAGTGACAAGGAGGGACAATGAGGGACAAGGAGGGACAAGTACGGACCAGGAGTTACAAGGAGGGATAAGAAGGGAAAAGAAGGGGCAAGGAGGAGCAAGGTGGGACCAGGAGGGAAAAGGAGGGAAAGGAGTGACGAGGAGGAACAAGGAGGGACAAGGAGGTTCAAGCAGTGTCAAGGAGGGACACGCAGGGACAAGTAGGGACAAGGATGGTCAAGGAGGGACAATGAGGGACAAGGAGGGACAAGGAGGGGCAAGGAGAGACTAGGAGAGACAAGGAGGGACAAGGAGGGATAAGGAGGGACAAGGAGGGATGAGGAGGGAAAAGAAGGGGCAAGGAGGAGCAAGGAGGAACCAGGAGGGGCATGGAGAGACAAGGAGGGAAAAGGAGGGAGAGTGACAAGGAGAAACAAGGAGGGACAAGGAGGGTCAAGGAGTGACAATGAGGGACAAGAAGTGACAAGAAGGGACCAGGAGGGAAAGGAGTGACGAGGAGGAACAAGGAGGGACAAGGAGGGTCAAGGAGGTACAAGCAGTGTCAAGGAGGGACACGCAGGGATAAGGAGGGACAAGGAAGGTCAAGGAGGGACAATGAGGGACAAGGAGGGTCAAGGAGGGACACGCAGGGACAAGAAGGGACAAGGATGGTCAAGGAGGGACAATGAGGGACAAGGAGGGACAAGGAGGGGCAAGGAGAGACAAGGAGAGACAAGGAGGGCCAAGGAGGGACAACGAGGAACAAGGAAGGACAAGGAGGGATTAGGAGGGACAATGAGGGGCAAGGAGAGAAAACGAGAGACAAGGAGAGGCAAGGAAGGACAAGGAGGGACCAGGAGGGAAAATGAGGGACAAGGAGGTGCAAGGAGGGACAAGGAGGGACAAGGAGGGACTAGGAGGGTCAAGGAGGGACCAGGAGGGAAACGGAGTGACAAGGAGGAACAAGGAGGAACAAGGAGGAACAAGGAGGAACAGGGAGGAACAAGGAGGGACAAGGAGGGAAACGGATTGACAAGGAGGAACAAGGAGGAACAAGGAGGAACAGGGAGGAACAAGGTGGGACAAGGAGGGAAATGGAGTGACAAGGAGGGGCAAGGAGAGGAAAGGATAGACAAGGAGTGACAGGAAGAGACAAGGAGGGATAAGGACGGAAAAGTAGGGTCAAGGAGGGACAAGGAGGGATAAGCATGGACAAGGAGGGAAAAAGAACTAGTATTGTCAAGGAGGGACAAGGAAGGACAATGATGGACAAGCAGGAACAAGGAGGGGCATGGAGGGACAAGGAGAGACAAGGAGGAACAAGGAGGAATAAGGAGTGGCAATGAGGGACAAGGAGTGACAAGAAGGGACAAGGAGGGACAAGGAGGGTCAAGGAGGTACAAGCAGTGTCAAGGAGGTACAAGCAGTGTCAAGGAGGGACACGCAGGGACAAGGAGGGACAAGGATGGTCAAGGAGGGACAAGGAGGGACAATAAGGGGCAATGAGATACAAGGTGGGTCAAGGAGGGAAAAGGAGGGGCAATGAGGGACAAGGAAGGAAAAGGAGTTTCAAGGGGGTCAAGGAGGGACAAGGAGGGACAAGGAGGGGCAAGGAGAGACAAGGAGGAATAAGGAGTGGCAATGAGGGACAAGGAGTGTCAAGAAGGGACCAGGAGGGAAAAGGAGGGAAAGGAGTGACGAGGAGGAACAAGGAGGGACAAGGAGGTTCAAGCAGTGTCAAGGAGGGACACGCAGGGACAAGGATGATCAAGGAGGGACATTAAGGACAAGGAGGGACAAGGAGGGACAAGGAGGGGCAAGGAGAGACTAGGAGAGACAAGGAGTGGCAATGATGGGCAATTAGGGACAAAGAGGCCCAAGGAGGGACAAGTACGGACCAGGAGGGACAAGTACGGACCAGGAGGCACAAGTACGGATCAGGAGGGACAAGTACGGACCAGGAGCGACAAGGAGGGATAAGGAGGGACAAGGAGGGATGAGGAGGGAAAAGAAGGGGCTAGGAGGAGCAAGGAGGAACCATGGAGAGACAAGGAGGGAAAAGGAGGGAGAGTGACAAGGAGAAACAAGGAGGGACAAGGAGGGTCAAGGAGTGACAATGAGGGACAAGAAGGGACTAGGAGGGACAAGGAGGGAAAAGGAGCGAAAAGGGGGACAAAGGAGGGGCAATGAGGGACAAGGAGGGAAGGCAGGGACAAGAAGGGACAAGGAGGGTCAAGTACGGACCAGGAGGGACAAGGACGGACTAGAAGGGACTAGGAGGGACAAGGAGAGACAAGGAGGGACATGGAGGGGCAATGAGGGACTAGGAGGGACTAGGAGGGACAAGGAGGGACAAGGAGGGTCAAGGAGGGTCAAGGAGGGACAAGGAAGGACAAGGAAGGACAAGGAGAGGCAAGGAGGGACAAGCATGGACAAGGAGTGGCAAGGAGGGACTAGGATGGTCAAGGATGGTCCAGGAGGGACAAGGAAGGACAATGAGGGACAAGCAGGGACAAGGAGGGGCAAGGAGAGACTAGGAGATACAAGGAGGGACATGGAGAGATAATGAAGGACAAGGAGGGACAAGCAGGGGCAATGAGGGACATGGAGGGGCAATGTGGTACAAGTTGGCTCAAGGAGTGACAAGGAGGGAAAAGGATGGACAAGGAGGGAAAAGGAGGGCAAGTAGGAGCAATGAGGAACCAGGAGGGTCAAGGAGGGACAAGGAATGACAAGCAGAGTCAAGGAGGGCAAGGAGGGACAGGGCGAGTCAAGGAGGGACAAGCAGGGACAAGAAGAGAAAAGGAGGGACAAGGAAGGACAATGAGGGACAAGGAGGGTTAAGGGAGGGACAAGGAGGGACAAGGAGAGACATGGAGAGACAAGCAGGATCAAGTAGGGACAAACGGGGACAAGGATGGACAAGGAGGGACAAGTAGGGACAAGCAGGATCAAGGAGGGACAAGGAGGGACCAGGAGGGACAAGGAGGGGCAAGGAGAGACATGGAGAGACAAGCAGGATCAAGGAGGGACAAACGGGGACAAGCAAGGACAAGGAGGGACCAGGAGGGACACGCAGGCACAAGCTGGTTCAAGGAGGGAAAAGCAGGATCAAGGAGGGACAAGGAGGGGCAAGGAGAGACATGGAGAGACAAGCAGGATCAAGGAGGGACAAACGGGGACAAGGAAGGACAAGGAGGGACAAGCAGGATCAAGGAGGGACAAGGAGGGCCCAGGTGGGGCAAGGAGAGACAAGCAGGATAAAGGAGGGACAAGGAAGGACAAGGAGGGGCAAGGAGGGACAAGGAGGGACCAGGAGGGACAATGAGGGGCAAGGAGAGACATGGAGAGACAAGCAGGATCAAGGAGGGACAAACGGGGACAAGGAGGGACAAGGGGGGACAAGCAGGGACAAGGAGGGACCAGGAGGGACACGCAGGCACAAGCTGGTTCAAGGAGGGAAAAGCAGGATCAAGGAGGGACAAGGAGGGGCAAGGAAAGACAAGCAGAATCAAGGAGGGACAAACGGGGACAAGGAGGGACAAGCAGGATCAAGGAGGGACAAGGAGGACCCAGGAGGGGCAAGGAGAGACATGGAGAGACAAGCAGGAACACGGAGGGACAATCGGGGACAACAAAGGACAAGGAGGGACAAGTAGGGACGAGCAGGATGAAGGAGGGACAAGGAGGGACCAGGAGGGACAAGGAGGGACAAGCAGGATCAAGGTGGGACAAGGAGGGGCAAGGAGAGACATGGAGAGACAAGCAGGATCAAGGAGGGACAAACGGGGACAAGGAAGGACAAGGAGGGACAAGCAGGATCAAGGAGGGACCAGGAGGAACACGCAGGGACAAGCTGGTTCAAGGAGGGAAAGCGGGGACAATGAGGGAGAAGGAGGGACTAGGAGGGACTAGGATGGACTAGGAGGGACTAGGAGGGACAATGAGGGGCAAGGAGAGACAAGGAGAGGCAAGGAGGGACAAGCAGTGACCAGGAGGGAAAAGGAGGAACAAGGAGGAACAATGAGGGACAAGGAGAGACAAGTAGGGACCAGGAGGGACAAGGATGGACCAGGAGGAACAAGGAGGGAAAAGGAGTTACAAGGAGGGACAATGCGGGACAAGGAGGATCAAGGAGGGACAAGGAGTAACAAGGAGGGACAAGGTGGTGCAAGGAGAGACATGGAGAGGCAAGGAGTGACAAGGAGGGACAAGGACGGAAAAAGAGTGACAAGGAGGGGCAATGAGGGAAAAGGAGGGACCAGGAGGGACAAGGCGGGACAAGGACGGACAAGGAGGGGCACTGAGGGACAAGGTGGGACAAGGAAGGGCAAGGAGAGACAAGGAGGGACAAGCAGGAACAAGCAAGGACAAGGAGGGTCAATGACGGACAAGGAGGGGCAAGTACGGACAAAGAGGGTCAAGGAGGGACAAGGAGGGGCAAGGAGGGGCAAGGAGAGACAAGGAGAGACAAGGAGGGACAAGGACGGACAAGGAGGGGCAATGAGGGACAAGGTGGGACAAGGAAGGGCAAGGAGAGACAAGGAGAGACAAGGAGGGACAAGCAGGGACAAGCAAGAACAAGGAGGGTCAATGACGGACAAGGAGGGGCAAGTACGGACCAAGAGGGTCAAGGAGGGACAAGGAGGGACCAGGAGAGACAAGGAGGGAAAAGGAGTTACAAGGAGGAACAAGGAGGGAAAAGGAAAGACAAGCATGGACAAGAAGGGAAAAGGAGTGACAAGGAGGGACTAGGATGTTCAAGGAGGGACAAGGAAGGACAATGAGGGACAAGGAGGGCAATGAGAGACAAGAAGGTACAAGGAGGGACATGGAGGGACATGGAGGGGCAATGAGGGACAAGGTGGGTCAAGGAGGGACAAGGAGGGATAAGGAGTGACAAGGAGGGAAAAGGAGTGACAAGGAGGGGCAATGAGGGACAAGGAATTGCAAGGAGAGACAAGGAGGCACCAGGAGGGAAAAGGAAGGAAATTATGGAAAGGAGTGACAAGGAGGAACAAGGAAGGACAATGAGGGACAAGGAGGGACAAGTGCGGACGAGGAGTGACAAGGAGGGATAAGAAGGGAAAAGAAGGGGCAAGGAGGAGCAAGGCGGGACCAGGAGGGAAAAGGAGGGAAATGAGTGACGAGGAGGAACAAGGAGGGACAAGGAGGTTCAAGCAGTGTCAAGGAGGGACACGCAGGGACCAGTAGGGACAAGGATGGTCAAGGAGGGACAATGAGGGACAAGGAGGGACAAGGAGGGACAAGGAGGGAAGAGGAGAGACTAGGAGAGACAAGGAGGGACAAGGAGTGGCAATGAGGGGCAATTAGGGACAAAGAGGCCCAAGGAGGGACAAGTACGGACCAGGAGGGACAAGTACGGACCAGGAGGGACAAGTACGGACCAGGAGGGACAAGGAGGGACAAGTACGGACCAGGAGCGACAAGGAGGGATAAGGAGGGATGAGGAGGGAAAAGAAGGGGCAAGGAGGAGCAAGGAGGAACCAGGAGGGGCATGGAGAGACAAGGAGGGAAAAGGAGGGAGAGTGACAAGGAGAAACAAGGAGGGACAAGGAGGGTCAAGGAGTGACAATGAGGGACAAGAAGGGACTAGGAGGGACTAGCAGGGTCAAGGAGGGACAAGGAGCGAAAAGGAGGACAAAGGAGGTTCAAGCAGTGTCAAGGAGGGACACGCAGGGACAAGTAGGGACAAGGATGGTCAAGGAGGGACAAGGAGAGACAAGGAGGGACAAGGAGGGACAAGGAGTGGCAATGAGGGGCAATTAGGGACAAAGAGGCCCAAGGAGGGACAAGTACGGACCATGATTGACAAGTACGGACCAGGAGGGACAAGTACGGACCAGGAGGGACAAGGACGGACTAGAAGGGACTAGGAGGGACAAGGAGGGACAAGGAGAGACAAGGAGGGACAAGGAGGGGCAATGAGGGACATGGAGGGGCAATGAGGGACAAGGAGGGACTAGGAGGGACAAGGAGGGACAAGGAGGGACAAGGAGGGTCAAGGAGGGACAAGGAAGGACAAGGAAGGACAAGGAGGGACAAGGAGTGGCAAGGAGGGACAAGCATGGACAAGGAGTGGCAAGGAGGGACTAGGATGGTCAAGGATGGTCCAGGAGGGACAAGGAAGGACAATGAGGGACAAGCAGGGACAAGGAGGGGCAAGGAGCGAGTAGGAGATACAAGGAGGGACATGGAGAGATAAGGAAGGACAAGGAGGGACAAGCAGGGACAATGAGGGACATGGAGGGACAATGAGGTACAAGTTGGCGCAAGGTGGGACAAGGAGGGAAAAGGATGGACAAGGAGGGAAAAGGAGGGCAAGTAGGAGCAATGAGGGACCAGGAGGGTCAAGGAGGGTCAAGGTGGGACAAGGAATGACAAGCAGAGTCAAGGAGGGCAAGGAGGGACAAGGAGAGTCAAGGAGGGACAAGCAGGGACAAGAAGAGAAAAGGAGGGACAAGGAAGGACAATGAGGGACAAGGAGGGTTAAGGGAGGGACAAGGAGGAGAGACAAGCAGGATCAAGGAGGGACAAACGGGGACAAGGAAGGACAAGGAGGGACAAGCAGGATCAAGGAGGGACAAGGAGGGCCCAGGAGGGGCAAGGAGAGACATGGAGAGACAAGCAGGATCAAGGAGGGACAAGGAAGGACAAGGAGAGCCAAGGAGGGACAAGCAGGATCAAGGAGTGACCAGGAGGGACAATGAGGGGCAAGGAGAGACATGGAGAGACAAGCAGGATCAAGGAGGGACAAACGGGGACAAGGAAGGACAAGGAGGGACAAGCAGGGACAAGGAGGGACCAGGAGGGACACGCAGGCACAAGCTGGTTCAAGGAGAGAAAAGCAGGATCAAGGAGGGACAAGGAGGGACAAGGAGGGGCAAGGAAAGACATGGAGAGACAAGCAGAATCAAGGAGGGACAAGGTGGTGCAAGGAGAGACATGGAGAGGCAAGGAGTGACAAGGAGGGACAAGGACGGAAAAAGAGTGACAAGGAGGGGCAATGAGGGAAAAGGAGGGACCAGGAGGGACAAGGACGGACAAGGAGGGGCAATGAGGGACAAGGTGGGACAAGGAAGGGCAAGGAGAGACAAGCAGGGACAAGCAAGGACAAGGAGGGTCAATGACGGACAAGGAGGGGCAAGTACGGACCAAGAGGGTCAAGGAGGGACAAGGCGGGACAAGGAGGGACCAGGAGGGAAAAGGAGTTACAAGGAGGAACAAGGAGGGAGAAGGAAAGACAAGCATGGACAAGAAGGGAAAAGGAGTGACAAGGAGGGACTAGGATGTTCAAGGAGGGACAAGGAAGGACAATGAGGGACAAGGAGGGCAATGAGAGACAAGAAGGTACAAGGAGGGACATGGAGGGGCAATGAGGGACAAGGTGGGGCAATGAGGGACAAGGAGGAAAAAGGAGTGACAAGGAGGGCCAAGGAGGGGCAATGAGGGACAAGGAGTTGCAAGGAGAGACAAGGAGGCACCAGGAGGGAAAAGGAGGGAAAAGGAGGGAAATTATGGAAAGGAGTGACAAGGAGGAACAAGGAGGGACAATGAGGGACAAGGAGGGACAAGTACGGACCAGGAGTGACAAGGAGGGATGAGAAGGGAAAAGAAGGTGCAAGGAGGAGCAAGGTGGGACCAGGAGGGACAAGGAGGGGCAAGGAGAGACAAGGAGAGACAAGGAGGGACAAGGAGGGGCAAGGAGGGGCAAGGAGGGGCAATGAGGGACTAGGAGGGACCAGGAGGGAAAAGGAAGGGCTAGGAGGGACAAGGAGGGACCAGGAGGGAAAATTAGGGGCAAGGAGGGACAAGGAGGGACAAGGAGGGGCAATGAGGGACATGGAGGGGCAATGAGGGACTAGGAGGGACAAGGAAGGACAAGGAGGGTCAAGGAGGGTTAAAGAGGGACAAGTAGGAACAAGGAGCGACTAGCATGGACAAGAAGGGACAAGCAGGATCAAGGAGGGACAAGCAGGATCAAGGAGGGACAAGCAGGGTCAATGACCAGGAGGTTCAAGGAGGGCCAAGGAGGGACAACGAGGAACAAGGAAGGACAAGGAGGGATTAGGAGGGACAATGAGGGGCAAGGAGAGACAACGAGTGACAAGGAGAGGCAAGGAAGGACAAGGAGGGACCAGGAGGGAAAATGAGGGACAAGGAGGGACGAGGAGGGACAAGGAGGGACCAGGAGGGACCCGGAGGGAAACGGAGTGACAAGGAGGAACAAGGAGGGACAAGGTGGGAAAAGGAGGGGCAAGGAGAGAAAAGGACAGACAAGGAGTGACAGGAAGAGACAAGGAGGGATAAGGACGGAAAAGTAGGGACAAGTAGGGACAAGGAAGGATAAGCATGGACAAGGAGGGAAAAAGAGTGAGAAGGAGGGACTAGTATTGTCAAGGAGGGACAAGGAAGGACAATGATGGACAAGCAGGCACAAGGAGGGGCAGGGAGGGGCATGGAGGGGCAATGAGATACAAGGTGGGTCAAGGAGGGACAAGGAGGGAAAAGGAGGGCCAAGGAGGGCCAAGGAGGGCAAGGATGGACAAGGAAGGAAAAGGAGGGGCAAGGAGAGACAAGGAGAGACAAGGAGGAACAAGGAGGAATAAAGAGGTGGCAATGAGGGACAAGGAGTGACAAGAAGGGACCAGGAGGGAAAAGGAGGGAAAGGAGTGACGAGGAGGAACAAGGAGGGACCAGGAGGGTCAAGGAAGGTAAAGGAGGGAGAAGGAGGGACAAGCAGTGTCAAGGAGGGACACGCAGGGAAAAGGAGGGACAAGGATGGTCAAGGAGGGACAATGAGGGACAAGCAGGGACAAGGAGGGGCAAGGAGAGACAAGGAAAGACAAGGAGAGACAAGGAGAGACAAGGAGGGATAAGGAGGGATAAGGAGGGACAATGAGGGGCAATGAGGGACAAAGAGGCCCAAGGAGGGACAAGGAGGCACAAGGAGGGACAAGTACGGACCAGGAGCGACAAGGAGGGATAAGGAGGGATGAGGAGGGAAAAGAAGGGGCAAGGAGGAACCAGGAGGGTCATGGGGAGACAAGGAGGGAAAAGGAGGGAAAGTGACAAGGAGAAACAAGGAGGGACAAGGAGGGTCAAAGAGTGACAATGAGGGACAAGAAGGGACTAGGAAGGACTAGCAGGGTCAAGGAGGGACAAGGAGCGAAAAGGAGGACAAAGGAGGGGCAATCAGGGACAAGGAGGGACTAGGAGAGTCAAGGAGGGACAAGGAGGGAAAAGGAAAGAAAAGGAGGACAAAGGAGGGGCAATGAGGGACAAGGAGGGAAGGCAGGGACAAGATTGGACAAGAAGGGATAAGAAGGGACAAGGAGGGTCAAGTACGGATCAGGAGGGACAAGGACGGACTAGAAGGGATTAGGAGGGACAATGAGGGGCAAGGAGAGACAAGGAGAGGCAAGGAGGGACAAGGACGGACAAGGAGGGGCAATGAGGGACAAGGTGGGACAAGGAAGGGCAAGGAGAGACAAGGAGGGTCAAGGAGGGACAAGCAGGGACAAGCAAGGACAAGGAGGGTCAATGACGGACAAGAAGGGGCAAGTACGGACCAAGAGGGTCAAGGAGGGACAAGGAAGGACAAGGAGGGACAAGGATGGACAAGGAGGGACCAGGAGAGACAAGGAGGGAAAAGGAGGAGCAAGGAAAGACAAGCATGGACAAGAAGGGAAAAGGAGTGACAAGGAGGGACTAGGATGGTCAATGAGGGACAAGCAGGGACAAGGAGAGACAAGGAGGAGCAAGGAGATACAAGGAGGGACATGGAGGGATAAGGAGGGGCAATGAGGGACATGGAGGGGCAATGAGGGACAAGGTGGGTCACGGAGGGACAAGGAGGGAAAAGGAGTGACAAGGAGGCACCAGGAGGGAAAAGGAGGGAAATTATGGAAAGGAGTGACAAGGAGGAACAAGGAGGGACAATGAGGGGCAATGAGGGACAAGTACGGACCAGGAGGGACAAGGAGGGAAAAGAATGGGCAAGGAGGAGCAAGGTGGGACCAGGAGGGACAAGGAGGGGCAAGGAGAGACAAGGAGTGACAAGGAGGGTCAAGGAGGGGCAATGAGGGACAAGGAGGGACCAGGAGGGAAAATTATGGACAAGGAGGGGCAATGAGGGACAAGGAGGGGCAAGGAGAAACTAGGAGATACAAGGAGGGACATGGAGAGATAAGGAAGGACAAGGAGGGACAAGCAGGGGCAATGAAGGACATGGAGGGGCAATGAGGTACAAGTTGGCTCAAGGAGGGACAAGGAGGGAAAAGGATGGACAAGGAGGGAAAAGGAGGGCAAGTAGGAGCAATGAGGGACCAGGAGGGTCAAGGAGGGTCAAGGTGGAACAAGGAACGACAAGCAGAGTCAAGGAGGGACAAGGAGAGTCAAGGAGGGACAAGCAGGGACAAGAAGAGAAAAGGATGGACAATGAGGGACAAGGAGGGTTAAGGGAGGGACAAGGAGGGCAAGGAGAGACATAGAGAGACAAGCAGGATCAAGTAGGGACAAACGGGGACAAGGATGGACAAGGAGGGACCAGTAGGGACAAGCAGGATCAAGAAGGGACAAGGAGGGACAAGGAGGGACCAGGAGGGACAAGGAGGGGCAAGGAGAGACATGGAGAGACAAGCAGGATCAAGGAGGGACAAACGGGGACAAGGAAGGAAAAGAGGGACAAGCAAGGACAAGGAGGGACCAGGAGGGACACGCAGGCACAAGCTGGTTCAAGGAGGGAAAAGCAGGATCAAGGAGGGACAAGGAGGGACAAGGAGGGGCAAGGAGAGACATGGAGAGACAAGCAGGATCAAGGAGGGACAAACGGGGACAAGGAAGGACACGGAGGGACAAGCAGGATCAAGGAGGGACAAGGAGGGCCCAGGAGGGGCAAGGAGAGACATGGAGAGACAAGCAGGATCAAGGAGGGACAAGGAAGGACAAGGAGAGGCAAGGAGGGACAAGCAGGATCAAGGAGTGACCAGGAGGGACAATGAGGGGCAAGGAGAGACATGGAGAGACAAGCAGAATCAAGGAGGGACAAACGGGGACAAGGAGGGACAAGGAGGGACAAGCAGGATCAAGGAGGGACAAGGAGGGCCCAGGAGGGGCAAGGAGAGACATGGAGAGACAAGCAGGAACAAGGAGGGACAATCGGGGACAACGAAGGACAAGGAGGGACAAGTAGGGACGAGCAGGATCAAGGAGGGACAAGGAGGGACCAGGAGGGACATGCAGGGACATGCAGGGACAAGGAGGGACAAGCAGGATCAAGGTGTGACAAGGAGGGGCAAGGAGAGACAAGCAGGATCAAGGAGGGACAAACGGGGACAAGGAAGGACAAGGAGGGACAAGCAGGATCAAGGAGGGACCAGGAGGAACACGCAGGGACAAGCTGGTTCAAGGAGGGAAAGCGGGGACAATGAGGGAGAAAGAGGGACTAGGATGGACTAGGAGGGACTAGCAGGGACAATGAAGGGCAAGGAGAGACAAGGAGAGGCAAGGAGGGACAAGCAGTGACCAGGAGGGAAAAGGAGGAACAAGGAGGGACAAGGAGAGACAAGTAGGGACCAGGAGGGACAAGGATGGACCAGGAGGAACAAGGAGGGAAAAGGAGTTACAAGGAGGAACAAGGAGGGACAATGCGGGACAAGGAGGATCAAGGAGGGACAAGAAGTAACAAGGAGGGACAAGGTGGTGCAAGGAGAGACATGGAGAGGCAAGGAGTGACAAGGAGAGACAAGGAGGGACAAGGAGGGACAAGGAGGGACAAGGACGGAAAAAGAGTGACAAGGAGGGGCAATGAGGGAAAATGAGGGACCAGGAGGGACAAGGCGGGACAAGGACGGACAAGGAGGGGCAATGAGGGACAAGGTGGGACAAGGAAGGGCAAGGAGAGACAAGGAGGGACAAGGAGGGTCAATGACGGACAAGGAGGGGCAAGTACGGACCAAGAGGGTCAAGGAGGGACAAGGCGGGACAAGGCGGGACAAGGAGGGACCAGGAGAGACAAGGAGGGAAAATGAGTTACAAGGAGGAAGAAGGAGGGACAAGGAAAGACAAGCATGGTCAAGAAGGGAAAAGGAGTGACAAGGAGGGACTAGGATGTTCAAGGAGGGACAAGGAAGGACAATGAGGGACAAGCAGGGACAAGGAGGGCAATGAGAGACAAGAAGGTACAAGGAGGGACATGGAGGGGCAATGAGGGACAAGGTGGGTCAAGGAGGGACAAGGAGGGAAAAGGAGTGACAAGGAGGGCTAAGGAGGGGCAATGAGGGACAAGGAGTTGCAAGGAGAGACAAGGAGGCACCAGGAGGGAAAGGAGGGAAATTATGGAAAGGAGTGACAAGGAGGAACAAGGAGGGACAAGTACGGACCAGGAGTGACAAGGAGGGATAAGAAGGGATAAGAAGGGGCAAGGAGGAGCAATGTGGGACCAGGAGGGACAAGGAGGGGCAAGGAGAGACAAGGAGAGACAAGGAGGGACAAGGAGGGGCAAGGAGGGGCAATGAAGGACTAGGAGGGACCAGGAGGGAAAAGGAAGGACTAGGAGGGGCAAGGAGGGACCAGGAGGGAAAATTAGGGGCAAGGAGGGACAAGGAGGGGCAGTGAGGGACATGGAGGGCAATGAGGGACTAGGAGGGACAAGGAAGGACAAGGAGGGTCAAGGAAGGTCAAGGAGGGACAAGTAGGAACAAGGAGCGACTAGCATGGACAAGAAGGGACAAGAAGGGACAAGCGGGACAAGGAGGATCAAGGAGGGACAAGAAGTAACAAGGAGGGACAAGGTGGTGCAAGGAGAGACATGGAGAGGCAAGGAGTGACAAGGAGAGACAAGGAGGGACAAGGACGGAAAAAGAGTGACAAAGAGGGGCAATGAGGGAAAAGGAGGGACCAGGAGGGACAAGGCGGGACAAGGACGGACAAGGAGGGGCAATGAGGGACAAGGTGGGACAAGGAAGGGCAAGGAGATACAAGGAGGGACAAGCAAGGACAAGGAGGGTCAATGACGGACAAGGAGGGGCAAGTACGGACCAAGAGGGTCAAGGAGGGACAAGGCGGGACAAGGCGGGACAAGGAGGGACCAGGAGAGACAAGGAGGGAAAAGGAGTTACAAGGAGGAAGAAGGAGGGACAAGGAAAGACAAGCATGGACAAGAAGGGAAAAGGAGTGACAAGGAGGGACTAGGATGTTCAAGGAGGGACAAGGAAGGACAATGAGGGACAAGCAGGGACAAGGAGGGCAATGAGAGACAAGAAGGTACAAGGAGGGACATGGAGGGGCAATGAGGGACAAGGTGGGTCAAGGAGGGACAAGGAGGGAAAAGGAGTGACAAGGAGGGCCAAGGAGGGACAATGAGGGACAAGGAGTTGCAAGGAGAGACAAGGAGGCACCAGGAGGGAAAAGGAGGGAAATTATGGAAAGGAGTGACAAGGAGGAACAAGGAGGGACAAGTACGGACCAGGAGTGACAAGGAGGGATAAGAAGGGATAAGAAGGGGCAAGGAGGAGCAAGGTGGGACCAGGAGGGACAAGGAGGGGCAAGGAGAGACAAGGAGAGACAAGGAGGGACAAGGAGGGGCAAGGAGGGGCAATGAAGGACTAGGAGGGACCAGGAGGGAAAAGGAAGGACTAGGAGGGGCAAGGAGGGACCAGGAGGGAAAATTAGGGGCAAGGAGGGACAAGGAGGGGCAATGAGGGACATGGAGGGCAATGAGGGACTAGGAGGGACAAGGAAGGACAAGGAGGGTCAAGGAAGGTCAAGGAGGGACAAGTAGGAACAAGGAGCGACTAGCATGGACAAGAAGGGACAAGCAGGATCAAGGAGGGACAAACAGGGACAAGGAGGGACAAGCAGGATCAAGGAGGGACAAGCAGGGTCAATGACCAGGAGGTTCAAGGAGGGCCAAGGAGGGACAAGGAGGGACAACGAGGAACAAGGAAGGACAAGGAGAGATTAGGAGGGACAATGAGGGGCCAGGAGGGAAAATTAGGGGCAAGGAGGGACAAGGAGGGGCAACGAGGGACATGGAGGGCAATGAGGGACTAGGAGGGACAAGGAAGGACAAGGAGGGTCAAGGAAGGTCAAGGAGGGACAAGTAGGAACAAGGAGCGACTAGCATGGACAAGAAGGGACAAGAAGGGACAAGCAGGATCAAGGAGGGACAAACAGGGACAAGGAGGGACAAGGAGGGACAAGCAGGGTCAATGACCAGGAGGTTCAAGGAGGGCCAAGGAGGGACAAGGAGGGACAACGAGGAACAAGGAAGGACAAACAGGGACAAGGAGGGACAAGGAGGGACAAGGAGGGACAAGCAGGGTCAATGACCAGGAGGTTCAAGGAGGGCCAAGGAGGGACAAGGAGGGACAACGAGGAACAAGGAAGGACAAGGAGAGATTAGGAGGGACAATGAGGGGCCAGGAGGGAAAATTAGGGGCAAGGAGGGACAAGGAGGGGCAATGAGGGACATGGAGGGCAATGAGGGACTAGGAGGGACAAGGAAGGACAAGGAGGGTCAAGGAAGGTCAAGGAGGGACAAGTAGGAACAAGGAGCGACTAGCATGGACAAGAAGGGACAAGAAGGGACAAGCAGGATCAAGGAGGGACAAACAGGGACAAGGAGGGACAAGGAAGGACAAGGAGGGACCAGGAGGGAAAATGAGGGACAAGGAGGTGCAAGGAGGGACCAGGAGGGACAAGGAGGGACCAGGAGGGTCAAGGAGGGACCAGGAGGGAAACGGAGTGCCAAGGAGGAACAAGGAGGAACAAGGAGGAACAAGGAGGGACAAGGAGGGAAAAGGAGGGACAAGGAGGGGCAAGGAGAGAAAAGGACAGACAAGGAGTGACAGGAAGAGACAAGGAGGGATATGGACGGAAAAGTAGGGACAAGGAAGGATAAGCATGGACAAGGAGGGAAAAAGAGTGAGAAGGAGGGACTAGTATTGTCAAGGAGGGACAAGGAAGGACAATGATGGACAAGCAGGCACAAGGAGGGGCAGGGAGGGACAATGACGGACATGGAGGGGCAATGAGATACAAGGTGGGTCAAGGAGGGACAAGGAGGGAAAAGGAGGGCCAAGGAGGGCAAGGATGGACAAGGAAGGAAAAGGAGTTTCAAGGGGGGACAAGGAGGGACAAGGAGGGACAAGGAGGGGCAAGGAGAGACAAGGAGAAATAAAGAGGTGGCAATGAGGGACAAGAAGTGACAAGAAGGGACCAGGAGGGAAAAGGAGGGAAAGGAGTGACGAGGAGGAACAAGGAGGGACCAGGAGGGTCAAGGAAGGTAAAGGAGGGACAAGGAGGGACAAGGAGGGACAAGCAGTGTCAAGGAGGGACACGCAGGGAAAAGGAGGGACAAGGATGGTCAAGGAGGGACAATGAGGGACAAGCAGGGACAAGGAGGGGCAAGGAGAGACAAGGAAAGACAAGGAGAGACAAGGAGGGATAAGGAGGGACAAGGAGTGGCAATGAGGGGCAATGAGGGACAAAGAGGCCCAAGGAGGGACAAGTACGGACCAGGAGGGACAAGGAGGCACAAGGAGGGACAAGTACGGACCAGGAGCGACAAGGAGGGATGAGGAGGGATGAGGAGGGAAAAGAAGGGGCAAGGAGGAACCAGGAGGGGCATGGAGAGACAAGGAGGGAAAAGGAGGGAAAGTGACAAGGAGAAACAAGGAGGGACAAGGAGGGTCAAAGAGTGACAATGAGGGACAAGAAGGGACTAGGAAGGACTAGCAGGGTCAAGGAGGGACAAGGAGCGAAAAGGAGGACAAAGGAGGGACAAGGAGGGACTAGCAGGGACTAGGAGAGTCAAGGAGGGACAAGGAGGGAAAAGGAAAGAAAAGGAGGACAAAGGAGGGGCAATGAGGGACAAGGAGGGAAGGCAGGGACAAGCAGGGACAAGAAGGGACAAGGAGGGTCAAGTACGGATCAGGAGGGACAAGGACGGACTAGAAGGGATTAGGAGGGACATTGAGGGGCAAGGAGGGACAAGGAGAGGCAAGGAGGGACAAGGACGGACAAGGAGGGGCAATGAGGGACAAGGAAGGGCAAGGAGAGTCAAGGAGGGTCAAGGAGGGACAAGCAGGGACAAGCAAGGACAAGGAGGGTCAATGACGGACAAGAAGGGGCAAGTACGGACCAAGAGGGTCAAGGAGGGACAAGGAAGGACAAGGAGGGACAAGGATGGACAAGGAGGGACCAGGAGAGACAAGGAGGGAAAAGGAGGAACAAGGAAAGACAAGCATGGACAAGAAGGGAAAAGGAGTGACAAGGAGGGACTAGGATCGTCAATGAGGGACAAGCAGGGACAAGGAGAGACAAGGAGGGGCAAGGAGAGACAAGAAGATACATGGAGGGATAAGGAGGGGCAATGAGGGACATGGAGGGGCAATGAGGGACAAGGTGGGTCAAGGAGGGACAAGGAGGGAAAAGGAGTGACAAGGAGGCACCAGGAGGGAAATTATGGAAAGGAGTGACAAGGAGGAACAAGGAGGGACAATGAGGGGCAATGAGGGACAAGGAGGGACAAGTACGGACCAGGAGGGACAAGGAGGGATAAGAAGGGAAAAGAATGGGCAAGGAGGAGCAAGGTGGGACCAGGAGGGACAAGGAGGGGCAAGGAGAAACAAGGAGTGACAAGGAGGGTCAAGGAGGGGCAATGAAAGACAAGGAGGGACCAAGAGGGAAAATTATGGACAAGGAGGGGCAATGAGGGACATGGAGGGGCAATGAGGGACTAGGAGGGACAAGGAAGGACAAGGAGGGTCAAGGATGGTCAAGGAGGTACAAGGAGGGACAAGTAGGAACAAGGAGCGACTAGCAGGGACAAGAAGGGACAAGCAGGATCAAGGAGGGACAAACAGGGACAAGGAGGGACAAGCAGGATCAAGGAGGGACAAGCAGGGTCAATGACCAGGAGGGTCAAGGAGGGACCAGGAGGGGCAAGGAGAGACAAGGAGAGGCAAGGAAGGACAAGGAGGGAAAATGAGGGTCAAGGAGGGACCAGGAGGGAAACGGAGTGACAAGGAGGAACAAGGAGGGAAAAGGAGTGACAAGGAGGGGCAAGGAGAGAAAAGGACAGACAAGGAGTGACAGGAAGAGACAAGGAGGGATAAGGACGGAAAAGTAGGGACAAGGAGGGACAAGGAGAGAAAATGAGGGACCAGGAGGGACAAGGACGGGTAAGGGGGGCAATGAGGAACAAGGTGGGACAAGGAAAAACAAGAAGGACAAGGACGGGCAAGGAGAGACATGGAGGGTCAAGGAGGGACTAGGAAGGACAATGAGGGACAAGGATGGTCAATGAGGTACAAACAGGGACAAGGAGGGACGAGGAGAGACAAGGAGGGAAAAGAAGGGGCAAGGAGAAGCAAGGAGGGACCAGGAGGGGCAAGGAAGGCCAAGCAGTGTCAAGGAGGGACCAGCATGGACAAGAAGTGACAAGGAGGGACTAGGATGGTCAAGGATGGTCAAGGAGGGACAAGGAAGGACAATGAGGGACAAGGAGGGGCAAGGAGAGTCTAGGAGATACAAGGAGGGACATGGAGAGATAAGGAAGGACAAGGAGGGACAAGCAGGGGCAATGAGGGACATGGAGGGGCAATGAGGTACAAGTTGGCTCAAGGAGGGACAAGGAGGGACAAGGAGGGAAAAGGAGGGCAAGTAGGAGCAATGAGGGACCAGGAGGGTCAAGGAGGGTCAGGAGGGTCAAGGAGGGACAAGGAATGACAAGCAGAGTCAAGGAGGGCAAGGAGGGCAAGTAGAAGCAATGAGGGACAAGGAGGGGCAAGGAGAGACTAGGAGATACAAGGAGGGACATGGAGAGATAAGGAAGGACAAGGAGGGACAAGCAGGGGCAATGAGGGACATGGAGGGGCAATGAGGTACAAGTTGGCTCAAGGAGGGACAAGGAGGGAAAAGGATGGACAAGGAGGGAAAAGGATGGACAAGGAGGGAAAAGGAGGGCAAGTAGGAGCAATGAGGGACCAGGAGGGTCAAGGAGGGTCAGGAGGGTCAAGGAGGGACAAGGAATGACCAGCAGAGTCAAGAAGGGCAAGGAGGGAAAAGGTGGGAAAGTAGGAGCAATGAGGGACCAGGAGGGTCAAGGAGGGTCAAGGAGGGACAAGGACTGACAAGCAGAGTCAAGGAGGGCAAGGAGGGACAAGCAGGGACAAGAAGGGAAAAGGAGGGACAAGGATGGACAAGGAACGGCAATGAGGGACAAGGAGGGGCAAGGAGAGACTTGGAGAGACAAGCAGGATCAAAGAGGGACAAAAGGGGACAAGGAAGGACAAGGAGGGGCAAGGAGGGGCCAGTAGGGACAAGCAGGATCAAGGAGGGACAAGGAGGGACAAGGAGGGACCAGGAGGGACCAGGAGAGACATGGAGAGACAAGCAGGATCAAGGAGGGCCAAACGGGGACAAGGAAGGACAAGGAGGGACCAGCAGAGTCAAGAAGGGCAAGGAGGGAAAAGGTGGGAAAGTAGGAGCAATGAGGGACCAGGAGGGACACGCAGGCACAAGCTGGTTCAAGGACTGACAAGGAGGGGCAAGCAGGGACCAGGAGGGAAAAGGAGGAACAAGGAGGGACAATGAGGGACCAGGAGGGACAAGGATGGACCAGGAGGGCCGAGGAGGGACAAGGAGGGACCAGGAGGGACAACGAGGAACAAGGAGGGACAATGAGGGACCAGGAGGGACAAGGATGGACCAGGAGGGCCGAGGAGGGACAAGGAGGGACCAGGAGGGACAACGAGGAACAAGGAAGGACAAGGAGGGATTAGGAGGGACAAGGAGGGACAAGGAGGGACAAGGAGAGACAAGGAGGGACCAGGAGGGAAAAGGATGGACCAGGAGGGACCAGGAGGAACAAGGAGGGAAAAGGAGTTACAAGGAGGAACAAGGAGGGACAATGAGGGACAAGGAGGATCAAGGAGTAACATGGAGGGACAAGGTGGTGCAAGGAGAGACATGGAGAGGCAAGGAGTGACAAGGAGAGACAAGGAGGGACAAGGAGGGACAAGGACGAAAAAAGAGTGACAAGGAGGGGCAATGAGGGAAAAGGAGGGACCAGGAGGGACAAGGCGGGACAAGGAGGGGCAATGAGGGACAAGGTGGGACAAGGAAGGGCAAGCATGGACATGAAGGGAAAAGGAGTGACAAGGAGGGACTAGGATGGTCAAGGAGGGACAAGGAGGGGCAATGAGAGACAAGAAGGTACAAGGAGGGACATGGAGGGATAAGGAGGGGCAATGAGGGACATGGAGGGGCAATGAGGGACAAGGTGGGTCAATGAGGGACAAGGAGGGAAAAGGAGTGACAAGGAGGGAAAAGGAGTGACAAGGAGCGGCAAGTAGGAGCAATGAGGGACCAGGAGGGTCAAGGAATGTCAAGGAGGGACAAGGAGAGACAAGGAGGCACCAGGAGGGAAAAGGAGGGAAAAGGAGGGAAATTATGGAAAGGAGTGACAAGGAGGGACAATGAGGGGCAAGTACGGACCAGGAGGGACAAGGAGGGATAAGAAGGGAAAAGAAGGGGCAAGGTGGGACCAGGAGGGGCAAGGAGAGACAAGGAGGGGCAAGGAGGGGCAATGAAGGACAAGGAGGGAAAAGGAAGGACTAGGAGGGACTAGGAGGGACAAGGAGGGACCAGGAGGGAAAATTAGGGCCAGGAGGGACAAGGAGGGGCAATGAGGGACATGGAGGGGCAATGAGGGACTAGGAGGGACAAACAGGGACTAGGAAGGACAAGGAGGGTCAAGGAGGGTCAAGGAGGTACAAGGAGGGACAAGTAGGAACAAGGAGCGACTAGCAGGACAAGAAGGGACAAGCAGGATCAAGGAGGGACAAACAGGGACAAGGAGGGACAAGCAGGATCAAGGAGGGAAGGGCAGGGTCAATGACCAGGAGGGTCAAGGAGGGCCAAGGAGGGACAAGGAGGGACAACGAGGAACAAGGAAGGACAAGGAGGGATTAGGAGGGACAATGAGGGGCAAGGAGAGACAAGGAGAGGCAAGGAGGGACAAGGGGGGACCAGGAGGGAAAATGAGGGACAAGGAGGTGCAAGGAGGGACCAGGAGGGTCAAGGAGGGACCTGGAGGAACAAGGAGGAACAAGGAGGGAAATGGAGTGACAAGGAGGGGCAAGGAGAGAAAAGGACAGACAAGGAGTGACAGGAAGAGACAAGGAGGAAAAGGACGGAAAAGTATGGTCAAGGAGGGACAAGGAGGGATAAGCATGGACAAGGAGGGAAAAAGAGTGAGAAGGAGGGACGAGTATTGTCAAGGAGGGACAAGGAAGGACAATGATGGACAAGCAGGAACAAGGAGGGGCAGAGAGGGACAAGAAGAGACAAGGAGGAACAAGGAGGAATAAGGAGTGGCAATGAGGGACAAGGAGTAACAAGAAGGGACCAGGAGGGAAAAGGAGGGAAAGGAGTGACGAGGAGGAACAAGGAGGGACAAGGAGGGTCAAGGAGGGACAAGCAGTGTCAATGAGGGACACGCAGGGACAAGGAGAGACAAGGATGGTCAAGGAGGGACAAGGATGGTCAAGGAGGGACAATGAGGGACAAGGAGGGACAAGGAGGGTCAAGGAGGGACACGCAGGGACAAGGATGGTCAAGGAGGGAAAATGAGGGACAAGGAGGGACAAGGAGGGGCAAGGAGAGACAAGGAGCGACTAGCAGTGACAAGAAGGGACAAGCAGGATCAAGGAGGGACAAACAGGATCAAGGAGAGACAAGCAGGATCAAGGAGGGACAAGCAGGGTCAATGACCAGGAGGGTCAAGGAGGGCCAAGGAGGGTCAAGGAGGGACAACGAGGAACAAGGAAGGACAAGGAGGGATTAGGAGGGACAATGAGGGGCAAGGAGAGACAACGAGAGACAAGGAGAGGCAAGGAAGGACAAGGAGGGACCAAGAGGGAAAATGGGGGACAAGGAGGTGCAAGGAGGGACCAGGAGGGACTAGGAGGGACCAGGAGGGTCAAGCAGGGACCAGGAGGGAAACGGAGTGACAAGGAGGAACAAGGAGGGAAATGGAGTGACAAGGAGGGGCAAGGAGAGAAAAGGACAGACAAGGAGTGACAGGAAGAGACAAGGAGGGATATGGACGGAAAAGTAGGGTCAAGGAGGGACAAGGAGGGATAAGCATGGACAAGGAGGGAAGAAGAGTGAGAAGGAGGGACTAGTATTGCAAGGAGGGACAATGATGGACAAGCAGGAACAAGGAGGGGCAGGGAGGGACAAGGAGGAATAAGGAGTGGCAATGAGGGACAAGGAGTGACAAGAAGGGGCCAGGAGGGAAAAGGAGGGAAAAGGAGGGAAAGGAGTGACGAGGAGGAACAAGGAGGGACAAGGAGGGTCAAGGAGGGACAAGCAGTGTCAAGGAGGGACACGCAGGGACAAGGAGGGACAAGGATGGTCAAGGAGGGACAAGGATGGTCAAGGAGGGACAAGGATGATCAAGGAGGGACAATGAGGGGCAATGAGATACAAGGTGGGTTAAGGAGAGACAAGGAGGGCCAAGGAGGGGCAATGAAGTACAAACAGGGACAAGGAGGGACGATGAGAGACAAGGAGGGAAAAGAAGGGGCAAGGAGAAGCAAGGAGGGACCAGGAGGGGCAAGGAAGGACAAGCAGTGTCAAGGAGGGACAAGCATGGACAAGGAGTGACAAGGAGGGACTAGGATGGTCAAGGAGGGACAAGGAAGAACAATGAGGGACAAGCAGGGCAAGGAGGGGCAAGGAGAGACTAGGAGATACAAGGAGGGACATGGAGAGATAAGGAAGGACAAGGAGGGATAAGCAAGGGCAATGAGGGACATGGAGGGGCAAACGGGGACAAGGAAGGACAAGGACGGGCAAGGAGGGACAAGTAGGGACAAGCAGGACCAAGGAGGGACAAGGAGGGACCAGGAGGGACAAGGAGGGACAAGAAGAGACAAGCAGGATCAAGGAGGGACAAGGAAGGACAAGGAGGGGCAAGGAGAGACAAGGAGGGACACGCAGGCACAAGCTGGTTCAAGGAGGGAAAAGCAGGATCAAGGAGGGACCAGGAGAGACAAGGAGGGGCAAGGAGAGACATGGAGAGACAAGCAGGATCAAGGAGGGACAAACGGGGACAAGGAAGGACAAGGAGGGACAAGCAGGATCAAGGAGGGACAAGGAGGGCCCGGGAGGGGCAAGGAGAGACATAGAGAGACAAGCAGGATCAAGGAGGGACAAGGAAGGACAAGGAGAGGCAAGGAGGGACAAGTAGGGACAAGCGGGATCAAGGAGGGACCAGGAGGGACAAGGAGGGGCAAGGAGAGACATGGAGAGACAAGCAGGATCAAGGAGGGACAAACGGGGACAAGGAAGGACAAGGAGGGACAAGTAGGGACAAGCAGGATCAAGGAGGGAAAAGTAGGGACAAGCAGGATCAAGGAGGGACAAGGAGGGCCCAGGAGGGGCAAGGAGAGACATGGAGAGACAAGCAGGATCAAGGTGGGACAAACGGGGACAAGGAGGGACAAGTAGGGATAAGCAGGATCAAGGAGGGAAAAGTGGGGACAAGCAGGATCAAGGAGGGACAAGGAGGGACACGCAGGGACACGCAGGGACAAGCAGGATCAAGCAGGATCAAGGAGGGACAAACGGGGACAAGGAAGGACAAGTAGGGACAAGCAGGATCAGGGAAGGACAAGGAGGGACAGGTAGGGACAAGCAGGATCAAGGAGAGGCCAGGAGGGACACACAGGGACAAGCTGGTTCAAGGAGGGACAATGAGGGACAAGGAGGGACTAGGAGGGACAATGAGGGGCAACGAGAGACAAGTAGAGGCAATGAGGGACCAGGAGGGAAAAGGAGGAACAAGGAGGGACAATGAGGGACAAGGAGAGACAAGGAGGGACCAGGAGGGACCAGGAGGAACAAGGAGGGTCAAGGAGTGACAATGAGGGACAAGAAGGGACTAGGAGGGACTAGCAGTTTCAAGGAGGGACAAGGAGCGAAAACGAGGACAAAGGAGGGGCAATGAGGGACAAGGAGGGAAAAGGAAAGAAAAGGAGGACAAAGGAGGGGCAATGAAGGACAAGGAGGGAAGGCAGGGACAAGCAGGGACAAGAAGGGACAAGAAGTGACAAGAAGGGACAAGGAGGGACAAGGTGGGTGAAGGAGGGAAAAGGATGGCCAAGGAGGGGCAATGAGGGACAAGGAGGGGCAAGTAGGAGCAATGAGGGACCAGGAGGGTCAAGGATGGTCAAGGAGGTACAAGGAGGCACCAGGAGGGAAATTATGGAAAAGAGTGACAAGGAGGAACAAGGAGGAACAAGGAGTACGGCCCAGGAGGGAAAAGAAGGGTCAAGGAGAAGCAAGCAGAGCCAAGGAGGGGAAAGGAGAGACAAGGAGGGGCAATGAGGACAAGGAGGGACAAGGAGGGACTACGAGGGACAAGGAGGGACCAGGAGGGAAAAGGAGGGACTAGGAGGGACATGGAGGGACCACGAGGGAAAAGGAGGGACCAGGAGGGACTAGGAGGGTCAAGGAGGGACCAGGAGGGAAACGGAGTGACAAGGAGGAACAAGGAGGAACAAGGAGGGACAAGGAGGGAAATGGAGTGACAAGGAGGGGCAAGGAGAGGAAATTACAGACAAGGAGTGACAGGAAGAGACAAGGAGGGATAAGGACGGAAAAGTAGGGTCAAGGAGGGACAAGGAGGGATAAGCATGGATAAGGAGGGAAAAAGAGTGAGAAGGAGGGACTAGTATTGTCAAGGAGGGACAAGGAAGGACAATGATGGACAAGCAGGAACAAGGAGGGGCAGGGAGGGACAAGGAGAGACAAGGAGGAATAAGGAGTGGCAATGAGGGACAAGGAGTGACAAGAAGGGACCAGGAGGGAATAGGAGGGAAAGGAGTGACGAGGAGGAACAAGGAGGGCCAAGGAGGTACAAGCAGTGTCAAGGAGTGACACGCAGGGACACGCAGGGATAAGGAGGGACAAGGATGGTCAAGGAGGGACAAGGATGGTCAAGGAGGGACAATGAGGGGCAATGAGATACAAGGTGGGTCAAGGAGGGACAAGGAGGGAAAAAGAGGGCCAAGGAGGGGCAATGGACAAGGATGGACAAGGAAGGAAAAGGAGTTTCAAGGGGGGACAAGGAGGGACAAGGAGAGACAAGGAGGAATAAGGAGTGGCAATGAGGGACAAGGAGTGACAAGAAGGGACCAGGAGGGAAAAGGAGGGAAAGGAGTGACGAGGAGGAACAAGGAGGGACAAGGAGGGACAAGCAGTGTCAAGGAGGGACACGCAGGGACAAGGAGGGACAAGGATGGTCAAGGAGGGACAATGAGGGACAAGGAGGGACAAGGAGGGACAAGGAGGGACAAGGAGGGGCAAGGAGAGACAAGGAGAGACAAGGAGAGACAAGGAGGGACAAGGAGGGACAAGGAGTGGCAATGAGGGGCAATTAGGGACAAAGAGGCCCAAGGAGGGACAAGTACGGACCAGGAGGGACAAGTACGGACCAGGAGGGACAAGTACGGACCAGGAGGGACAAGGAGGGACTAGTACGGACCAGGAGCGACAAGGAGGGACAAGGAGGGATGAGGAGGGAAAAGAAGGGGCAAGGAGGAACCAGGAGGGGCATGGAGAGACAAGGAGGGAAAAGGAGGGAGAGTGACAAGGAGAAACAAGGAGGGACAAGGAGGGTCAAGGAGTGACAATGAGGGACAAGAAGGGACTAGGAGGGACTAGCAGGGTCAAGGAGGGACAAGGAGCGAAAAGGAGGACAAAGGAGGGGTAATGAGGGACAAGGGGGGAAGGCAGGGACAAGGAGGGGCAAGGAGAGACAAGGAGGGACAAGGAGAGGCAAGGAGGGCCAAGGTGGGACCAGGAGGGAAAATGAGGGACAAGGAGGGGCAAGGAGGGACATGGAGTGACCAGGAGGGACAAGGAGGGAGCAGGAGGGAAAAGGAGTGACTAGGAGGGACATGGAGGAAAAGGAGGGACAAGGAGGGACAAGGAGGGACTAGGAGGGACAAGGAGGGACCAGGAGGGAAAAGGAGGGACTAGGAGGGCCAAGGAGGGACCAGGAGGGAAAAGGAGGGATAAGGAGGGGCAATGAGGGACAAGGATGGTCAAGGAGGGACAAGTAAGGACAAGGAGGGACAAGGAGAGGCAAGGAGGGCCAAGGTGGGACCAGGAGGGAAAATGAGGGACAAGGAGGGGCAAGGAGGGACATGGAGTGACCAGGAGGGACAAGGAGGGAGCAGGAGGGAAAAGGAGTGACTAGGAGGGACATGGAGGGGCAATGAGGGACAAGGTGGTTCAAGGAGGGACAAGGAGGGAAAACGAGGGGCAATGAGGGACAAGGAGGGGCAAGTAGGAGCAATGAGGGGCCAGGAGGGTCAAGGAGGGTCAAGGAAGGTCAAGGAGGTACAAGGAGAGACAAGGAGGCACCAGGAGGGAAATTATGGAAAGGAGTGACAAGGAGGAACAAGGAGGGACAATGAGGGACAATGAGGGGCAATGAGGGACAAGGAGGGACAAGTACGGACCAGGAGGGAAAAGAAGGGTCCTCCTCGACCCTTCTTTTCCCTCCTTGTCCCTCCTTGACCCACCTTGTCCCTCATTGCCCCTCCAGGGACTAGGAGACACCAGGAGCGACAAGGAGGGGCAAGGAGAGACAAGGAGGGACAAGGAGGGGCAATGAGGACAAGGAGGGACAAGGAGGGACAAGGAGGGACAAGGAGGGACAAGGAGGGACTAGGAGGGACAAGGAGGGACAAGGAGGGACCAGGAGGGAAAAGGAGGGACTAGGAGGGACAAGGAGGGACCAGGAGGGAAAAGGAGGGACAAGTAGCGACAAGCAGGATCAAGGAGGGACAAGTAGGGACCAGGAGGGACAAGGAGGGGCAAGGAGAGACATGGAGAGACAAGCAGGATCACGGAGGGACAAACGGGGACAAGGAAGGACAAGGAGGGACAAGTAGGGACAAGCAGGATCAAGGAGGGACCAGGAGGAACACGCAGGGACAAGCTGGTTCAATGAGGGAAAGCGGGGACAATGAGGGAGAAGGAGGGACTAGGAGGGACTAGGATGGACTAGGAGGGACTAGGAGGGACAATGAGGGGCAAGGAGAGGCAAGGAGGGACAAGCAGTGACCAGGAGGGAAAAGGAGGGACAAGGAGAGACAAGGAGGGACCAGGAGGGACAAGGATGGACCAGGAGGGACCAGGAGGAACAAGGAGGGAAAAGGAGTAACAAGGAGGAACAAGGAGGGACAATGAGGGACAAGGAGGATCAAGGAGGGACAAGGAGTAACATGGAGGGACATGGTGGTGCAACGAGAGACATGGAGAGGCAAGGAGTGACAAGGAGTGACAAGGAGAGACAAGGAGGGACAAGGACGGAAAAAGAGTGACAAGGAGGGGCAATGAGGGAAAAGGAGGGACCAGGAGGGACAAGGCGGGGCAAGGACGGACAAGGAGGGGCAATGAGGGACAAGGTGAGACAAGGAAGGGCAAGGAGAGACAAGGAGGGACAAGCAGGGACAAGCAAGGACAAGGAGGGTCAATGACGGACAAGGAGGGGCAAGTACGGACCAAGAGGGTCAAGGAGGGACAAGGCGGGACAAGGAGGGACCAGGAGAGACAATGAGGGAAAAGGAGTTACAAGGAGGAACAAGGAGGGACAAGGAAAGACAAGCATGGAGAAGAAGGGAAAAGGAGTGACAAGGAGGGACTAGGATGGTCAAGGAGGGACAAGGAAGGACAATGGGGGACAAGCAGGGACAAGGAGGGGCAATGAGGGACCAGAAGGTACAAGGAGGGAAAAGGAGTGACATGGAGGGCCAAGGAGGGGCAATGAGGGACAAGGAGGGGCAAGGAATGTCAAGGAGGGACAAGGAGGCACCAGGAGGGAAAAGGAGGGAAATTATGGAAAGGAGTGACAAGGAGGAACAAGGAGGGACAATGAGGGGCAATAAGGGACAAGGAGGGACAAGTACGGACCAGGAGGGACAAGGTGTGATAAGAAGGGAAAAGAAGGGGCAAGGAGGAGCAAGGTGGGACCAGGAGGGACAAGTAGGGGCAAGGAGAGACAAGAAGAGACAAGGAAGGACAAGGAGGGGCAATGAGTGACAAGGAGGGACTAGGATGGACCAGGAGGGAAAAGAAAGGACTAGGAGGGACAAGGAGGGACCAGGAGGGAAAATTAGGGGCAAGGAGGGACAAGGAGGGGCAATGAGGGACATGGAGGGGCAATGAGGGACTAGGAGGGACAAACAGGGACAAGGAAGGACAAGGAGGGTCAAGGAGGGACAAGGAGAGACAACGAGAGACAAGGAGAGGCAAGGAAGGACAAGGAGGGACCAGGAGGGAAAATGAGTGACAAGGAGGTGCAAGGAGGGACCAGGAGGGACCAGGAGGGTCAAGGAGGGACCAGGAGGGAAACGGAGTGACAAGGAGGAACAAGGAGGGGAATGGAGTGACAAGGAGGGGCAAGGAGAGAAAAGGACAGACATGGAGTGACAGGAAGAGACAAAGAGGGATAAGGACGGAAAAGTAGGGTCAAGGAGGGACAAGGAGGGATAAGCATGGACAAGGAGGGAAAAAGAGTGAGAAGGAGGGACTAGTATTGTCAAGGAGGGACAGGGAAGGACAATGATGGACAAGCAGGAACAAGGAGGGGCAGGGAGGGACAAGGAGAGACAAGGAGGAATAAGGAGTGGCAATGAGGGACAAGGAGTGACAAGAAGGGACCAGGAGGGAAAAGGAGGGAAAGGAGTGACGAGGAGGAACGAGGAGGGACAAGGAGGGACAAGGAGGGTCAAGGAGGGACAAGCAGTGTCAAGGAGGGACACGCAGGGACACGCAGGGACAAGGAGGGACAAGGAGGGACAAGGATGGTCAAGGAGGGACAAGGATGGTCAAGGAGGGACAATGAGGGACAAGGAGGGACAAGGAGGGTCAAGGAGGGACACGCAGGGACAAGGAGGGACAAGGATGGTCAAGGAGGGACAATGAGGGACAAGGAGTGACTAGCAGGGACAAGAAGGGACAAGCAGGATCAAGGAGGGACAAACAGGGACAAGGAGGGACAAGCAGGATCAAGGAGGGACAAGGAGGGACAACGAGGAACAAGGAAGGACAAGGAGGGATTAGGAGGGACAATGAGGGGCAAGGAGAGACAAGGAGAGGCAAGGAAGGACAAGGAGGGACCAGGAGGGAAAATGAGGGACAAGGAGGTGCAAGGAGGGACAAGGAGGGACTAGGAGGGTCAAGGAGGGACCAGGAGGAAACTTAGTGACAAGGAGGAACAAGGAGGGAAATGGAGTGACAAGGAGGGGCAAGGAGAAGAAAGGACAGACAAGGAGTGACAGGAAGAGACAAGGAGGGATAAGGACGGAAAAGTAGGGTCAAGGAGGGACAAGGAGGGATAAGCATGGACAAGGAGGGAAAAAGAGTGAGAAGGAGGGACTAGTATTGTCAAGGAGGGACAATGATGGACAAGCAGGAACATGGAGGGGCAGGGAGGGACAAGGAGAGACAAGGAGGAACAAGGAGGAATAAGGAGTGGCAATGAGGGACAAGGAGTGACAAGAAGGGACCAGGAGGGAATAGGAGGGAAAGGAGTGACGAGGAGGAACAAGGAGGGACAAGGAGGGACAAGGAGGGTCAAGGAGGTACAAGCAGTGTCAAGGAGGGACACGCAGGGACAAGGATGGTCAAGGAGGGACAATGAGGGGCAATGAGATACAAGGTGGGTCAAGGAGGGACAAGGAGGGAAAAGGAGGGAAAAGGAGGGCCAAGGAGGGGCAATGAGGGACAAGGATGGACAAGGAAGGAAAAGGAGGGACAAGGAGGGGCAAGGAGAGACAAGGAGAGACAAGGAGAGACAAGGAGGAATAAGGAGTGGCAATGAGGGACAAGGAGTGACAAGAAGGGACCAGGAGGGAAAAGGAGGGAAAGGAGTGACGAGGAGGAACAAGGAGGACAAGGAGGGTCAAGGAGGGACAAGCAGTGTCAAGGAGGGACACGCAGGGACAAGGAGGGACAAGGATGGTCAAGGAGGGAAAAGGAAAGAAAAGGAGGACAAAGGAGGGGCAATGAGTGACAAGGAGGGAAGGCAGGGACAAGAAGGGTCAAGTACGGACCAGGAGGGACAAGGACGGACTAGAAGGGACAAGGAGGGACAAGGAGGGACAAGGAGGGACAAGGAGGGGCAATGAGGGACATGGAGGGGCAATGAGGGACAAGGAGGGACTAGGAGGGACAAGGAGGGACAAGGAGGGACAAGGAGAGACAAGGAGGGACCAGGAGGAACAAGGGGGGTCAAGGAGTGACAATGAGGGACAAGAAGGGACTAGGAGGGACTAGCAGGGTCAAGGAGGGACAAGGAGCGAAAAGGAGGACAAAGGAGGGGCAATGAGGGACAAGGAGGGAAAAGGAAAGAAAAGGAGGACAAAGGAGGGGCAATGAGGGACAAGGATGGAAGGCAGGGACAAGCAGGGACAAGAAGGGACAAGGAGGGTCAAGTACGGACCAGGAGGGACAAGGACGGACTAGAAGGGACTAGGAGGGACAAGGAGGGACAAGGAGAGACAAGGGGGGACAAGGAGAGACTTGGAGAGACAAACAGGGTCAAGGAGGGACAAACGGGGACAAGGAAGGACAAGGAGAGACTTGGAGAGACAAACAGGGTCAAGGAGGGACAAACGGGGACAAGGAAGGACAAGGAGGGACAAGCAGGATCAAGGAGGGACAAGTAGGGACAAGCAGGATCAAGGAGGGACCAGGAGGCACAAGGAGGGGCAAGGAGAGACATGGAGAGACAAGCAGGGTCAAGGAGGGACAAACGGGGACAAGGAAGGACAAGGAGGGACAAGTAGGGACAAGCAGGATCAAGGAGGGACAAGGAGGGCCCAGGAGGGGCAAGGAGAGACAAGCAGGATCAAGGAGGGTCAAACGGGGACAAGGAGGGACAAGGAGGGAGCAGGAGGGAAAAGGAGTGACAAGGAGTGACAATGAGGGACATGGAGGGGCAATCAGCGACAAGGTGGGTGAAGGAGGGACAAGGAGGGACAAGGAGGGAAAAGGATGGCCAAGGAGGGGCAATGAGGGACAAGGAGGGGCAAGTAGGAGCAATGAGGGACCAGGAGGGTCAAGGAGGGTCAAGGATGGTCATGGAGGTACAAGGAGGCACCAGGAGGGAAATTATGGAAAGGAGTGACAAGGAGGGACAAGGAGGGACAATGCGGGGCAATGAGGGACAAGGAGGGACAAGTACGGACCAGGAGGGAAAAGAAGGGTCAAGGATGAGCAAGGAGAGACAAGGAGGGGCAAGGAGAGACAAGGAGGGACAAGGAGGGGCAATGAGGACAAGGAGGGACAAGGAGGGACTACGAGGGACAAGGAGGGACCAGGAGGGAAAAGGAGGGACTAGGAGGGACATGGAGGGACAAGGAGGGAAAAGGAGGACAAAGAGGGGCAATGAGGGACATGGTGGGGCAATGAGGGACATGGAGGGGCAATGAGGGACAAGGAGGGACAAGTAGCGACAAGCAGGATCAAGGAGGGTCAAGGAGGGACCAGGAGGGACAAGGAGGGGCAATGAGGGACATGGTGGGGCAATGAGGGACATGGAGGGGCAATGAGGGACAAGGAGGGACAAGTAGGATCAAGGAGGGACAAGGAGGGGCAAGGAGAGACATGGAGAGACAAGCAGGATCAAGGAGGGACTAGGAGGGACAATGAGGGGCAATGAGAGACAAGGAGAGGCAAGGAGGGACAAGCAGGGACCAGGAGGGAAAAGGAGGAACAAGGAGGGACAATGAGGGACCAGGAGGGACAAGGATGGACCAGGAGGGCCGAGGAGGGACAAGGAGGGACCAGGAGGGACAACGAGGAACAAGGAAGGACAAGGAGGGATTAGGAGGGACAATGAGGGGCAAGGAGAGACAAGGAGAGGCAAGGAGGGAAAATGAGGGACAAGGAGGGACATGGAGTGACCAGGAGGGACAAGGAGGGAGCAGGAGGGAAAAGGAGTGACAATGAGGGACATGGAGGGGCAATGAGGGACAAGGTGGGTGAAGGAGAGAAAAGGAGGGAAAAGAAGATCCAAGGAGGGGCAATGAGGGACCAGGAGGGTCAACGAAGGTCAAGGAGTTACAAGGAGGCACCAGGAGGGAAATTATGGAAAGGAGGGACAAGGAGGAACAAGGAGGGACAATGAGGGCAATGAGGGACAAGGGGGACAAGTACGGACCAGGAGGGAAAAGAAGGGTCAAGGAGGAGCAAGGAGAGATAAGGAGGGACAAGGAGGGGCAATAAGGGACATGGAGGGGCAATGAGGGACAAGGAGGGACTAGGAGGGACCAGGATGGTCAAGGAGGGACAAGGAGGGTCAAGGAGGGACAAGGAAGGACAAGGAGGGGCAATGAGGGACAAGGAGGGACTAGGAGGGACAAGGATGGTCAAGGAGGGTCAAGGAGGGACAAGGAAGGACAAGGAGGGACAAGGAGGGACAAGGAGTGGCAAGGAGGGCCAAGGTGGGACCAGGAGGGAAAATGAGGGACAAGGAGGGGCAAGGAGGGACAATGAGGGGCAATGAGGGACAAAGAGGGACAAGTACGGACCAGGAGGGAAAAGAAGGGTCAAGGAGGAGCAAGGAGAGACCAGGAGCGACAAGGAGGGGCAAGGAGAGACAAGGAGGGACAAGGAGGGACTACGAGGGACCAGGAGGGAAAAGGATGGACTAGGAGGGACTAGGAGGGACAAGGAGGGACCAGGAGGGAAAAGGAGGGACAAGGAGGGACCAGGAGGGAAAAGGAGGGGCAATGAGGGACATGGAGGGGCAATGAGGGACAAGGAGGGACTAGGAGGGACAAGGATGGTCAAGGAGGGACAAGGAGGGTCAAGGAAGGTCAAGGAGTTACAAGGAGGCACCAGGAGGGAAATTATGGAAAGGAGTGACAAGGAGGAACAAGGAGGAACAAGGAGGGACAATGAGGGGCAATGAGGGACAAGGAGGGACAAGTACGGACCAGGAGGGAAAAGAAGGGTCAAGGAGGAGCAAAGAGAGACCAGGAGCGACAAGGAGGGGCAAGGAGAGACAAGGAGGGACAAGGAGGGACCAGGAGGGAAAAGGAGGGACTAGGAGGGACAAGGAGGGACTAGGAGGGACAAGGATGGACCAGAAGGGAAAAGGAGGGACAAGGAGGGGCAATGAGGGACATGGAGGGGCAATGAGGGACAAGGAGGGACTAGGAGGGACAAGGATGGTCAAGGAGGGACAAGGAGGGTCAAGGAGGGACAAGGAAGGACAAGGAAGGACAAGGAGTGGCAAGGAGGGCCAAGGTGGGACCAGGAGGGAAAATGAGGGACAAGGAGGGGCAAGGAGGGACATGGAGTGACCAGGAGGGACAAGGAGGGAGCAGGAGGGAAAAGGAGGAAAAGGAATGACAAGGAGGGACATGGAGGGACATGGAGGGGCAATGAGGGACAAGGTGGGTCAAGGAGGGACAAGGAGGGAAAAGGAGGGCCAAGGAGGGGCAATGAAGGACAAGGAGGGGCAAGTAGGAGCAATGAGGGACCGGAGGGTCAAGGACGGTCAAGGAAGGTCAAGGAGGTACAAGGAGAGACAAGGAGGCACCAGGAGGGAAATTATGGAAAGGAGTGACAAGGAGGAACAAGGAGGGGCAATGAGGGACAAGGAGGGACAAGTACGGACCAGGAGGAAAAAGAAGGGTCGAGGAGGAGCAAGGAGACACCAGGAGCGACAAGGAGGGGCAAGGAGAGACAAGGAGGGGCAATGAAGGCAAGGAGGGACTAGGAGGGACAAGGAGGGAAAATGAGGGACTAGGAGGGACAAGGAGGGAAAAGGAGGGACAAGGAGGGGCAATGAGGGACATGGAGGGGCAATGAGGGGCAATGAGGGACAAGGAGGGACAAGTAGCGACAAGCAGGATCAAGGAGGGACAAGGAGGGACAAGGAGGGGCAAGGAGCGACATGGAGAGACAAGCAGGATCAAGGAGGGACAAACGGGGACAAGGAAGGACAAGGAGGGACAAGCAGCATTAAGGAGGGACAAGGAGGGACCAGGAGGAACACGCAGGGACAAGCTGGTTCAATGAGGGAAAGCGGGGACAATGAGGGAGAAGGAGGGACTAGGAGGGACTAGGATGGACTAGGCAGGACTAGGCGGGACTAGGAGGGACTAGGAGGGACTAGGTGGGACTAGGAGGGACAAAGAGGGGCATGGAGAGGCAAGGAGGGACAAGCAGTGACCAGGAGGGAAAAGGAGGAACAAGGAGGGACAATGAGGGACAAGGAGAGAAAAGGAGGGACCAGGAGGGAAAAGGATGGACCAGGAGGGACAAGGAGGGACCAGGAGGAACAAGGAGGGAAAAGGAGTTACAAGGAGGAACAAGTAGGGACAATGAGGGACAAGGAGGATCAAGGAGGGACAAGGAGTAACATGGAGGGACAAGGTGGTGCAAGGAGAGACATGGAGAGGCAAGGAGTGACAAGGAGAGACAAGGAGGGACAAGGACGAAAAAAGAGTGACAAGGAGGGGCAATGAGGGAAAAGGAGGGACCAGGAGGGACAAGGCGGGACAAGGAGGGGCAATGAGGGACAAGGAAGGGCAATGAGAGACAAGGAGGGACAAGCAGGGACAAGCAAGGACAAGGAGGGTCAATGACGGACATGGAGGGGCAAGTACGGACCAAGAGGGTCAAGGAGGGACAAGGCGGGACAAGGAGGGACCAGGAGAGACAAGGAGGGAAAAGGAGTTACAGGGAGGAACAAGGAGGGACAAGGAAAGGCAAGCATGGACATGAAGGGAAAAGGAGTGACAAGGAGGGACTAGGATGGTCAAGGAGGGACAAGGAGGGGCAATGAGAGACAAGAAGGTACAAGGAGGGACATGGAGGGATAAGGAGGGGCAATGAGGGACATGGAGGGGCAATGAGGGACAAGGTGGGTCAATGAGGGACAAGGAGGGAAAAGGAGTGACAAGGAGGGACAAGGAGGGAAAAGGAGTGACAAGGAGGTGCAAGTAGGAGCAATGAGGGACCAGGAGGGTCAAGGAATGTCAAGGAGGGACAAGGAGAGACAAGGAGGCACCAGGAGGGAAAAGGAGGGAAATTATGGAAAGGAGTGACAAGGAGGGACAATGAGGGGCAAGTACGGACCAGGAGGGACAAGGAGGGAAAAGAAGGGGCAAGGTGGGACCAGGAGGGGCAAGGAGAGACAAGGAGGGTCAAGGAGGGGCAATGAGGGACAAGGAGGGAAAAGGAAGGACTAGGAGGGACTAGGAGGGACAAGGAGGGACCAGGAGGGAAAATTAGGGCCAGGAGGGACAAGGAGGGGCAATGGGGGACATGGAGGGGCAATGAGGGACTAGGAGGGACAAACAGGGACTAGGAAGGACAAGGAGGGTCAAGGAGGGTCAAGGAGGGTCAAGGAGGTACAAGGAGGTACAAGGAGGGACAAGTAGGAACAAGGAGCGACTAGCAGGACAAGAAGGGACAAGCAGGATCAAGGAGGGACAAACAGGGACAAGGAGGGACAAGCAGGATCAAGGAGGGAAGGGCAGGGTCAATGACCAGGAGGGTCAAGGAGGGCCAAGGAGGGACAAGGAGGGACAACGAGGAACAAGGAAGGACAAGGAGGGATTAGGAGGGACAATGAGGGGCAAGGAGAGACAACGAGAGACAAGGAGAGGCAAGGAAGGACAAGGAGGGACCAGGAGGGAAAATGAGGGACAAGGAGGTGCAAGGAGGGACCAGGAGGGACCAGGAGGGACCAGGAGGGTCAAGGAGGGACCAGGAGGAAAACGGAGTGGCAAGGAGGAACAAGGAGGAACAAGGAGGGACAAGGAGGGAAATGGAGTGACAAGGAGGGGCAAGGAGAGAAAAGGACAGACAAGGAGTGACAGGAAGAGACAAGGAGGAAAAGGACGGAAAAGTAGGGTCAAGGAGGGACAAGGAGGGATAAGCATGGACAAGGAGGGAAAAAGAGTGAGAAGGAGGGACGAGTATTGTCAAGGAGGGACAATGATGGACAAGCAGGAACAAGGAGGGGAAGAGAGGGACAAGAAGAGACAAGGAGGAATAAGGAGTGGCAATGAGGGACAAGGAGTAACAAGAAGGGACCAGGAGGGAAAAGGAGGGAAAGGAGTGACGAGGAGGAACAAGGAGGGACAAGGAGGGTCAAGGAGGGACAAGCAGTGTCAAGGAGGGACACGCAGGGACAAGGAGAGACAAGGATGGTCAAGGAGGGACAAGGATGGTCAAGGAGGGACAAGGAGGGACACGCAGGGACAAGGATGGTCAAGGAGGGAAAATGAGGGACAAGGAGGGGCAAGGAGAGACAAGGAGCGACTAGCAGGGACAAGAAGGGACAAGCAGGATCAAGAAGGGACAAACAGGATCAAGGAGAGACAAGCAGGATCAAGGAGGGACAAGCAGGGTCAATGACCAGGAGGGTCAAGGAGGGCCAAGGAGGGTCAAGGAGGGACAACGAGGAACAAGGAAGGACAAGGAGGGATTAGGAGGGACAATGAGGGGCAAGGAGAGACAACGAGAGACAAGGAGAGGCAAGGAAGGACAAGGAGGGACCAAGAGGGAAAATGGGGGACAAGGAGGTGCAAGGAGGGACCAGGAGGGACCAGGAGGGACCAGGAGGGTCAAGGAGGGACCAGGAGGGAAACGGAGTGACAAGGAGGAACAAGGAGGGAAATAGAGTGACAAGGAGGGGCAAGGAGAGAAAAGGACAGACAAGGAGTGACAGGAAGAGACAAGGAGGGATATGGACGGAAAAGTAGGGTCAAGGAGGGACAAGGAGGGATAAGCATGGACAAGGAGGGAAGAAGAGTGAGAAGGAGGGACTAGTATTGCAAGGAGGGACAAGGAAGGACAATGATGGACAAGCAGGAACAAGGAGGGGCAGGGAGGGACAAGGAGAGACAAGGAGGAACAAGGAGGAATAAGGAGTGGCAATGAGGGACAAGGAGTGACAAGAAGGGGCCAGGAGGGAAAAGGAGGGAAAGGAGTGACGAGGAGGAACAAGGAGGGACAAGGAGGGTCAAGGAGGGACAAGCAGTGTCAAGGAGGGACACGCAGGGACAAGGAGGGACAAGGATGGTCAACGAGGGACAAGGATGGTCAAGGAGGGACAAGGAGGGACAATGAGGGGCAATGAGATACAAGGTGGGTTAAGGAGAGACAAGGAGGGCCAAGGAGGGGCAATGAGGTACAAACAGGGACAAGGAGGGACGAGGAGAGACAAGGAGGGAAAAGAAGGGGCAAGGAGAAGCAAGGAGGGACCAGGAGGGGCAAGGAAGGACAAGCAGTGTCAAGGAGGGACAAGCATGGACAAGGAGTGACAAGGAGGGACTAGGATGGTCAAGGAGGGACAAGGAAGGACAATGAGGGACAAGCAGGGCAAGGAGGGGCAAGGAGAGACTAGGAGATACAAGGAGGGACATGGAGAGATAAGGAAGGACAAGGAGGGATAAGCAAGGGCAATGAGGGACATGGAGGGACAAGTAGGGACAAGCAGGACCAAGGAGGGACAAGGAGGGACCAGGAGGGGCAAGAAGAGACATGGAGAGACAAGCAGGATCAAGGAGGGACATGGAAGGACAAGGAGGGGCAAGGAGAGACAAGGAGGGACACGCAGGCACAAGCTGGTTCAAGGAGGGAAAAGCAGGATCAAGGAGGGACCAGGAGGGACCAGGAGGGACAAGGAGGGGCAAGGAGAGACATGGAGAGACAAGCAGGATCAAGGAGGGACAAACGGGGACAAGGAAGGACAAGGAGGGACAAGCAGGATCAAGGAGGGACAAGGAGGGCCCAGGAGGGGCAAGGAGAGACATAGAGAGACAAGCAGGATCAAGGAGGGACAAGGAAGGACAAGGAGAGGCAAGGAGGGACAAGTAGGGACAAGCGGGATCAAGGAGGGACCAGGAGGGACAAGGAGGGGCAAGGAGAGACATGGAGAGACAAGCAGGATCAAGGAGGGACAAACAGGGACAAGGAAGGACAAGGAGGGACAAGTAGGGACAAGCAGGATCAAGGAGGGAAAAGTAGGGACAAGCACGATCAAGGAGGGACAAGGAGGGCCCAGGAGGGGCAAGGAGAGACATGGAGAGACAAGCAGGATCAAGGAGGGACAAACGGGGACAAGGAGGGACAAGTAGGGATAAGCAGGATCAAGGAGGGAAAAGTGGGGACAAGCAGGATCAAGGAGGGACAAGGAGGGACACGCAGGGACAAGCAGGATCAAGGAGGGACAATGAGGGCCAAGAAGGGACTAGCAGCGTCAAGGAGGGACAAGGAGCGAAAACGAGGACAAAGGAGGGGCAATGAGGGAAAAGGAAAGAAAAGGAGGACAAAGGAGGGGCAATGAAGGACAAGGAGGGAAGGCAGGGACAAGCAGGGACAAGAAGGGACAAGAAGGGACAAGGAGGGACAAGGTGGGTGAAGGAGGGACAAGGAGGGAAAAGGATGGCCAAGGAGGGGCAATGAGGGACAAGGAGGGGCAAGTAGGAGCAATGAGGGACCAGGAGGGTCAAGGATGGTCAAGGAGGTACAAGGAGGCACCAGGAGGGAAATTATGGAAAGGAGTGACAAGGAGGAACAAGGAGGAACAAGGAGTACGGCCCAGGAGGGAAAAGAAGGGTCAAGGAGAAGCAAGCAGAGCCAAGGAGGGGAAAGGAGAGACCAGGAGGGGCAATGAGGACAAGGAGGGACAAGGAGGGGCAATGAGGACAAGGAGGGACAAGGAGGGACCAGGAGGGAAAAGGAGGGACTAGGAGGGACATGGAGGGACCACGAGGGAAATGGAGGGACCAGGAGGGACTAGGAGGGTCAAGGAGGGACCAGTAGGGAAACGGAGTGACAAGGAGGAACAAGGAGGAACGAGGAGGAACAAGGAGGGACAAGGAGGGAAATGGAGTGACAAGGAGGGGCAAGGAGAGGAAATTACAGACAAGGAGTGACAGGAAGAGACAAGGAGGGATAAGGACGGAAAAGTAGGGTCAAGGAGGGACAAGGAGGGATAAGCATGGATAAGGAGGGAAAAAGAGTGAGAAGGAGGGACTAGTATTGTCAAGGAGGGACAAGGAAGGACAATGATGGACAAGCAGGAACAAGGAGGGGCAGGGTGGGACAAGGAGAGACAAGGAGGAATAAGGAGTGACAATGAGGGACAAGGAGTGACAAGAAGGGACCAGGAGGGAATAGGAGGGAAAGGAGTGACGAGGAGGAACAAGGAGGGACAAGGAGGGCCAAGGAGGTACAAGCAGTGTCAAGGAGGGACACGCAGGGACAAGGAGGGACAAGGATGGTCAAGGAGGGACAAGGATGGTCAAGGAGGGACAATGAGGGGCAATGAGATACAAGGTGGGTCAAGGAGGGACAAGGAGGGCCAAGGAGGGGCAATGAGGGACAAGGATGGACAAGGATGGACAAGGAAGGAAAAGGAGTTTCAAGGGTGACAAGGAGGGACAAGGAGGGGCAAGGAGAGACAAGGAGGAATAAGGAGTGGCAATGAGGGACAAGGAGTGACAAGAAGGGACCAGGAGGGAAAAGGAGGGAAAGGAGTGACGAGGAGGAACAAGGAGGGACAAGGAGGGACAAGCAGTGTCAAGGAGGGACACGCAGGGACAAGGAGGGACAAGGATGGTTAAGGAGGGACAATGAGGGACAAGGAGGGACAAGGAGGGACAAGGAGGGGCAAGGAGAGACAAGGAGGGACAAGGAGGGACAAGGAGTGGGAATGAGGGGCAATTAGGGACAAAGAGGCCCAAGGAGGGACAAGTACGGACCAGGAGGGACAAGTACGGACCAGGAGGGACAAGGAGGGACAAGTACGGACCAGGAGCGACAAGGAGGGATAAGGAGGGACAAGGAGGGATGAGGAGGGAAAAGAAGGGGCAAGGAGGAACCAGGAGGGGCATGGAGAGACAAGGAGGGAAAAGGAGGGAGAGTGACAAGGAGAAACAAGGAGGGACAAGGAGGGTCAAGGAGTGACAATGAGGGACAAGAAGGGACTAGGAGGGACTAGCAGGGTCAAGGAGGGACAAGGAGCGAAAAGGAGGACAAAGGAGGGGCAATGAGGGACAAGGAGGGACTAGCAGGGACTAGGAGAGTCAAGGAGGGACAAGGAGGGAAAAGGAAAGAAAAGGAGGACAAAGGAGGGGCAATGAGGGACAAGGGGGGAAGGCAGGGATAAGGAGGGGCAAGGAGAGACAAGGAGGGGCAATGAGGACAAGGAGGGACAAGGAAGGATTACGAGGGACCAGGAGGGAAAAGGAGGGACTAGGAGGGACAAGGAGGGACCAGGAGGGAAAAGAAGGGATAAGGAGGGGCAATGAGGGACATGGAGGGACAAGGATGGACTAGGAGGGACAAGGATGGTCAAGGAGGGACAAGGAGGGACAAGTAAGGACAAGGAGGGACAAGGAGAGGCAAGGAGGGCCAAGGTGGGACCAGGAGGGAAAATGAGGGACAAGGAGGGGCAAGGAGGGACATGGAGTGACCAGGAGGGACAAGGAGGGAAAAGGAGTGACTAGGAGGGGCATTGAGGGACAAGGTGGTTCAAGGAGGGACAAGGAGGGAAAAGGAGGGGCAATGAGGGACAAGGAGGGGCAAGTAGGAGCAATGAGGGGCCAGGAGGGTCAAGGAGGGTCAAGGAAGGTCAAGGAGGTACAAGGAGAGACAAGGAGGCACCAGGAGGGAAATTATGGAAAGGAGTGACAAGGAGGAACAAGGAGGGACAATGAGGGACAATGAGGGACAATGAGGGGCATTGAGGGACAAGGAGGGACAAGTACGGACCAGGAGGGAAAATAAGGGTCCTCCTCGACCCTTCTTTTCCCTCCTTGTCCCTCCTTGACCCACCTTGTCCCTCATTGCCCCTCCAGGGACTAGGAGACACCAGGAGCGACAAGGAGGGGCAAGGAGAGACAAGGAGGGACAAGGAGGGGCAATGAGGACAAGGAGGGACAAGGAGGGACTAGGAGGGAAAAGGAGGGACTAGGAGGGACAAGGAGGGACCAGGAGGGAAAAGGAGGGGCAATGAGGGACATGGAGGGGCAATGAGGGACAAGGAGGGACAAGTAGCGACAAGCAGGATCAAGGAGGGACAAGTAGGGACCAGGAGGGACAAGGAGGGGCAAGGAGAGACATGGAGAGACAAGCAGGATCACGGAGGGACAAACGGGGACAAGGAAGGACAAGGAGGGACAAGTAGGGACAAGCAGGATCAAGGAGGGACAAGGAGGGACAAGGAGGGACCAGGAGGAACACGCAGGGACAAGCTGGTTCAATGAGGGAAAGCGGGGACAATGAGGGAGAAGGAGGGACTAGGAGGGACTAGGATGGACTAGGAGGGACTAGGAGGGACAATGAGGGGCAAGGAGAGGCAAGGAGGGACAAGCAGTGACCAGGAGGGAAAAGGAGGAACAAGGAGGGACAAGGAGAGACAAGGAGGGACCAGGAGGGACAAGGAGGGACCAGGAGGGACCAGGAGGAACAAGGAGGGAAAAGGAGTAACAAGGAGGAACAAGGAGGGACAATGAGGGACAAGGAGGATCAAGGAGGGACAAGGAGTAACATGGAGGGACATGGTGGTGCAACGAGAGACATGGAGAGGCAAGGAGTGACAAGGAGGGACAAGGACGGAAAAAGAGTGACAAGGAGGGGCAATGAGGGAAAAGGAGGGACCAGGAGGGACAAGGCGGGACAAGAACGGACAAGGAGGGGCAATGAGGGACAAGGTGAGACAAGGAAGGGCAAGGAGAGACAAGGAGGGACAAGCCAGGACAAGGAGGGTCAATGACGGACAAGGAGGGGCAAGTACGGACCAAGAGGGTCAAGGAGGGACAAGTCGGGACAAGGAGGGACCAGGAGAGACAATGAGGGAAAAGGAGTTACAAGGAGGAACAAGGAGGGACAAGGAAAGACAAGCATGGACAAGAAGGGAAAAGGAGTGACAAGGAGGGACTAGGATGGTCAAGGAGGGACAAGGAAGGACAATGGGGGACAAGCAGGGACAAGGAGGGGCAATGAGAGACCAGAAGGTACAAGGAGGGAAAAGGAGTGACATGGGGGGGCCAAGGAGGGGCAATGAGGGACAAGGAGGGGCAAGTAGGAGCAATGAGGGACCAGGAGGGTCAAGGAATGTCAAGGAGGAACAAGGAGGCACCAGGAGGGAAAAGGAGGGAAATTATGGAAAGGAGTGACAAGGAGGAACAAGGAGGGACAATGAGGGGCAATAAGGGACAAGGAGGGACAAGTACGGACACGTACGGACCAGGAGGGACAAGGTGTGATAAGAAGGGAAAAGAAGGGGCAAGGAGGAGCAAGGTGGGACCAGGAGGGACAAGTAGGGGCAAGGAGAGACAAGAAGATACAAGGAAGGACAAGGAGGGGCAATGAGTGACAAGGAGGGACTAGGAGGGACCAGGAGGGGAAAAGGAAGGACTAGGAGGGACAAGGAGGGACCAGGAGGGAAAATTAGGGGCAAGGAGGGACAAGGAGGGGAAATGAGGGACATGGAGGGGCAATGAGGGACTAGGAGGGACAAGGAAGGACAAGGAGGGTCAAGGAGGGACAAGGAGGGGCAAATAGAGACAACGAGAGACAACGAGAGACAAGGAGAGGCAAGGAAGGACAAGGAGGGACCAGGAGGGAAAATGAGTGAAAAGGAGGTGCAAGGAGGGACCAGGAGGGACCAGGAGGGTCAAGGAGGGACCAGGAGGGAAACGGAGTGACAAGGAGGAACAAGGAGGGGAATGGAGTGACAAGGAGGGGTAAGGAGAGAAAAGGACAGACATGGAGTGACAGGAAGAGACAAGGAGGGATAAGGACGGAAAAGTAGGGTCAAGGAGGGACAAGGAGGGATAAGCATGGACAAGGAGGGAAAAAGAGTGAGAAGGAGGGACAAGTATTGTCAAGGAGGGACAGGGAAGGACAATGATGGACAAGCAGGAACAAGGAGGGGCAGGGAGGGACAAGGAGAGACAAGGAGGAATAAGGAGTGGCAATGAGGGACAAGGAGTGACAAGAAGGGACCAGGAGGGAAAAGGAGGGAAAGGAGTGACGAGGAGGAACAAGGAGGGACAAGCTGTGTCAAGGAGGGACACGCAGGGACAAGGAGGGACAAGGATGGTCAAGGAGGGACAATGAGGGACAAGGAGTGACAAGGAGGGTCAAGGAGGGACACGCAGGGACAAGGAGGGACAAGGATGGTCAAGGAGGGACAATGAGGGACAAGGAGTGACTAGCAGGGACAAGAAGGGACAAGCAGGATCAAGGAGGGACAAACAGGGACAAGGAGGGACAAGCAGGATCAAGGAGGGACAACGAGGAACAAGGAAGGACAAGGAGGGATTAGGAGGGACAATGAGGGGCAAGGAGAGACAAGGAGTGGCAAGGAGAGGCAAGGAAGGACAAGGAGGGACCAGGAGGGAAAATGAGGGACAAGGAGGTGCAAGGAGGGACAAGGAGGGACAAGGAGGGACAAGGAGGAACAAGGAGGGAAATGGAGTGACAAGGAGGGGCAAGGAGAGAAAGGACAGACAAGGAGTGACAGGAAGAGACAAGGAGGGATAAGGACGGAAAAGTAGGGTCAAGGAGGGACAAGGAGGGATAAGCATGGACAAGGAGGGAAAAGAGTGAGAAGGAGGGACTAGTATTGTCAAGGAGGGACAATGATGGACAAGCAGGAACAAGGAG